>JAODJX010000097.1:26024229-26040907 GCA_026776945.1 Isichthys henryi | reverse complement strand
CCGTATTTCGCCTGCCTGCTTGTTCCTTACCCTCCAACCCTCACGATCGCCGCACGCTCTACCCGTGATCGTGACACATCACATACTTACATATCATATAACATACATATGTTAACAGTATGATTCACTGGAGCTGAAGTACAAGTGAATTATTACTAGCTTTGAATTAAAATTTAATATTAACAAATTTCTTTTATGTGTCTTTATATTTTGAAATATTTAAAGAGAACCATTGAGGATTGCAGAGAAAATCTAAGAAAAATATCATACTGTTTTCTGGGGGTACAAAGAGATGAAATACTCGGTTAGCTTGTGCTAAGGATACTTGGTGTTTTCCACCCTTCACAAAAGCTTTTATCATGAAGCTATCATAAAGCAGAACATGGTGTCAAACGCATTTTGAATCTTTCGGAGCAGGTTTTTTTATTCACTAAAACAGTCCCTCTTCTGGGTGCTTTGGTTGCCTCTATAGTCCAAAGACTAGCAGTTTACATGAATCAGTGACTCTTTTTTCTGTGTGTGTGTGTGTGCGCGTGCGCGCCATGGTCTGGCATCCTGTCCGTGCTTCCTGCTTCCTGGGATGGGCTCCAGGCCCACTGTGACCCTACCTTGTATAAGTGTTATGCAAGATGCATGGGTGGAATAGTTTATTGTGAAGCCATTTCATTATTTATATCAAGGCTTTCAGTATTTAAGCATTTGATACTGTTAACCTGTTATATTGCGTACATTTCAGATCAGTTTGTATCATAGTGAAAACAACCTTCATTCACATTTGTTTGAAAAATATATAGAATATATAATATAGGGGTAGAATATATAATAGTTCAATATGCTTCAAATATGTATACCTGGCTTGTGTACCTTATAACATGGCTTCTCATGTTCTAAAAATACTCAGTAAACGGGATTCATTAGTGCAGCTGAACATGGAAAGGCCAGATGTAGTTGTGGTGTTAAATGTACATGTCTGTCTAATTTTGATAGAGTTGCTCGCATTCTAAGACCTAACATTTTATTCATGTGGTTTATTTCACCCTTTTCCCTTTCATTGTATGTAAGCATCATATTCTTAATAGCATAACTGTTATAGTATTTCATTGTGATTTTATTGTATCCTGTATATTATCTACAATTCAGGGCCATTTCAGGTCTCGACCATTTAATACAGCTCTTCACGGAGGATAATACCTTTTATTTTCAGCAACAAACTGAAGAGGAAAAAAACCCTAAGGGTATATCTGAGTGCATTCTCCCTGATAAGAGCTAACTGAGTGTATCAATTGGTCATGATTTCCCATTCTGGACTAAATTGGTAGAAGTAGGAGGCAATAGTGTAACGGGAATTCTGATCCTGTCAGCAATTTCACAAAGGCAGGCGCCTGCCCTTGCTCGTTAGGTAATTAATTACATAATGTTTGTGCCACTTCATTTTCAGCTGCCATTTAGCTTTTGGAAGGAGGCACAAGCTGAATCCATTGCTGGGATTTTCTTTCTTTCTTCCTTTCTTTTGTTAATACTCTCCCTCCTTAGAATGTGAGAGGGAGATTTTCTCTGGTTTGCTGAAAGGTAACAGTATGCATTGCACCTTCACAGACTAGCAAGAGCACATTCCCAACTTTCACACTTACTGGGTAAAGATAGATGCTCTGATCTGCAGTTTGTGTGCATATGTTACACTTTGCTTTTTAACAGCTCGGTTTAGGAGCTGTGGAGAATGAGAGTGGTTGTTTTAGAATAAGCTGAATCACATTTGCAGTATATAAGGCGTGGTTTAAGTTGATAAATATTGGCTTAGTTTAGTTCTCTGTCAGTACCACATTGGTTGTGCCTACAGAATGTGAATGAAAAACACAGGAAGCTACAGTAACTCTGTCAGTTGATATTACAAAAACAAATTGAGACAGAACATAAACCAACCATTATAAACGAGATGTCAAATTGCAAAACTGTTTATTTGGATTATGTATAAGTCTTATATTTCACCCCAGTCTTGTCAAAATTTAAATCACAGCACAAAGCATAATATCACCTATCGTCATGCTAAATAAAGTAAATAACCCATCAGACACTGTGTTTATTACGGAAACGGGCATATTATCAAGTGGATGTTATTAACTTGTTTTCGAATGCGACTTGATTTTAAAGGGGAAGATACTAACAAACTTTGAATATTTAATTGCTTAAATTGGTAATAGTTGTCACAGAATGCTTACAAAAGATGCTAACGCTTGTGCGCTGCCATAAGTGTTACTGTACATTTTCCTTGGCTGTTCAGTCTATTTTCAGCGCATGACAATCGAAGACCACTAAACTGGCTCACAATTGCTGCATTTGCCATGTACTGTAGCACTCTTCAGTCGGTATGAAGTATTCAGTCAGCTCAAAATCAGTGGGGGAACTGAACGGGGCGTGTGTGAGAATTGATTGGTCCTTGCCTGCAAAAGATCTGGAATCTCATCGATGTCTAGCCTGACCTGGACTCGCTTGGATCTTATCGGGCATGAAATGAAAAAATGCACTCATCCCTGCATTAAATGCACTTTTTTTTTTTTTAAGAGGCCGGAAACCTTTTGCATCTGAACTTCCTCAGCTTTGAAATGCCTCTTTTATGTTGGCACCGAAATGAGAATGAGATGCATATGATATACGGCTCGTAAAGTCACACTGGAAAGCGCTTTAGAGACATTTCTCACAGAAAAATCGTGAATCAGAAAGCATGCTAAAGGAGGGGGAAAATTTACATTTGCTCTCTTGTGCTTCATGCATATCGTGTTTTTTGGCATATATGCAAAATTGTAACCATGCCTCCATTATTTCAGATAGATGTCTAGAATTAGAATTGAAGAATTAGAATTGATGTCTGAAAGTATTCCTATAATTGTTTCTTGCAGTTAAAGGCACTCCGTTGTACTAACTCCCAGTCATTTGAGTTATTTGCAACCACTGAATCCTTTTGTCTTCATATATATTACATAAATAACGTAACTAGCTAGCAAGTGAATAAGTGCATGGCTGCATTTCCTTAGCATCATAAATATGCAACTTTTTTTACTATTTACAGTATACCTTTGTAGTTAGTATATATATCTGTAAACTAGATATGTATACTTATAAAATGATTTTGTAAACGTCATAGTGTTATTTACTAATGTTTATGGTAAAATATGGATCTAGTTAAGCACATGTGGTACTGTAAACTTAATATATATATCTCTTGTAAACATTTGTAAATTTGAAAAAGTCTTATTTATAAATAATTTTTAACATTTCAGGCATAAAACACAGCAAATCAGTCTCATTACTTAGTAATATATAATGTGTTTGTTTGGCAATATGCTGTACTCCCGATTTTTAAATTCCACTGATTTTGAGTTCAAATGACATGTTCAGGGATCGTCAACCTGTCTGTACATGGACCAAACGTGTTCTATTTCAGTGGCAAAATTTTTCAATTGAGGAAAAAAAATACATTTTAATCTAAATCGGAATTAGCCATGGTGTTGACATATCTCTGTAAGTGTACCACAGCGCTGTACTTTGTCCATTGACATTGTCAATTCTGGACTTCCTGTCAGACAAATGTATTTGCATTAGTGAAAATATGAAACCGAAGAAGTTGGCTGGGGAACTTTGTCACATACTTTGGTTTTCATGGTTGGATGTTGTGTCCTTGGCTGTCATCAGCCTTACTGTCATCGTGTCCTTTTCGGACATGCCACGGCACAGTGTACATACTGCCAGGGAGGTTAGTATACTGTGGAGTGCAGTAGACAGATTGACAACCTTGCAGCCTGAGGCACTGGCTTTATTCACCCATCACCTGCTAGGTAGTCAGGTGTTCTGGAAGATTTCCCAATTTGTACAAATGCTGCAGCTCTAAAACAGACCTTAGGGCTGTTTTCTTGGGAAGTAGTTGGTTAGGAGGAAATGTAATTAAAGTTCAGCCTTCAGCCTTTTCCAGTTCTTGCTGTCAGCATGTATGGAGTCTGCAGCCTGACGGGATCCTGCTACAAGTAATCCGATAATTATTTGTAATGTAATTATGATTCATGCTAAATGATAAAACAGAAAGGCATTTACACACTTGCACTGCATTTATCTGCGTGTATCCTTACAGATTAATGTACATTTTAAAAATGGTACTATAGAAAATTGAATGATGCACTAAGAATTGTGATCTGAATTCACATGAAATGTGATTCTTTATTCATTTAGCAGTCCTTAGCTATGGAAGCAGTATGATGTAATGAGTGCTGTCTAATGGTCACAGGGCCTAGCAGTAGAATTGAGTCGTATACTTAGTGTTTAGTGAAAGGGAATAGTAAAAAGGCTTATTAGATTTACTGTAATGGCAATTTGATTTGGCACCACTCTCAATAACCTATACTGTACATGTGACTACACGTAAAACACTGCTTTATTACATAGCTTGCCAGCTTTCTCAGATATGTCTTACAGTTTCTTGGTTTAGGTATGGATGCCATATGAATATCTACCTATATAAACTGTTACAGCTTCATCTTTCTGCTGATGGTGCAGCTTGTGGACCTTCTTGTTGGAGAGGCCACACTCTTGGCTTCAGGCTCTGCTCTAATTGGTGCTCATCCAGCTGCATGTCAGTCCATCTAGCAGCAGCTGCTTCACCCACGTCTGGACATTCTCGTGCCTGTGTCGGGATCAGGGGTAAAATGTGCTGCCACAGTTCAGCAGCTATTAGCTGAGTGGTCCTCTTGAGAGGTGGGCTTTTATGGGTGTGGATCTGTGGTCACTTAATTTTAACAGGCTTGTGCCCAAATGCTGCGCATGTTTTACTAAGATGATGATGCGCATTTGCTGCTTTGTTGTGAAGCTGGTTTTATATTATCTTTAGAATGTGTTCTTAAAATGTCTTCAAGATGTTACAGCAATAAATGTAGGTTCTCTCAGAATGACCTGAAGCTAACTTCGGAATGAATGAATAAATATCAATAGGCTTCAAAACCTCAGAATGTAAAATACAGTGGATGAGGGATGCAACAAAGATAACGTTGTGCTTCCATCCATCCATCCATCCATCCTCCAATCACTTATCCTGAGTAGCTTTCTGGGGGATCTATTCTAGGCAGGACAGGGCACAAGGCAGGGGGACTCCCTGTATGGGATGCCATATCTCTTCAGATATGTGTGATATTTCAAACTAATATCAAGGCTGTATCATCTCTACTGCCATAAATAATATTACACTGACTTACTACATATAATAAAATGTAGCATGTTATAGCGTAGTAAGTCATTTAGGCTTTAGTGCATTGTCTCTTTGTGTTGCTTGCCATTGTACAGGTCCATTATCCAGCCATAAGCATGCTGTAGGTTCCAATACTCAGTCTTTCTATCAGGGTCTAATTGCCATCTTACACTTTCTGAAATGGAAGATCTTGCAGTAACCAATTCCTACAGTTTTCGGGGCAAATGGGGACATTGGTAGTGAACCTTGGTATTTTAGGAGCCAGCAAAACATGTACTTTATTATGTAAAATTGTTCATTGAGTTCAGACACATTTACCTTTGGATAGCTATCTATGAGTTGAATTGAACTTAGGATGATATATTAATGAATGTTTAGAATGCTACATTAAATTTTCTTTCTAAGACATGCTTAAATTGTGTTCTTTTAAATGTACTCCAGCTAATATGTTTGATATTCTTGTAAATTCTTTGAAATTTTAATATATTTTTAAGGGAGAATGCATTTCCCTTATATGAAAAGGCTGATTTGGGTACAAGTTGTTTTGACCTTGGATGTCCTACAGGAAGTAGGGAAAAATGAGTTCATTGGGTTATCATGGTGCCCGTACTTTTTTGTACATCTTACCAGTTCTCCCTAGCTAAATGATCATCACTCAAATCCATTATTGGGAAGTGGGGGACTGGTGTTTGAATGAGTAATTACGATGACTCACACTCTGCCAGATCTCTTGAGGTTACTTAATTGTGTCTCAACTCAATCCGATATGCCCTCAGTGATGAATGGGTTAGAACTGCCATCTAAAATGTTATGAAAGATGTTTCCCCTAAATCCCTGACAGATTCTAGATTTTTTTCAGCAATGCCGTACCTTTCTTGGGGTTTGCTTAAATATATACAATTGTTCTGTGTTTTAATAAAGTAATGCTTTGTATATTTACATAAGCAGAATTATTTTCAGGTGAACATTACATCATAGTCACTGTGCATCTACAGTTTGTAATCTAATGACTCTACAGGACATGCATTCAGTTAAAACCACCATCCTGTGCATTAATGTTGTATAAATAATTATTTAAAAAAATATTAGGTTACGCTTGACATTAACTGCACTTTCATAAAGCATTCATTATGCATTTATAGAACAGTCATAGTCAGCATGTATCTAGACCTTGACATCCTAAAATACCTTAACAGCTTTAATATACATTAATAACAAACATTTTCAGATTAAATGATTATAATGTTTGTTATTATCATACAATGTTTTAGTGTATTAAGGCTGTTAAGGTATATTAGGATCTTAAGGTATACTTACATGCTTCTTATAAATGCATTATGTTGGCGCTGAATGTTCTATGAATGCATTATAAAGTAATCATGAAGGCGCAGTTAATGTAAAGCGTTATGAAATATTATTCATCTGTTGACCCATATTCCCTCTATTTATCCCGGGGAAGGTTGCGGTGGTAAACACTTGGCAGGATGCTTAAGTCTTAATCTACGTAAAATGGAATTTACACAAGGTGTGAGACACTCTGTAGAGAAATAAAAGCAAGTGATTAATCAATCAATCACCATTATTAATTACTGGCCTCCCATGTAGGGTGTTTCCCTGCCTTGTGCCCTATGGTGCCTGGAATAGACTCAAGGCCTTCCCTTGACCAGGATAAGCAGTTGGAGGATAGATGGAGAGTTTGTTTAGAATACAGTACATAGCCATTGTGATACTTGCTCACAATACTGTAGATAATGGAAAGAAAGCAAACAGTAGTAGAAATGTGACTGGAACATGAAAGCAGCTTAAGATGAAAGGGGAATCTGCACTTGTCATTCTTAAGGTTTTGCTCGCTGTGCCAGCTGCTGTTGTTGATCTCCTCGATATATTCTTCCATAGGCCGACAGTAACAAGAGTAAAGTGTATTTTAGTACATAAAAGGACGAAAGTATATCAATATTTAGTATATATTTAGTATATCAAAACTTGTAGTAAAGCTGCATGAAGAGTTCAGTGTAGTATAGTGTCAGTTGTAATAAAAAAAAAAAAAACAAAAGAATATACACTGTATATTTGTAGTAAGTAATGTGCATACTGCTAAATTTGTCGTGCACCACCGTAGAAACATTTTTGTGATGACCTTGCTTTCAGCAAGCACATTTTTTATTTACTGCTGACTTGCCTGGGTTGTCAAGCATAAGCTGTGAAAAGTGTCCTTGTTGTGTCAAACGACTGAAAGCATACCTTTCCATTGATTTGACCACTTTTCGTACGTTAAGAATAGATAAAGTCTTGATTCTACACGTTAGCACTACCGTACTTGTCTATGAAAGCAAAATAGCAAATATTTTTAGTTTCCTCAATGTCATTACTGACTTCATATCCTTTATAAACACCAACCAAACCAGAAAGGGTGGCAGTCAGAATGAATCACCTGCACGGCCCATCAAATCCATATTCCTCACTCACTCACTAACCTGTACAATTTGTAGGAGTACTGCATAGATGAACTGGACATGTGAAAGCCAATAAATGTTTTTACCTGAATGCTTTAAGTCCTAGTTATGACTAGTAACTCATCTGTTAAATTACATTTGTAGAATCCTTCCCCATCGATTTAGGTTACCTGTATTTTTGTGCATCTTAATGTCCATATCATAAAATGACATTTACATTACCAAAAAAAATGAATATGTCTAAATATTTGTTTCAGGGTTGCCAACTCTCATGAATCTCTATCAGATTAAATCACGCACACCATTTAATTTAATATTCCACACAAAATACTACATCCAGCTCACTTAATCAATAAAATGTGCACACAGTTTTTTGTGCTTCAATTTCGTATTCCAAACTCTCAAAGTCATTTTAAGTTTAAATGAAGGCTTTGGTTATTTATTTCATAAAAAAAGCATGACCACAGGGTCAGAAGCTGGAGTGACTTAACATTATTTACAATGACTTGTCGTAATGAATTAGCTTCATCTGCCGGAATTCTTTCCTGTGCCACAACTAGGGCTGGCTGACATCACATCATGATATAATCATAATTATATAACAGATGTGCACTTAACACCAGGGCTTTAGATGATGGGCATAGACATTTGTCCGGATGTTAGCATTTCGGTACTATATGTATGTTTACTTATGCCCACTAATTGGTAAGCAGATCAATTGTACAATATTAATGAAAGGCTTGTGACAGCCAAGAGTTAATAATCTGTATAAAATTGGTGTATATTTATGTTTATTACATTGGGTTAGCGGCGCACACCACATACTGCTGTTATGGTAAATCACAGAAGCAATAACCGCTGAAGTGGTGGTGAAGAAAGCAACAGCTCAACAGCCACAGCATCTTTTGAAAAATTACATATTGTGGATAAACAATGTAAAAAAGATGGTGGTGGTGTGTTGGTGTGTGTTGCAGTTTTAAGTCTGGCATATTTATTATATTGAAGGATACGGCAAATTTAGACAGATTATTAACTGTTGGCCATCAAAACACGCCTGCCATTAATATTTGTCGCATACTAATTGTATGCTTACCAAGCACCCTAAAACATGTGGTTAAGTGGTGATTTGTCCGTATTGTTTGAGTTTATACCCCGCGGTGCACTGGCATCCTGTTCTGTCTCCTGCCAAATGCCTGCTGCTTCTTGGGATAGACTCCAAGTTTGCGTGACTCTGCACTGGATAAGAGGTTTATAAAAACGAGCTGCGTCCTGGAGGGGTTGTTTAACAGTAGTACTTAGACAGATTTCTTTGCATTCATCATTTAAAGAATGTTTTGAATTAATTGCTGTAAAACAATGTTAAGCTTAATGTTTTGAGGGTATTGTCACTTTCATATGTCGCTAATACTCTTAATTTTTATTTAGATTTGAGCAAGATATGACATTTAATCCATACAATATGCCCATATGTATCAGTAATATCAAGTTCATTACTCGAAAACTGATGGCTAGATTCAGTGTTTGGGAATATCCTGCATATAAAATGCTATTATCAAACACTATAGAAGAGATCAAATATTAGTGAACAGTGATCGCTGTTCACAGTGATGCTCACCTTCAGTTACCAGTGTGATCTCACTGAGCCTTGACTGAATGAACACACCCAGGAACAGTTTTGGTTTATCAAGTGTCCTGCATTTTCATGGTATTCGGGGGGATCTGCCTTTTTTTGTGTGATATTCCCACCATCTCAGGGCTTCTTATTCTTATTTAATTATTTAATGAGCCAAAAATTTTATGTGCAGCTTATTGTTTTCCTTCTTCAAAGAAAAGAAGTAAACCTATTACCAGATGCAGAATAACAGTGTTTAGGGGTGGTAAATAAAATTTTCTCTTCAATTCCTATTATTTTTCTGAAGAACTATTATATGTCCCGTGGTCCACATTTCCATAGTCTTTCATTCCCAGGAGAGATACTGGGAGTGCCGTCATCATTGTCAAAGAGGGGTTTCAAGGGTGTACAGGTTTGATGTGTAAGATTTGATTTCACTCCCTTTTTATGCTTTGTCTTAGACAAATTTATGGCGGTTGACAGGCCTTGGCCAGGGAAGGAACAATCGGAAATTAAGGCACAGAGGCTTCAGAAATCATTAAAGGAAGATATATTAACCTTGTGCCACTGGCACAAAATAGCACTTAGCAGCTACCAATCCAGCATCTGATTTGGGATGAGAGTTACCCTCTTGAGCTCCTTTTCAGCCTTTCATAAAACCAATAACATGGCAGCAGAAGTGCTAAACACGGCACTGAAACACTTGTAGCCTGGAGCTGACCATGGACAGCTGGACAAATACGGAATCAAGGGAAAATATGCATTTATACATTTTCATATTGTTTTCTCATAGTATTTTCTTTGAATGCCATGTCTATAAGAAACTATGAACACATTCATAACACATTATAATGCATTCATAAACATAGCTTTACATATTTATAAAAAGGCATAACATTATAGCCATGCTTTTTTGCATTAGGAATGCTTTATGAAACTCATCTATTATACACCACAGATACCTTCATAACGCAGATTAAACAGCCTTATTTCTTATACCCACCATTTTAAGCCATTATACCATGGCTTTGATAAATGCTATTTTTTATTGGTTCAGAGTTTCACGTGGGTGTGTTTTATTGAGTAACCGTGTAGTTCTGGCAGCCTAATAACAGCCTATTAATACTCACTAATGTCACTCAAAATTCCAAATACATTTATAATGTATGAGTTTTTACTCATAAATTAAGTTATTTTTATCAACAATTTTTTCCTTGGCTTTCAAAGTGTGCCTCTAGTGTTTCTATGGTAACTGTACATGGGACTTTCAGGAAACACTATTACATACCTCATGTTTTTAGTGTACTATGTTTGAAAATCAAACTAAAAGTAAGGGCAATTGCGCAAACTTTTATTGAATACAACTTCCCTGAACACTAAGAAATAATAAACTTTCTTAGTGTTCTGAAGTTGGAAATTGCTTTTTTTCACATTCAGCATGCTAAAATGTTAATTTTAAGGGCAAAAAATTGTAGGTGTTTCAAAAATGTTAACGTTGTAAAAATACTTTTACTTAACATCCTTAATACTTAATAATTTTCTGATCAAAATAAACTACAGAATATACTGACAACAGTATTTCTACCTTCATCTGGGTCCAATGATCAAAGTCTATTATCGTTCTAATCCACAAAACAAGCCGATTTGGGCAGAAAGTGCAACAATTACCACTAGATAATGTCTCATTCATACCACACAGACAAAGAGTGGGCATGGGGGTAATAACAGTAAAAAAAGAGGTCAATAATATTTTTACTTAAGTGATATTCTGTGTAAATCGGACTTAGGGAGATGACATAATGAGAAAAACCTTTTTTTTGAGCACTACAAATTCATCACTTTAAAGCTCACGAAAAAGCACCTTACCATGTTTGGATCACTAGCGATCCAGTACATTTTTGGTAAAAATTAAAAAAAAAAAACTACCATGAAATTTAAGCTATTTTACCATATTTTGATCAGTAAAGTGTTGCAGATAAAAATTTCATGGCATTCTCTGGACACAATAGTCATAGAAAAATGATCAACTCCAACTTGGTTTCACATCGGGCTGCATTACACTAAGTTCTCTTTCATTTTCACACACCTTGTCATGGTTTATTCATTGGAATTCAGAGATCTTACTTGATCTAGGTGTCCAAGTTGTAGAATTGTATGTTAAAGTATTCCAGAGTATTTCTAAGACATATTTTTAAAATGTTTTCCACCAAAACGCACCCCTAATAGTCCATGAAACATCAATATTATTCATATTAGATAGAAAACAAAGCACATATTCACTTCTGCAATGATCCATGTACTACCCTTCTGGGGAAAAAATATTTATTTTTAAATTTATTATAAGTCTATAAATAAAGGGATAGAAAACACTCAAGAATGGGCTGAAGTTCTACTAGAAATAGCAAAAAGGCAGCATTCTGTTTATTAGGAAGACAATTATTTGAAATGTTCGTATATTTTTGTATATATATGTTTGATGTCGAGCTCCGTCAAAACAGTGGAAGTAGAACGTGCCCACCCTGTAATTGGAACACCTCTGACATGTGAGCGCAATGATGTGCTACAGTGTTGGTTTGTTGCCAAAGCAGAGTTACCCCAAGACTCTGCAAAGAGACTCAGTACCGAAGGAGTCTAGTCTTCGTGTCAGCTCTCTGGATAAGTGTCCATATCTCACAGCCATACAACAAGACAGGAAGCTACTCTAAAACTCTAAAGATTTGGACCTTCATCCTCTTGCAAAGATATCGGGAGTACCACACACACCTTCCCAGCAACCTCATGACCCCCCAAGCTCTCCCAATCTATCTACTGACTTCATAGGAAGAGTTACCAGGGACATGAATGTCACTGCTGAGGTAAGTGAATCTTTCCAACGAGGTTGTCATTGTCCCCACTGACAGAGATACTACTGATAACTGTGCCTAAGAAGTCATTAAAGGCCTGGATCTTGGTTTTTATCCAGGACACTCGCAGTACCAGACACTCAAACTCCTCACTCAGCAGTCTCTCAAGACCTCCGATCCGAGCCTCCATTGACTTTGTGAAGATCACAGCATCGTGGGGAAGGTCAAGATCAGTAAATCTTTCTTCAACAACAGATGATCCACAGCTGCTGGACCCTACGACCTTGCCCAACACCCAGTCCAGGCATGCATTGAACAGAGTAGGAACAGCCATGACGTCCAGCAACATTGGGGGATCCCGTGAAGTCTCAGGATGTCCTACAGGGCAACTCGATCAACTGAGTCAAGCTCTTTACAAAAATCGGCAAAGGCTACAAAGAAACTCTGCCAATATTCACACTTGCTCTCGATGAGAACCCCCAGTGTCAGGATGCAGTTGATGGTAGATTTCTTAGGTATAAAACCAGCAAGGACTTTACCCAGCACTGAGAGCAATGTTGTACCCCTTTAGTTGCCACAATCCAAACGATCTCCCTTCCTGTTCCAGATAGGGACTACAACTCCTGTTGTCCAGTCAGTTTGGATGATGCCTAACTCACAAATGGAAGCAAAAATTGCTCACAATGTGCAGTGGACAGCTTTACCACCAGCCTGGAGAAGTTCACCCTGGATACCACAGTTCCCTGAGGCCATCCCTACCCCTAATTGATTCACCACCCATGCAATCTCAGTGAGAATGGGTGGTTCATAGCTGTGGCTCAGCCTCTAGAACCATGGACCCAGAAATGTCCAACATCCTAGCTAGTGGATCAGCTTTAAACAACTGCTCAAAGTAGCCATCCGTAAGGACCATTCCATCACCCACCCTGACTGCAAGTCTCCAAGCAACAAATTCAGATATTTCTAATGCTTTGATTCCTCTGTAAGCAGGACCTGGGTCACAAGACCACAGATGGTGTGTCACCTGCTTGCAGATTCATCTAATAAATGCCTCTTTATCTGCTCTCAATACCCTCACAGCCGTCCTTCTCAGTTCCTGGTACAGACTGGAGTTGCACTGCCACTCAATAATATCCAGGATACACTGCGAGATGAAACACCTCCTTCTGCGAACACCAGCAACTCTAACACAATCCTCAGCAACCTTCAGTGTCACAGAAGGTCCCCCACATCACATTAGAGTTGGCAGTCACACACAAGTCTGCAAGTTCCTCGCACAAACTGCTTGCAGACTCATCATAAACAGCCTAATCTTGGAGTCTGGCCAAGTCCAGCCTCATTCTCTTAGTAGGTGGTAGCCTACTTGACCTAAGCTAAATCTTTAGAGTAGCAAGAACAAGTCTGTGGTCAGAATTCACAAACTAGGCACTTCTGTACACCCTGCAGGAGCCTCCAGCATCTGCACACGAGGATGTGATTGATCTCCTTCGCTGCACCGCAAGTAACAGAGTACAAAGTCCAACGAAGAGATTCAGGTCGTTGGAACCAGGATCCAGAGACCCACAGCCCTTGACCTTTTGCAAAGTCAAGGAACATAGAGCCACTCTCACCCTGGTATCCAGACCCATGGGGACCAACACAATCCTCATAGACTATGCTGTCAGTGCTGGTGTAGGTGTATCCACATACAGAGATCTGGCCGCTCCCCGGTCTGCGTACCTCAGATAGTGGCGCCACTGAATCGTGGAGTTTATAAAGCTTCCCCGACAGCAGAGAAAGATAGTCATCTTACCAGAGAGACAAGACAGTTTACGTGCCTAGCTGGATGGGCCGCCTCAAACTGGGACCCAAGCGCCGCCATACAGTGGGCGACACCTCAGCACCACACTAGCCCTGATCCCCAACAGGTCTGTCATTATTAGATCTCTGACAGTTTCAACTCATTCGGGGATGAGGCCCTGAAGGCTTTTCCAAACCCCCTTCGTGATGCTTGCAGCATTCCTGTGGGCGATTGCAGTAGAGCTACTCCCATGGAGAGTAGAAGGGTGTGATGCCTATTTGGACCTAGCTTCTGTGAAGGGTTTTATGGTGACTGGAGTGCCAATTCCTGCCACCAATCTCCAAAAATTTTCCCTGCAAATTATAGGACCGCTTGCAGGGTGGGAAACAGTTTCACACTCACACACACACACACACATATACATATCACCATTTCTGTTACTCGTGAGTTGGTTGTGAGCAATTACAGTAAATGGATATTTTTGGAGCTTCCAGAAAGATTGCCGAAACTCCCAAACACGTTAGTCAAAAATATATAAACAATACTGGTAAAAGGGCACAAATAATATAGTGTTATGCTATTACTTATGTATTGATTAACCACAAACTAAGTCATTACATACCGATCATTAATGAATTGTGACGTAGTTCAAGCTTGTTACTATATCTGTTAATTCTGTAAGCTTTTGTGAACAACTGAAGTAACTGTTGAAGGAATTGTTGAAGTCATGAATAACACAAGTTAACTATGGTTCTCATGTTTGTTTATCATTAATGAATCTTGATGCATCTTTTGTCTCAAGTAGTGACTGTTCATGATTTGTACTTCAGGAATAACTGAGTTGTTACTAAGATGACTCAGAAAAGAAGGTAAAAATTGACCTTTGCTTGTCATTGGGGCTGTACCCTTGAAACTGTACCTTTTTGAGGTGGGGACTCAAGGACTTGTGACTTGACTTGGACTCAAGTCACAAATCTGATAACTTGTGACTCAACTCAACAAAACTGATGGAAAGACTTAGACTCAACTTGGACTTGAGGGCAACCAATAGAGACTTTGACTCAACTTGGGTTATAAGACTTGAGAAAACTTGGTTATAGGCCCCCCTCTAGGTACCATAATGTTAATTTAAAATTTTCTGTGTATATTAATTCTCTGCATTTCGATTGGCTGAATGCAAGAGATAATTTGTTGGAAAGATGCATCCCTCCCAGACATAACTGTGTGAGGACAACTGTGGACACTCCAGTTGTTTTCTCAAGGTCACAAAATACTGTAAGCTATGTCAGAAAAATAAAATTCGTAATTAGGCACGCGATCAGATTGTGTCATGAGTAGCAGGGAAGCAGATTCCACTAAAAATGCCATGGCTATCATGCTATTGCATTCTCATGCATAATCTAAAATTCCCCATGACCTACGCATAAGCGGGGGATTCGCTCTTGTCGTGAGAAATGAGTTTAAGTTTATAAAATGACAGCGGAAATAAAATCATTTCACACAATCACGGTTAGACTTTGCAGGTAATCCGCGGTTCACCTATGGGAAGGGTTTCCTTATGGATCAACTAGGGTCTGTTATACCACTAGTATGTTTATCAACTTTGTAGTAGTAAAGCTAGACATTTGTTTTAAGTGCTTGACAGTCATTCTACTATATGAGATACTGGAGCTCAATGAAAATAACAAGAGTTCACGCAAAACAAATGGTAGGACAACGCATTTCTCGAGCCAGCTAGCATTATCTTACTAGAATAAGGCTGATATATCAAGCTGGCAACCTTGTTTTGTCCTAAAGATGTGGAAAAGGTAACAAATTATTAGAATTATCTCATAACATTATACTATTACGTATTAAATGCAAAAAAAGTTTTGTTAGATTAGTTACATCTGTTCCATTTTCACTTTTAAACATTTTTTGTAACGATGGACTTTACATCTAATGTTAAGGTAATATAAAACTTACATTTTAACTTAGTGCTGAACTGATTGTTTTTCGTAGTCCTTAAACTCAAACGTGGAGGCAATTTACGTCCATCTCAGGCTAAGATTGAACTTACGGAGCAAGCCACTGCAGAGATAGTGATTTTGGTGCATTTACAATACAGATTTTCAAAATTTTGTTTCTTTTTCCTCTGAAACACTCTATACAAAAGGCTGCAGTACACTCTTGATGTGATGGTGGTACTGTAGATGTAATTTCAAAATCCATGAAGTTGCCATATATGTTTCACATACTGTATATGTGAAATAGTTCATCCATAAATTTAGGCTGAATCTTCCATACTTGAAATTGATTTTGCCATTCTAACTACAGAGGCCTGCAGTATCACCATATATTTAATATTGTTCTTATTTCTTCATATTTGTGATCTATTTGTTTCTACAGCTACCCAGTGGTCTCCAAGGATCTACATCCAATATCATAAGGATAAACTGAATATCCCTCTGAAACTCTTCTTGCTTGTTTCAGCTTAAAATAATTAATAGAAACACTTGGAGAGTTTTGAAGAGGCTTGAATATGGAACACTGTGATTTAATCATTATCAAGGTCATGGATTTCATGTTTTGTTTTTCAGTCAAAATGAGGGGAAAATAAGCAGCAACAAAAACACATTTAAAGCTGCCACATTTCATTATTCTTCCCAAAGGACATAGATTTTCAAGGTAATAGCTGAAGTCTGGTGGGCGGCATGGTGGTGCAGTGGTTAGCACTGTCGCCTCACACCTCTGGGACCCGGGTTCGAGTCTCTGCCTGGGTCA
>JAODJX010000097.1:26004853-26024129 GCA_026776945.1 Isichthys henryi | reverse complement strand
GTGATGGGCTGGCCCCCCATCCTGGGTTGTTCCCTGCCTCGTGCCCATTGCTTCCGGGATAGGCTCCGGACCCCCCCCACGACCCAGTAGGATAAGCAGTTTGGAAAATGGATGGATGGATAGCTGAAGTCTGTGGTAGACATGAAATTAATTATTCCAGCATACATTTTAAAGATCTACATATTTCTTAGATGAACGGAAATAATACAGCAAACAAATGTAAGCTCTTAAATGTTCTGCAGATTTGTGAGTGAGAAGTTGCCAACGTGTGCTACACTAAAATGTCCATATTTTGTTTATTGGAGTATCTACAATTAAATTATTTTTGACTCTTAAAATGAGACTCGCACTGTAAATTCTAATAATGAAATGAAATAACTGTTAGAGTAATTGATTTTTTGAGCATGATTAAGTTGAGGACATATTCTTAATATTCAAATATATGAGTATATCTGGTATTTTAATCTTGTGATGACCATTACTGTAAATTACATTGTGTTGCTGTAGACATAAGGAAAACATTCATTACTTTAACATCGTTTTATTTTTTGGTTTTTACTAATTATTAGCTTATTTTTTTAAATCAGTTTTTTTGTTTTCTTTATCAAGACTTTGGTGATACACCTCTGGCTGATATACTTTTGGATTTTTCAATGTTACTCAGGGAAAATCACAGTACAAAGCGTTCGGGCAGCTGTAACAGATGGTAGTGAAACTCATGAAATTTGTAACTGCTGATCATGTATAATTGTTTATGGGTGACCTTTTAGCAAAAAAATTTCCTGAAGATGCAGTTTTTAGTCATGTCTTAGTCATCTTAAGCAGAGATCTACATTGTGCTTTTCACTCTTGAAGACTTAAGAACAGCACATGCAAGAAGATTAGGGATTTTTGGCCGTCTTTCGGGGAAGAAAAGAGAGAGAGACATCATCAAGTAGCCTTTGCTGGTCACAGTCTGCAGAAAACAGTGAAACATGATTGATCAAGGTGTCAGTCCCCTCACATTCATCGTTAAAGCCATTTACATTTTAGAAGAGAGCAGCTCCCTTGGACATAAAAAATTCATCACAAGAAAGGTAGTGGGCGGGGGTATTGATCTGCTATCTGCTGTCCTTCCAACAGCATTTGCAGCCTCTGCAGAAATCTCTCAAAATCTAAACTTGAACCCCTCATATGTCTGCTGACAGTTCTCTGCATGGAGTGCTTCAGGAGTATGCTTGATAGACTTTAGGTCTAGGGCCATGTTTTCACATAAAAAAGCTCAAGTTGATAAAAATTTAAAATAATTACTCACAGTCGTGTCTTTATTTTCATATACAAACATCTTCCCGTTCATAAAAATGACCTAAAATAAATTGTATGGCTTAAACAATGAACATAAATAATCAAACTACCTGCTGAAGCGTTGGTGGATGGTGCAAACTTTTGTTTTAATATTTTTTCATTTTTGTGTGTGTGTTTATTTTGTGTGTTTTTGTGTTTTTCTGCAAAAAAATTGAAATTAATAACCCCCCCCCAAAAAAAAGAATAGCATATTTCTTATGAAATTATATTCTTTTCAGCTGATCTTAGTATCCATATTATATTGTTTCCTTTCAGCAGTTTCTGTGTCCCCATATGAAGTTGAATGCATGTATAATCTCTTTGCCATACATCACTATCGGGAAAAGCAACTGAAAGAGAGTTTTCCACTGAAAAAAGATAGATAGTTGTTGACCTCCACAGATTAGGTAATAGAATTTAAGCACTACCACGGCACTAATGAAAGTTTTAGGAGTCTCGAACAGTTGCAGATCTGCCAAGAAGAGGATGCGCGTGCATATTGGCCCGATGAGGAGTGCGGAAGATGGTTTGGGAGTCCAAGGATCAGATTTTCAGAATTGCATTGTTTAGTGGATTCTTGGGGTTATCAAGCTTCAGAGTCAGGCCCTAAATATACATCATACTCAATACAGAAATGTTTTTTTATCCATTGTTGTTAGTTTGTGCTGTGAAAAAAAACAAGGCTAACATACATGAAATTAATACTTTTTGTAAAGCCAATATTATGGCATAAAATCCAAAAAATGAACCACAGTTTTCTGTAAAGCCCCCAGAATATTACAGGTGGTGTTCTGTTGGCATGACCACTGTACTGTAAGTCCCATTAACAAAGCTCCTTCGATGCACTGAAAAAGACAGTTAACTAATAAGTTTATTAAATCAATCACTCAGAATTGGCAGCGAGATACGATGAAATACACCCTCCAGTCTTCACTGCTTATCCAGTATATGCGCACAATTAGCCTATTCTTGACAGCAAAGGGCACATTCATAATAAAACACTATAAGAGAGACACAAATTTGCCTATCTACACACCTTTGTATTGTCTGACTCCACATACACAGAGCATTGGTGGGACTTGATCCCTGAACTCTGGAGGTGTGAACCAAAAGAACCCACTGACCAACCGTGCCAAATGAACACCATCTACAATGAGATGGATACTTGAGGCTGCATGACCAAAAAATGCTGTCATGTATTATACTGAGTTGTGGGACTGGTTTCTATCAGAAAGTATAACAAGGCAGCCAAGGGACCTCACTTATTCCCAGAGAGACACTTCCATGTAGTTGTGTTAGTGGTGCGAGGAACACCGGGTTTTTTGGAACTGCAGATCCAATTAGCTAGCAAAGCACAGAAGCTGACAAATAGTGACAAAGAGTGCTCTTCATCAACTGAGCACTATCTACCCTATTGGTTAATATAACAAATAACTTTAAAAGATACATCTTTCTTGGTTATTATCATGAGAATTTTGTGTGTTTTGATGGAGTATGTCATTTCTAACAGCCGACATATCTTCATTCCAGATGGTCCCATGAATTTGCTAGGCATGTGGTATACAAACATTTACTAAATGCATATTTATAATTTGTGTAAGTGTGATCAGGCGCAGCAGCACAATGCAGGGCATACTTTCCATCCGTGCAGTGCCATTGTCTGCATTCAACGCCGGCTCTGATTTCTTTGCAGCCGAATCTCATTTCAGCTCTGTCGTCTTCCATCTTTCACTTCAGTACATTATTCTTGATTTGGGCAGAGCCTGGAGCACTAATAAGTATATATCTGCGGAACAAGTGGGTGTTTCATGATAAAATATTATTTATGTAATTTCTGGGGTTTTTTTTTTTTTTTTTTATTCCGTTGATCAAGTCAGCTCCTGCCTTTTTAATAACCCTGTTATCAGGCCCTCAGCAGATCTCCTTTAATGTTCTTCACCCATAAGGCCCTGGAAAGATATATAAGATTATATATAAAATCCACTTTCATGTTCCTTAATTTTTTAGCCTATCACTTTAGGTTATCATATAGGCCATGTATTCATTACTGAATACTAAAATTTATAATGTTCAAAATGTATATTATATACACGCAAACACACACACTCATTTTTGTTTGAATTCCACAAAAAACATGGACATTATATGTTGTTATAGTTTAATTTTCTGTACATGAATATCAAATTAATTCTAGCTTCTGAAGAAAAGGAGAGTTAATATCCCTGCAAGGCCCAAAAGTAGTGTGCAGCATTTTTTCCAGTAAGCTTGCTGCTCTTTGCTGAGTTTTGCACAATTCTGCCCATTAGCAAGCCGGTCAATGCATTGCTTTATGAGGCAATTATTTCAGCACTCAATTCAAAATACACATTAGAACTTAACCTTCTGAGTCCTGGAGTAGCATTTTTATTATCTACCCAAAGAAAAGAGTCACAGTCAGCAATCCCTCCACCTCCTTTGCAACAACCCCCTCCCACCTTTATGATTTAGGATCGTCAATAGAGAATGGTGGAGGGGAACCTCGTTCTTTTCTGCAAAGTAATGCGTGACACAGCCACTGCTGCAATGTTACCCCAGTGTATTGACTTACTAAATGAATGAAAGAATGGTTTGTACAGAGAGGGAGGCGCTTCACTTAATTGAAAATATGTATGCAGTGTTAGTTCCAGAGTTATTGGTTCTGCATAAGCAGGAAACGGCCACTAATCTGAAATTTTTAATTAGGAATCACCTGCATATGAAGTCTTTCATGTTAGCTTTATGAGGCTTCAGAAATGCTTTATCATATGTTTAAGAAATTTATGGCAAGAAACGTTAATGAAAATGAGGCATGAACCTAAAATTGTGTTATTATGGAAATGAGGGCAGCTTTGGCACTTTTGATTTCCAAGGCATTGAATTATTGCTGACTGAAGATCAACACAGTGTATGTGTAAAATTACTGGATGGGCAACACCTGGATTTGTGCTTCCTGCCTAATAGCATCTTGTTGTGTTTTCATGCTCCGGGGTTAATGAGCATTCAAATTATGTAAATCAAAGGCACTCACATCGCTACCCTTGAAACTGGAATGTCAGACGAAAGAGAGATCATGAATTTGAATCTGGCTATTTATAGCAGTTACTTGTGGCTGGCTCTGGAGGGTGCTGATGTGAAAGAAATAGCTGTGTTACATGGATGGATGAAAGGAAATTGATAAAGTAATGACAGCTCTGATAATAAGAAAGGGTTTTGAGCTCTTTTGAAGACAAGCTAAAAGCGGTTTCCTCCGAATTTAACACCAGCTTAATGAGAAAGGAGATGGGAAAGATTTAAGACTTAGAATGATGCTCCTAACCAACAGTATAACTTCTAATGAGAGACTAATGTCTTGCATTCTCTGCTCTGCATTTCTCAACAAATCTTTCCTGAAGATAAACCAGCATCCCAATAAAAATATTAATTGTATTTTATATATAAAAGGGGTGATTTTATAAGTTCTACATTTCTGGCTATACATTGCAAACCACAGATACGGTAGTTTGTGCTTTTGGGAAATTGATAGTATATGATACTTACTAAGCAATTTCAATAAGACATGACTGAAGTCTGCAATACGGAGCAGAGAAATTGAGTTAAATGTAGTTGAGGACCTTGACTTCAGATCTTATTCTCCATGGTCTTGGCGAGGATCTGCCTTGCAGTGGAAGTATTGACAGCCAATTCCAGCCATCAGGTCTGCACCCCAGAGAAGTCTTACTTGGCGTCGGCACTATACCTTTTCCCAGATTCATTCAAATGCCAGGGCAGCCGGCGGGGATGAGAAGCCCCCCAGGCAAGGGACTGGCAGATCTGCTGAGGGAGGCAGAAACTTCACCATTGTCCTGCCATTAATTGAGCCGCTGCTGCAGGGGGAGTGAAACAGAGCCCCCCTTTCGAGGGACGACTCCCCCAGACAGCAAAAACCGTGCTCAGTCTGACGCTTGTTATAGGAGAGGCTGGTGGTTTGTGTAACAATGACCATCAAAATATAATCTAGGGCTGCTTTCTGGGGGGGGGGGGATTCTCTGGAGTTTCTCTTCCTATGTTAATTCCAGATAGAATTAAAAGTATAGTTTAAGCAGTCCTTTATATCCCTCCCAAAAATAATTTCTTATAAAAGTGGTTGGAATGCATATAGAAATTTATTTATATATTTTAGTACACTGAATTTGTTTTACAATATTAATTTACAACAAACAAAAAATGACATAACTTGCAAGTCCCATTTAATTAGATCCACATTATCTTATGACAACCCAGGACCACCTTCCACATTCAGTGCAGCACTGTACCACTCATTGTCTTGCCAGACACCAAAACATCACCCTATACGTTTATTTCAGGTTCTGCCCATTATTACTGACTGCATCTCACCTCCGCAAGAATGAAGGCATTGCAGGTACAGTGCCTGCTTGGGCAGGAAAAGGTTGGAGCATGTGATTCTGCAGCCGTTTGTTCAGTATCTTCATATTTCTCACTCATATGTTCATGTAGCTGCAAAGCGTGGCCTTCTTATAGCACCCCTTCTTTTAGTGTCAAGTCTGCTTCTTGCATGTGCATTTCTGCTTCTCCTTTCCAATTTCAAGAACTTCTCAGTGTCCATGTATCCTGGCACATTGTTTTAGGATACTATAATGTTAATGGGACTTTTGCTTCAGAATTTTAACTGTGTGCATGACAGAAGTTTACCTTTATGCAGTCTATGTATGGGCCGTTTGTCATTGATATTAAATTGCTTAGAGGGTGCATTTTAATTTTAAGGGAGTGTAATTGCTTGTGCAGTGTAACCAGACTAGTGTCTCTGATACAGCATAGCTAGTTTTAATGAGAGGAGTTTAATCTACAAGTCATATTGTAGTATTATTGTTTTACTTTCAGACCTGTAATAATAATTTAATCATTAAAATGCTAAAGAATGCTAAATCTGTCCTTAATATTATTTTTATCGTAATATGATTGCAAGAGCATCCCAGAATACTAGGGCATGAATCATTTTGTTTCTGCTACAGATTTTAGGTAATGGAAAATTCCAATAACTGTATTTTTACCAGTGCTTTATCTGTGTATTCTCCGTCAATCCCAATAAATGTATGAAATCTATGTATCAGTTGGTTCTATTGACCAACATACACATCAGTCTAGCCCTAAAAAATGCCACACCAATCTGTTAGTGGTCTTTGGTTTCAAGCAAAGAGAAGCTGTAACATATACTGAGCTCTTGTTTTCTGCTGGAATTCAGTTAATTTAATTCTGAAATGCTCTTGCCAAATTGCAAAACTGATATACTCTCAGCATTGCTTAGTAAGTGTCGACTTCTGTGGTGACAGTAGATATTTGACCTTTTGAATTAAATGAAGTAATTTAAACTGAGATACTTTCATTTGTGGTTTCTCAAGAGAAAAGGGAAAAAAACATGGCTTGCTTGATTTTATACTTATTAATTCACATTATGATGCAGCAGGCGAATATTGCATTAAAAAGTAATTATAATTCAGCATGAATTTTGCTATTTCTCACATCTTCTTTGGTAACATATTTTCTGGCCATGCGTGGAATGTGTGAGTGGATGGAAGCATGCAGTCTCAATTGTGGTAACGGATGTTACTTAAATTTAATTTGAAATGTTAGTGAAAATGAGTACAGTATTTTACATGGGTTACACATTTACTACAGTTTAGCTAAAACATGCAAAACAAAAACTTTCAAGACAAAATGAAGCTTAACATGAACTCCGACTGAATATTCCGTGTATCCAGCTTCAATATGACCAGCTTCAAGTTCTGCTGCATCACCAACTTTTCTGGTTATATCACGAGCACTATTTTTGTAACCTTGGATCTAACAGCTTGCAGAGCAGTGAAACTTGCAGGCTTGTAGAGCATGTTGGCCATGTCTTAGATTCCAGACCATGTTTCTTTGTGATAAGTGCACTATCCAGCAAACGGTGTGGAAAGAGGTCACTGATGAAATAAAAAAAATGAAGAGACCACTCTATATTTAAAAACAAAATCTGCATTTTAAAATCCCAGTTCAATCCTGGTTCTGCTGAGCAGCAGGTTGCTTCCAGGTTCAAAATGTCTAAGACAGCAGTACACAAGAATGAGGTGAAGCAGGAGACACTGGGAACGACCAGTAACCAGCCAGGTAATGGGCAGAAGCAACATTCTGGTGCCAAAGAAGACTGTCTCCAGTTTGTATCAGGCTCCTTGAAGCAGGACTGAAGTCCCATAAAGCAAGGAAGAAGCTCTTCATTAATGAGAATCAGAGATCCAGGCTGCAGTTTGGGAAAAAAACACACATAATTTATATATGTATATTGCAATATATATATGCAATATATATATGCAATATGCAATATATAATATGCAATTTAGCAAGTCCAATTAGCCTCAGCATGTCTTTGGACTGTGGGGGGAAACCGGAGTACCCGGAGGAAACCCCACGATGACATGGGGAGAACATGCAAACTCTACAGACATGTAACCCAGGCGGAGACTCGAACCTGGGTCCTAGAGGTGTGAGGCAACAGTACTAACCACTGCACCACCGTGTCGCCCCCATATATATATATTTTATATATAAAAAAATATATAATACAAAAATATTTCACAGACACATACCCATAAATTGAGAAGTGAGTGAAACAAAACATTGGCAAGTGGATCATCATTGGCATGCACATTTTGAGACATTGTCACTGATATTATTGTACAATTTAAAGTTGATTAAGTGGCAACGGAGTGGTATTTTTAAGGTGGTTACCTTAAAGAATGCTGTATGTAGAGCTTATCAGACACTGAAATAGATCATTCTGTTTGTGATCATGGCTTTGCTTGTAATTCAGCAGCAGGGTATTATTTTGAAACTGTAATATGAACGGAGACATATCTTACCGTTTGGAGGTTTTTCAGGGAGGATTTCCCCCTTTTTCTGCCCATAGCTTCCGGGATAGGCTCCGGACCCCCCCGCGACCCAGTAGGATAAGCGGTTTGGAAAATGGATGGATGGATGGATTTCCCCCCTATATTCCACAACGTTCTGTCTGTTTCATAAAGCTGGAATTAGACTTCATGCTCAGGTGCCTTCATGTCATCTTGTATTTACCATCAGTTTAAACACAAAGACCATGAAGACTCACAATGGTGTCTGAGTACGTATGCTTTTTAAATGAGTTCACGCACACCATAATCACGTTTTATCTAAGTTCAGAAAAGCTTTGTTGAATCCAGAGACTAATAAACATTTTTTAAGGCTGAACTTTAGACAGGTTTAACATGTAATTCAGTGTGGCAGTTTTGTTACCTTCATGGTAGTGGTAGGTTAACAGCCTACTTACTAATAATATCCCCAAGGGACGCATAGACAGGAAGGCAATGTAGTTTTATGTTCATCTTTATTGTGTGCATCATTTTACGTACATCTATATTTTAACTATTAGCAAAGTCAGTCATCCAGAGCACCTTGTTCAGCTAAGAAAAATGCTTGTTCAGCCAACTTCAACCAAGGCTTCATTTTTCCCTGCTTGGCAAAGTTTGTTTGCTATCTTTCTGACCATAGACTTGCACACATTAACACATTGAATCAAGTAGTCAATCCCGGAGACCTCTTTTAGCATCGGTCAGCACTAGGTCACCAGTTGTTGTTTATGCTTGTTCTCCGCTTATAAAACGATCTGTAGTATTTTGGAATTATTTTCAAATTGCTGTGTAATCCCTCCTAGACACATAGGAAAACTTTATTGATCTTTGCACAATGCATTACCATTCGCAAGTATTACCTAATGCAATCTAGATTTCATGAATTCCAACCACTTTTACAGATTTTCATCGTCAGATGAAATTAATTTACAAATGCCAAAAATAACATAACGTAAATATCAAACCTTCATGGCAAGAAACTATGTGGTTGAGCTGTCTGCCCATCAAAGGATTCGTTTGCACAATAAAAGTCACATTATGGTTACTTGTTATCTTCTGGAAAAAGTGATTTTGCTAATGTGAGGAAATAATGGTGACTATGTTGTTGCTTTACATATTTGTAGCATGTAAAATTGAACCTAATTCATATATAAAGCTCCTTTCATTCCACTGTATTTTTATACTTGCAATGCACCTTATACTGTAAATGCAGTTGAAACACTTCTGACCACTAATCCTGGTCATAGTATTGGGGAAGACTGGCAGTCACAATGAAAAGAGATGAGAAAGATCCAAGCCTCTCTGTGACCGTGTGTGTGTGTGAATATTATCATTCACTCCAATATTTTGATAGTAAGATATCGCATAGGGCTAAATATTTTTAGACATCGCCCAGCCCTAACTCGTATTTGTATTGGTGAGTAACAGAATGCGATCATCGGTACTCTGCCTAAAGAAATGCTTTTTATGCATCCATATTTTCAGTATTTGTCATCCAAGGTATATCCCTGCTGCCTCGGATAGACTCCAAGCCTCTCTGTGACCGTGTCCAGGAAGATGGTTGGATGGAATATTTTTTGTAGCAAACCAATACTGCAGAAACTTCCATAATAAGTTAGAATTTATCACAGGTATATTTGTAAATGCTGAAGCATTCAAACTTTTTTGAACTAATTATGTTCCAATTTACGACTGGTACTGCTACTAATATTTATGACATTTCAGTTAAACTAATAAAACACTTTTAGATACGGTGTCATGATCTTAACAGCAGAAAAGGGGCCTGTATCCACAGTTTACTTCTATAGTGTCAATAGTATAGTGTGAATTTATCATTATTTTACTGATATATTTGAGATTAAGGTTTTGAAAATTTCACTTAAAATGGCAACATCGAAGTTGTTCTGAAATGAAGGCATGTCCCACAAAGCATCTGCGGCTATAATAAGGCTTCTCTTTCTTTGGGATGACCCAAACAATTTCGCATAGTGAAGATGAACTTATTGAATGTTTGTAGTGCAATATGGGTAGCTATTCATAAGCTAGGCGATGAGGCTGAATATTTCTATTCCATGGGACTCAGGGTCCAGAAAGCGAAGGCGATGTGGGTGACTCGACTCCAACCTGCAACTGTGAGAAGCAGAACGCCCATGGTACTACTGGAGCCATTGTATGTGATGAGACTGATGCTGGAAGGGTGGAAGTAAGCCAGCACAGGTAACACAGTGAGCTGTGACATCAAAAGGCTTGCAGTTAAATCCCAGGGCTCAATGGCTGATGGAACAGCTCTGTCAAGGGTGAATGCTGGCATAGAAATAATTACAAATAGTTTATCAATAACTTACATTTGCTCAGAGGCCACTTTATTAGGTTCAGCTAGCTAGTACTGGGTAGGACCTAGTTTTGCCTGTAGAACCATTTCAGGGTAGAAGAGTTATGTTCAGAGAAATCATTTTGTATACCACTGTTGTACTGAGCTGTTATTTTTGCACTTGTGGTCTTTCTGTTAGTTTTAACAAGTCTGGTCACTCTCTCTTCTGGCCTCTCTTGTTAAGGAGTTTTCGGCCACAGAAATACCATTGACTAAATGTGTTTTGTTCATCACACCATTCTCGGTAAACTCTAGATGTGAAATTCCCAGGAGTGTGGCTGTTTCTGAGATGCTGCAACCACCACTTAAAGCACCAATAGTCACACCACGTTTAAAAATCGTTCAGATCATGCGTTTTAGCCATCCTAATGCACAGAGGAGTGGTGAGTGAACCTCCTAACCGTGTTTGTGCACTGTACATATTCAGTTGCAGCTACATGATTTACCGTTTGGAGGAACAGGCTGTTTCCATTAGCAATTAAGTGGACCTAATAAACTGGCCACTGTCTCTGTATTTCCAGCGGAATCAACAAAATATGATGAACTTTTTAGTTCATCAGTGAATCCTATATTTATGTATTGGCTTGTGTGTACTGGCAGTGTGCATTTGATCTATCCCATTATATAACTTAATAGTGAAATATGATTATGATTCTTAAGGTGGTACTTGGTTAATTCCTTTAATACAAATGCATGATTTTTTTCAACATAGATTTTAATCAGCACATGTTCATGATTTGAACTTAAAGACAAGCCTGTTCCTGAAAAAAATGTAACAGTTCATGCTGAATGCTTTCATTGGACAGTCTCTGTGTGTCATATTAATGCCAAAAAGTCAGAATTCAGTCCCCCTGCCCTAACGAATTGATAAGTGACATGTTCTGAAACATTTAGGGGGTTTGGAAAATCACGGTTATTCTATGAATGTGAGTATGGATGCACCGATACCGATATCGGCTTCGGGTATCGGGCCGATACTGCGCTCTATTCTCATACCCATACCCATACTCATACTCGTAAAAATGATCCGTTACCATGAACTTATACCACTTAATTGCAACATTACATTAGCCAAGGCAATTTTTCTTTTTTTCTGAAGCTCAATCAGATTTTGACGTCTAGCGAGAGATTGGAAACATTTGGGAAGGATAAATGCAGAGAACACTGGCAAATTAGTGAGGATGATAGCAGCGGAGGATGATAGCAGTTTGGACACTTTTTAAGTTAAGGGACAACTACAGAAGTAAAGCAGACTGTAAGCTCTGTTTTTCTAAAGCAGTCTTACCCGCAAGTAATACCAGTGTGTATGCAGGTCTTTGGGATAATCAGCTGTTCAAACCCAGGTGTGAGGACTCTTCAGCCAGTCAGTCCTCTAATTAGTAATCTAATTAGGGAATTGCAGCAAATGCTCAATACATAAATACATATATCTAAATTGACTGAATTGTCATTTATATCTATATGAACCCCATTTTATATAACAATATATATAATGATAAATGTATACATGCGTCACAATTCAATTTTACATTTTGTTTTACAAAGTTATCAAAGCTTTAAGGCTTAAGTTAAGCCTGTTGTTGCCTAACACATTGAAGCATGATCACAGTGTCTTCCAAATACTGAAGCAGAAGCCTACAGCTTATTAATCAATCACTGGTATCAGATCGGTACTCGGTATTGGCCGATACCCAAGGCCCATATATCGGTATAGGAACAGAAAAAGTGGGATTGGTGAATCCCTAATTGCGAATCCTCCTAAACTCAGCTGCAGTTGGGGTTAGGGTTATTATGAACCAGAATGGCTGTCCTACAGCTAAGCAGTGCTAAATACCTGAGCAGAATTCTTGAATTCCTAACAAATGAATGAATAACGACTCACGAAGTCGTGTTCGCATTTGCTTAACCCCCCCCCCCCCCCCCCCATATACTCCCAGTGTGCCTGATACCCATCAATTCCATGAGAATCATTCGGATACAACTTGCTTTTGCGTTTATTGTATACTATTTTATAGCTTTAGTAGGAAATTGTATGTTTTGTATTACTGTATGTATGAACGTTGAAAGCTAAAGTATGAGAAAAATGTGAATATTCAATGGAAGTCTGACAGGGACATGAAATGTAAGCTAACATTATAGGCCTAATATTTGCCATGTAGGCATGTTGCAAGGCTGGCAGTCTGAGAGAGATTTCTGTAGTGTCATGTTGGGACAGGGTGCTTCCTTTTCAAAACAGCTTTGCACTTGCGTGTGTTAAAGTATCATCTGTGCATATAAGTAAGCTCTGGTATTTGTCCAGGTACATAGAGGCAAAGGAACAGTATTTTCTGGCTGATCTTGTAAGTAACCATGTAATTAATTGGATGCCATTAAGTGGGGCCATTCAATAAGTAAAAGTAGGACAAAAAATGAATAGTGGCAAAAAATACCATGAAAACTTAATTGTTTTCACGTAACACAAGATATACTGGCCATTTTCTTTACCAACGTTAATAGTACAAAAGCATACATGTGATTAAACGATGACAACAGTGTCCAATAAATAGAAAGAAAGGCATTTTCTGTGAACCTAGCTGCAATATCCAAATCCCAGTATCGATACCTGAACAACCTGTAATGTCAGTGCTTTCTCAGTAAAGAAGGTCAGAAGCTACCTACATGCATGCATGCACACGCACACACACACAAAGACACACACACACACAGGTTTGAAATTATAACTTTGTGGGGACTATTCATTTCTATGGGAAAAACTCTAATCCCAACAAGACGACCTTAATTCTTGCGCAGCCCTAACCTTAACCATACATAACCAAACAAAATACGAGACTTTTGGCATTTTTAGGTTTTTGATTGCCGTCACAGATCATTGTGGAGACCTTAAAAATGGTCCCCACAACATCAGTATAACCAGTCTTTATTACATTGTGGGGAACATTCGGTCCCCATAATGTAATATAAACATTACACACACACACACTTATTCACACAGCTGTTTCCCCTGGTGCTTGCTGCAGTTCATTCTCTGATGTTCCTATTCTGACAGTTCCAGATGTAATACCTGATGGCGCAGGAACAGAGATCCTCATAGATGCTATCTGACTACCTAATCTGTTTATCACCATACATTGGTGCAGTTGTGATAGATATGGCCTGTTTTACTTAAGGCACAAGATCGGCATTTCCCTTATTTTACCTTGCTTGCTTACTGTCTATCTGCACTTTGTGTGACACATACTTTTGATTGAAATTTCTTTAGTGTGAATTAGGCTGATCCAATTAAGGATATCCTGAATATTCTGAATTTAAATAATAATAATAACACTGCCCTGTGCTGGATAAATAGTTCAAGGGGACGGTTGAATGGATGTATGGAAGGATAGATGGAGTGATGCATGAATGGAGAGATTGATTTCAGAACCAGTAATCATCTGAATTGGCATTTCATTCAAGTAAATTATTTACTAATAAAAACCCACCAGAAATCATTATATAGTCACAAATCTTCTAATTTTGTTTCTGAACTTAAAATATTTAAGACTTAAACACAGTCATTGACCCGATGAAAACACTTTCTAGCAGAAAGAAGCGAGAAATGGAAATGTAAGAACTGAAGCCCCAGAAGTAATAGACAAGGTCAGTGAAAATTCTGCTCCAACACATTAAGTTTCGGCGTACGTCAATAATAGCCCATATGGAAGGGTCTAGTCTCTTGAAGTATTCCACCCACATAAATCTATTTGCATTTCTTTCCATTTCTGTAGATTTAGGAAATAAAGGCTAGGTTTTCTGGCAGATTTAAAATTATGCTTACTTTGGCATGTAATAAGCTTCATGAACACCTGGCATTTGATGAATCACAGCACTGTGGCAATTAAAATGATTAAAAGAAAAAAATCCTTTCTTTCTTTTAATATTGGAATGCATCTACTAGAGGGATGAGGTAACATTTGACAAATTATTGTGGTTTAAAATATCAAACTCAACTGTCTTTTTGCAGAACTGCAGGGCATGTAGCTATGATTCACAGATAGTTAGTGGCGCAGTGTGGTTGCATTACTGGATGAAGATATCAGTCAGTCTCCCTCTGTTCCAAACATACCCAGTGTGCTTCCTTTCCCCCTCTAGTCACTTTGCTTTTCCCTCTATTTCCTTAGTTCCCCAAAGGGTATATAACAAATAGGCTTAAGTGCACTTAGTCACTTTAGACATGTGATGTAATGATATCTGTTGCCAATATACCAATGTTGTGGGAATTGAGAGCTCATTGAGAAGACAAAGCTCTCAGAAAACCTGACTGTGTCAAAGTTCTTAATTGTGTAGTTGATTGGTACAACCCATAGGCAGGTATGCTATGCAGACATTGTTTATGTGGTTGTTTAGCACTGGCTCACATTGAAGCAGACAGGCTATCAGATTCTCTTCACGAAAAGAGGAGTTCCTCAATTCATCCATTTTACACAGGTCCATATTCAGTACAGTGCCACAGTGCAGAAACAAAAGCGATTGTTCAATATATGGGAATGCCTAACACAAATGGCTGGGGGTATATCACTTTGTTTTGTCACTTTTCTCTGTATGCCTCATTCAGCATCTCTTTGATGGAGAACAAACTGGAATACTTCCACCTAAGTTACTGGTGGTTCTATGGATTTGAGCATCAGTGTGAAAAGGGGGAGAGTCAGGTGGCTGTAATTGTTTGTATTGATTTGTTCACCTGTCCCTTGCTCCCAGTATTTGTATATAATTGGTGTGTTCTGTCATTATATCACCCATAACCCACCTCCAGGGACCCTAGTCTGTGCAGAGACCTGCTTACAAGCACAACACTCACTTTTTTTTCCTTGTTTTTTCTAATCCCACTGAAAGGGCAATTTACCTTTAGTAGGAAAGTTTGTTTTTGTTGTCCTGTTCCCTTCCTATTTTTATCCATCTTTCAAAAGGCCATCCCGAAATAGGACTCTAGGCCCTTCTGCAATCCCCATATCACACTGTTATGCTTGCAAAGCAAGCTTCAGTTGCTGTTTGCCTGAGCTTTAGGTCGGCCATGATGTGTGATCTACGGGAAATTGTATGTGGTGCGATTGTTAGAGCCAGATGCGGCGGTTCAGGTCTCTACGGCTCTCAAATAGTCACCCTCCTAATATGAAGCGAATGATCGACTTTTAAGAAAATCGCCATTGTGCTTTATGAAAACATCAGCGCCTCAGTGTGTCAGTGTGTGACTTGAATGTGCTAGTATCCCTGCCTCCACCAATGCCCTTTTTATTCGACATGTTGTTTTGCCTCCGCTCTGCGTGTGTAGTTTGCATGTTCTCGTCGTGTCGTCATGGGGTTTCCCCCCAGGTTCTCCAGTTTCATCCCTCCCCCCAATCCAAAAACATGATGAGGTAAACCGGAGTTGCCAAATCAGCCACAGGTAACATGAATGCGCCCCATCCAGTATTCCCAGTCTTGTGCCCATTGTCTCCCAGATCCCCTGTATATGGCAAACGTTATTCAAAATTAATTAATAAATCTTACTGCATTGTGAAATTTTTAAATGCATTTACTGTGTGTTTCAGAGTATACTGTAGACATACTCATGTAGTTACCTCGTGTTATATATTATTATATACTATTACTGCATTTAATATATATTTGAGTATTTAGTGTGTTATTTTGGTTTAGAACAAGCATTATTATACATTATTATATATCAGTATATGCTATTAATGCAGCAACAATAACTACAACAGTTATATTTTCAGTTCAGCCATATAGCCAAACTGGTAGTCATTTCATTACAAAATAATGTTACACCAAAAATATTTCTCTTTAATGTCATTATTTTTCTGTTTTGGTTCCTATTTTCCTATAAACCGGAACAATATATATGGTTCTCTATTTGACTAGCTAATTTTAATGCACAGGGTTCAGCTATTCAAATATTTGACTGTAGAGCTCTTAAAAAATGAATGTCACAATTCCTGGGCATGACAAATCTTTTGCCGTAGCAATAAAACATGCAGATCGGCAGCGCAAAGCCATAAGAATATATCGATGGCCGGCCGGACTCATCAGAAGATTGATCAATCCGGCCTACTTGCATTAATTGTGAAATAGAAAGAGTGACGCGATCAATGATGGGAATGAAAGTGCAGCGGTAATGATGCCACATCCCGCTAATCCAATAGTGGAGAAACTGATGTATAGTGTATTGGAATCCCCACTGTTCGGGTCCTGCTGCAATAAACTATATGCTGCAATTACGTGGGGAAAAAAATGCAGCAAGCAGCAAAGCCAGTCTAATCAGACGATGCCACATTCATTTATAGTGATTAGACATTAATTAAGTGACGTTCCAAGGTTCAGGCCTGTCTACATTGTCTAAATTAAGTGTTTGGTTTTAGGGTGGGGGGTGAAATTAAATTGGTAGGTAATGAGAAGAACGTTGCGGCAGTTTTCTGGTCTTAGGTGTAATGTATAAGAAAGGGAACGTTACTAGGGCCCACAGATGATAACCAGGAGAAGGTACTTCATTTTAAGTGTTTGTTCCTTGAACAGTTTTTTAGTTTTCTTTTAGAAAAGCTGTTCTATTCATCCATCCATATTCCATGCCCACTTCTGACTGACACGATGTTATTTGATACTAAAGCTTTTGCGCGGAAGCACTAGGCACAAGGCAGGGAACACTCTAGATGGGATTTCAGTCTGTCATAGGGCACACGCTCATACACATGTATTCCCTATTCAGCTTGGGAAGTGCCAAGGATAGCGCCGAGTTGCCTAAACAAAAGAACTTGGTTATGTGTTCGAACATCCTTGCTACGTGAGCCTTAGGTGCTGCTTGTCTTGTGTCATGTCCAAGGTAGCTTTTTACGGACGTCCGAGATGGAGTTTAGAGGAGAATCATGCATTTTATATTATAATTGTTTGTAAAAAAAAAAAAAAAAAATTCATAATGAAAGCAAATCAATCAATTCGGCCTAATTCATCAATTCAATATTTATATGAACTCAAAGCTAAATATAAAGAACAGATAATCAATTGCTATGCGACTGTTGTCAACCTTATTAATACTTATTACTTTATGTGATTCTTGCAAGGTGTAATATGAAAGACTATTCTGTACGGAAGTCAAATAACTCGCTAAAACTCGACGTATTATGAACTGGTTTTAAATTTTTTTATGATTTCATTTTCAGAAGCCTGTCACCTTAGGGATAATGCTATACATCTCTTTAGCACTCCTTGAAAAGACACGGTGATGCATTTTCCATGAGTTTCATGAGAACTTCACAGAGCAGACCAAAATGATACATCTTTTTTGTTATTTCAGTTGAAAGTTAGGATTAGGTCTGTGGGGTACAAGAACGCAACTTCATCTGTGTGTTGAAGATGTATGCTTTGTTTTTGGTTAGCTACTAATAATCACCCTACATCACTAACTAGTATGTCTATTTACGTATTTCCAGCAGCAGTCTGTTAATGTGCCTGCGACTGGTGCATGTTTAATCTCCTTCAATATCTGACACAGTCTTCTTGCTTTTATGGCTGTCTGATAGCTGCATAATCTTGATGTGCTGTTTTTGTTTCTCGTACTGTTTGGAGAACTCAGCAGGGCTTAAACTTCGAGATAAGTGACCTTCCTGACAAACACGATAGTGGTCTGTAGTGTAGAACAGTTCAGTTTTCAACGATGTTTTGAAGCATCATGGTAGATGATTTGGTCGCACGCTAAAATGGACAAGATGGCCATTTTGTTGCTCTTGTGTGATGCTGTTGAACGCCACGGAGGCAGCTGGATGACTTGTCAGTTCTTCTATCTGGAATGTCACTTGTAAGCCATAATTGTCTGCTACCCTTTTCTTCATATCGCTGATATCACTTCCTGTTGGAGGTGGAGGAGTTTTACATAGACTTTTTGCTTCCCATTCGTGATTGGATCTGATGCAACAAGGGCCAAATGTGGCTCTGTGGTTAAGAGCCTTTGCTGATGTCCAAAAGGTTTCCAGTGCAAATCCCTTAGCCAGCAGAGTAACCCTATCACTGATGGGCCCTCAAGCGATATCTGTGTGTGTGTGTTTGTGTGTCTCATAGGAGAAAAACATGTGATATGCGAAAAATGAATTTCGTTGTACTTGCCACCTGAACAATAATAATAGACATGTTCTATCTTTTTCTTGCATTGTTTCTTTAGATCTATAGACTAGCGGACTAAAATTGCACATTATCACCATGATAATAACATCATTAGCACCATGTATGTCTGGATTTCTGTAGCATCTTTCCCCGTAATTCAAAATATCCTTTGTGTGATAGATAACAATGTGAAGGTTTACATTTGGTAAATTTTTGGTTAAAGAGGCTTTCATTTGACCCATTTGTTTTTTTCTTTCTTTCTTGGTTAAGGAGCAGAGCAAACCTTTCAGCTCAGGAAGCCTTTTTGATTACTTTCTCATGCCCACCTCTGGACAGTTTTTCATGATACTACCATGTACTTATTTTACGGGTTTATTTTAAGGGTTTCATGGTGTTAGAAATTACCTTAAAGTACAGAACAATAAATGTAAGTTGTGATTGGTGCCTCCTCCTGGAGCCGACACCTTATCGTGGTGGAGGGGTTTGCGTGTTACAGTGATCCCAGGAGCTATGTTGTCTGGGG
>JAODJX010000097.1:25973622-25992599 GCA_026776945.1 Isichthys henryi | reverse complement strand
CCCCCCATCACCTCTCGCTTACTTTGCCTGCACTGTTGTACTTGACTGCCTTGGTGCGCGGAACTGCTCATTAAACAGACACGCCAAGAATTGTTACCTAAGCAAGCCTTGTCAGTGGAGGAGGAGAGAGGAATAAGGGAAAGGAGAGTCAGGGAGGGAGAAAAAGGAGAACCAGAAGCCGTTCTCCCCAAAAAAAGGAAAAAAGAACCTGCTGAACAAGTGTCATTCTTATAAATAATGTAAAAAAAATCAAGAGTAGGGTGACCACTTGATTAAGAAGCAAAGATTCAAGAACATTTTCATACTGATTCCGCACCTTAGCTGAGGAACTTGCTTAAGTAAGGAGATTTCTGTCCACTGTAGGAAGCCTTTGATTCTTCACTCAAGATGATGATGTATCTATGGGTATGTAGTATTTATTTCATAGTGACTCTTATGCATTCCTCTGTGTGCCTTGTGTGAGCATGCTGTATATATGCACTGATGGTCATAATGCATGATGCGTATTACAGTGCAGAGCACTGATATCCTGATAGTAGCTGATATCCTGACCTGTGCAACAAAAATCACTTTATTGGTGTATCTCATGCCTTTTCCTCTGTGAGCTGTTATGTTTGCCATTCTGTTGAATATCATTTGTGGAAAACTGGTCCATGGTTGTTGATCAGTTGTAGATTAAGGGTCTAAATTTATACAGATTGTATTATGTATAAACTTGCATTATATATTTTACTATAGGAAAAACATAGTTTACTTATGGTCGTTTTAGTGCACTTTAAATTTTATCTTCTATGGAATATTTAACTACATGGTGCTTCTTTTGGGCATTTCAGTGTGGAAAATAAAGTTTAGTCACAAATTCAGTATTTCTTTGTTGCTGTAAAATCTCTGACTTGGATCTATAAGTTCAAATCAAAGAATCAAACACCCTGAAGTAAAGAGACTTTGTTGTTAAATGTTTTGAACTTTACTTTCTTCCCGTAAAATGATACTTTTTTATCTTTAATACAAATTTAATACTCATTAGCGGTAGAGCATGCATCCTGTTTGAGCTATGTGTCATTAATTAATCGGCCAAGAGTTCATGGAATTGACTTCATGCGTTTCTTATCTAATTTCTAAGCTTTTGTAATTTTAAGTTTCGCTTTAAACGTTTTGTTATTGGAGAGAAGGCACTATGCACTAATTGACTGATAACCCTAGGGTAAAATTACAGAAAGTGTCTTGTTCTGTGAATTTCTGAGAACAGAATTGGCCTTCTGGAGTCCTATTACGTTCTTATACTTCAGTCATCTCTGTCATTTTTAGTTGAGAACACTTTGCTTAAGCTAATTGGTCATGCATTAAACTTAGACTGCCCAGATGAGTCAGGGAGGGTTCTCAGAAGATAAAGGCTAATCACTTTCAGCAAATCTGAATGAGTCCATTAGCTCAGTTTAAGATTTGGATAAGTTGTGGATACAAAAATCTTGCATCATAGACAACATTACAATGAAGTTCCTTAATAGTGTACCTCTATGTTTTACCTGTATGTGTGTGTATCTTTTACATAAAATTTCACTGAAGTTCGATGTTAAATGTAATGTGCTATTGTGTGAAATTATTGATAAGGCATGTGCAGTTGTTTTTTACTTGGCAAAACTGCAGCGAAGATCCCTGTTAATATTCGTAGTAGTGCGTTTAGAAACTGGTTTGCCGTGCCTCTGCTCTGTACATTAATGCAGTATCCACACAATGCTCATTCCGAAATCCTCCTGCTCTCCATTACATTGAGTTGTTGGCTGTTACCTGTAAATCGTTGCTAGTAATACTCAGGGAATTATGTACAATAGATGCATTAAGGCTGTCATATTTCATTTAAATGGCGTAATCTGGCAGGTCAGTTTTGTGAGTACAGTTTTGTTTTAATATTTAATTGAAAGCAAAGACAACATACACAACATATTTTAAATATGAAATATTAAATAATTTAATCTCATTCTGACAACAAAGACATGTTTCAAATTAAAAAAGGAAAATATAAGTAACATATCAATAAATGTACTCCTCTACTGTTTTAAGAAGTAAATGGGATTCTTACTGCAATATAACATTGTGCATGTCAGTAGTGTTGGAATTTCAGCTTTACGTACGTAGCAAGTATTTTGATTTTCTGTGGTCTTGTTCAACTGTAAAATGAAAATTATTTGCCAAAATAAACACTTACTCATTCATATATAAGTTATGGGGTATCAGGCTAAAGGGGAAGGTGGTAGATGCTGCCTTTGATTAATGTGACTTTTAAAATGCAGAAGACGGTTCATGTCTGTATTTCTTTCAAATATATGGTACAGAGAAACATATAACCATACCGACCATCAATTGTTAGTTACCTTTATGTTTTCACTTTTGAATTTGCATTTAAAAATAAAATATATAACATTTATTGACTTTTTAAATCAATACTGCTTTGCATGAAGAAGTGCACATCAACCAAAAGGATTAGGTGCTGCACTTAGCTATTCATTCACAACATACGTTATCTTTAAATACACTATATTGCTCTTTTTGAGGATTTGCCATCACCTGTGTGTTTAAGAGCTGCTGTTTAAATTCCCTGTAGCCATTAAGCAGTGGAACCTTCATAATAATCGTTTTTTGTGCTGCTTTGCACTCCCTGAATGGCTCCAAATTCAACGATGTATAAAGTGTTTGCACCAGCCTAGATTGCAGAATCAGGTCTGCCTTTTAATGAAGTCATGTAATTAAGCAACATTATTTTTTAATTGCGTATAGATTCATTTAAACAGAGGCTGTGGCAGCCAGACGGCAGCCATTGATTGTATGGCTTGGTCTAGACTGTTCTGTTTCAAACAACAACTGATGATGCCTTTTGTTTATATACACCCTCTTGAGCTGTCTCCTAAGTGATGGAATTTTCATTGATGTTAGCGACTATCTTTCAGGTCTTACTGATGAATGGTCAATTGCATAAAAAGTATGTATGCATGTACGGCCGGCATTAATCTGAACTGTAGTTGAGTATTGAGTCGGAATGTTATTGTGTTTCAAGTTCTGTTAATTGTCGCAGTGTCATTAATATTTTCAACATACTGTATTTACAGTAGACCCCATACTTTTCTCTTGGAGTAAAGCATTTAGCGTTTTCAAAACTGGGAAGCTGTTAATGTAGCTCGCTTTATACAACTTCCAGATGAACGCCTTATGGTAATTCTGCCGAAAAGGCATCAATTCAAGAAGAATTCAGCACAATTAAACATATTTTTGTTGTTGTTACTTTGTTCCATCCTGTATATCATCAATTGCTTGCCGAAACTTGAAGTAAACCCTTGATATAAAACTAAATTGGCCCAGCGGTCACACACTGACATTGAGCTTGTTCAATCTGTCATTATTATTAATATAATCTGATTTTAGTACGAGTTCAGAAATTAATTGTTAATAAACTTCTTACGCCGTGCTTGAATTCCCCTTCTCCGAAGTCCACGCAGCCGGCCTGCTCCAAATTACTCCTCAAAGAGTGCCGTAGTAGCCACACCATCATTCTGTTTGGTATTTAAGTCTAGTTAAAAATAAGCAAAATAACATGGAAAATTTGTCAGAAAAGGGAGTTTGTGGAGGGTAATATTATCTGCTAAGATTCTGCTCTTGACATTAGCTAGACCAATTTGAGGTTTAGAACAGATCGTGTGTGTGTGTCTGAGAGAGAGAGAGAGAGAGAGAGTGAGAGAGAGCGAGAGAGAGAGGGAGGGAGAGAGAGAGAGGGAGAGAGAGGAGTTTCCTCTCAGAATTGGGGCAACTAGGAAAACTAGAACATAGTGCCTCCCCTAAATAATACATATTTGCCAAAACTTCTTGCATTGTCAGGGGAGTCACGTGTGGCACTGTCTGTTTTTCACCCTCCCCCCCCCCCAGAATGTCAAGGTCTGAGGGTCAGCCAGTGTCCAAGACAGTACAATCACAATAATAATGGTAAAAAACTTTAATTATATGTTGTTGGTCTCATGTGTATCTAAAACAGGCCATCTGTTTTAAAATGCTGTGGTATTGAAAATTTCTTTGAAAGATTTTACGTTAAATTTTTCATTCCCAGAGTACCAGAACAGCATTTATATACGAAGTATTTTCCTAGATTTATTTAGATTTATTTTTAATATACAGAAGGTGTGATAAAAAGTCACTATTAAATTTTCAAGGGTATTTTACATAAAATATTACATTGTATCCACCCGCAGGGGTCCGGAGCCTATCCCAGAAGCTATGGGCACGAGGCTATTACAATGTATGTGATTCCTAATTGAATGGATTCGCATATGATTACAATGCGCAAACTATATAGACGTTAAAGACAATCCCCACTAATCTTTGGGTGTCTGCATTATTATAGAAACAAGAGAAAAAAAATGTACCTGTTGTAAGTCCTATAATACTACATCCCATCTGGGATTTCGCCTGTGCTTCCTGGGAGGGGCTCCAGAGTAGTTTGATGTGAGCCGGGTAAATGGTCGCGCCAAATGGATGAGGTACACCACAATACACTACGATAGGTATTCATCTATCTCACTGAAAAATGGAACAGATGTTTACCATCCAGCATGGCCAGGAATAGTGATCTTTAAAAAAATTTATATGAAATAGACCAATGTATCATTTGATTTTAGTGGTATAGTAAGCACACTATGTTTGATACAAGCTTTTGAGTTTTTTTTAAGCTATTGGTCCTTGGATAACCACTTATGTTGAATCAGTGCACCTGGTAGTACTGTATGCAGTTATTCAACAGAGCCTTGCAAAGCTCATGAAAATTGTTAATATTCTGCTGCTAATTTTCAATACGTTACTGAGTTAAGTACTAGTGATCATTTTATCAAATGATGCAATATTAGATACTGACAATTGCTTCTGAAAAAAGTATGAACATGTTTTGTTAAAGTCTTTTGTTTTTACACATTGTTTCTTTTCATACATATATAATGTACATTTTTCCGTATTTATAAATGAAGTTGAAGAAGTGTTAGCAAATGGCTATTTGTGATGAAGGTTTGAAGTCTCACTTGACACATTACGGGAAGCTGCTGACTTGATTGTCACTCTTTAATCGTTTTGTGCTTCTGTCATCGCTCTAACATGCCGATGTAAGCATTTCATCACCATGCTGATGAATTCACACATTCGGATCATTTGTCTTCTCGTGTTGTTTTACATTGTACTATCTGGTATTTGGTAACTGCAACACATACAAACCCCTGTAAACGGGACGGCATACAAGGATTTTGCATGCTTATGGTTAATATCCCCCCCCCCCAAAAAAAACATCTTGATGAACATGAAAAATTCTGAAAAATAATTATTAGATTTTTCCATTAAAATGAGTCTGATATGCTTTTTGTATATTTTATTGGAGATTTAATTGGTCAGTTACACACATGTAAGTATCCGAATTAAAGAAACGACTTAATTAACATTGGTTTTCAGACAAAATGATACAGGAATCTATCTGGGAAAACTACTGAACAGCATTTTTTAAATTAACAGCGTGTTTTTCTCCTTAAATAATGAGAGATCTGTGTTTAGTGTAATGATGCAAATGAATCAAATGTGTATGACAGTGTTAAAAATGGAAAGTGGAAAATGCATAGCCTGTGTTGATACTTATACACTGTTTTCCTTTATAACTTTTAACATTTAATTATGGAAAATGAAGTGCTGCTAAAAAAAAATTACCCCCAATGAATTAAATAACTCCTCATGAAATAGAGGCTTGTAATGTATGACAAATCAGTGTACACTGTTCTAATAAATATTGATGCAATGTTTCAATAGCCGGTCACATGTAAAGATGGGTGGTGTGGTATCTCTGGTCAGCCTGCGAGCTGTCGGCACGTTTTGGGCTTGTAGCTAGAGGGATACGCATCACTACACAAAACGGGCAAACTGCTACTGATAGTAACATTCATGTTAAAATTGGTTTATCTTAAGACGGTGGAACTGGCTTCCACCCCAGACTACCTGGTCAATACTGCGATTTAAGGACCACTGCTGCTGTAATGGTCCTTGATGTCTTGCACATAGCAGAGTACACTCTAAAATCCAATTAACAGCACATTGCAAATGTGCCTTTTCTTCTTTGATATCAAAGTGCTTTCTCAACTCATTAAAAATACAAACACTTTTTATCTCTAATAATTTGCCAGTTTAGCCATTAAATATCTTTATTCGCCTTATATTAATTTTTAAAATCAAGGAACTGCACTCTCAGAAAATAAATATTTTAAGAGCTAGTGACAGAATTATGACCTAATTAAATTCGCAGCAGTGAAAAAGCATTGCCATTAGCCGGGTTTGGAGAGCTGTGAAGTGTGCCTTTACCTTGCTGACATGATCCTACAAGAACGGCAGGCAGGTTGGGTGGAGGTCCACCGTATTAACACCATTGGCCTTGTAAACCAAAAAGAGCAGTAAAGCTCTGGATCTTTAGGATGCCAGCAAAATGGATAGTGTGCATGTATGCATCAATACATGTATACAATGTATAATCGTATCTGATTGTATCAGCCTGGAAGATGGCCTGCTTACATGTGTACTGTACTAAATGAGGTTCCATACATTTCCAGGTTTCACAATTTACATGAGGTCTCAATATCAAATGGTGACTTTAAATTAGCCACAGTGTGTGAGTGTGTGCACTGCGACGGTCCCCTGCCTTATATCCAGTGCTTCCTGGGAAGTGACTCAGGCTCACCGTGTCCCTGCTATAGATCCACTGGACTATGGGTGGATAATCTCATGTGTTAATGATCATTGTTATAAGGCTCCATAGAGCTGTCAATGTTTAATGAGAAAAGTAGCTACATTTTTGCTTCACTGTCATGTTCTTTTGTATTATAGTTGAGCCTTGTTTATTTCTTTCGTATACAGGTATGTACAATTTTCTATTATTGTTAAACACATATTCTACATTTACTAAACAGAGCAACTGTAATCTTAAAGAGACTGACCAATATAATGAGGGAAATGCAATAACATGAATTTCTGAAAAACGGAAGCCTCTATCTTCTATTTTTGAAATCTCAAAGCATAAACTTTGTAGTTGTTAATTTAATTGCTGATATTCTGTAATTCCCTAGAGAATATTATGGATTAATCATCTGGTTCATTCCAACAAGAGATAAGCCCCTCAATGAATTGCAATTTTACCAATTTAACCCTGTCTGCTCCTTTAATATGACAAGATTAACATTTTTCAATTAGCTATATGTAATTGCACTGTGGGCTCAGTTGCCCTTGTCGTGTCCTTAAAGGTACAGGAGGCTATTTTTAAGGGCTACACGGGTTATTTTATTAAACTGGTTGCAGGATTGATTGCACTATTTTAATGCAGGTATTTCAGATTGTAGTCTGGATGGGTATATATGCTCATGCTGGTATTCATGTATTCTCATTCTATTACTGTAACTCTAGCTAATCTTATGCTCTGCTTATGTGCTCTTTCAAATGGTAAATAACAGAAATTACTTTGATAATGTCCATCTAATAAAAAATATTAAATTTGGATTTGCATGGTACTATAATTGCTATTCCGTATTAGTAATATGTGCATAAAATTTCTTGATCGTGAATTCGATGCGAGTTTTGCTGCTTGAAAAACACAGGAATACATATTTGTTGCAGATGACAACTAAAGTAAAACTCATGAAAACCTTTAAAGTTGTCATTATTATTACTATCTTATTTTTTCACATGGGATATGCTGCATTGAAAGTAACATAAACTGACTGTAAGCTGGAGAAAAAACAATTTCTCATTTTAAAGACAAAAGGCTTCAGTTATACGTGTTACAAACCAGGTAGACCTTGTCATCCCTCAAGACAAGTTGTTGTAAAACATATGATTATTGATCTTACAGGCTGTTGGATTGTTTGATATTTTGCTAAGCAGTTTTTTCCTTCTACAAGAACTCAAACATGAGAAAAATATTTTGACTGCCACTGACTATGCATTCGATGGATTTAATTGCCCTTCTGCTTTGTACGTTGAAGACTTTTTTTTAATTACTCTTCGCTTTTTTCTGGTAAACAGCCAGAAACAAACTTCTTAGTATATGTAATGCTGGATGCCAGGCTGGAGAGAAATGTGCATAACAGTCTGAGAATGATTGCTCTATTGTTAAGTTTGGCTTCAGGATTTGGCAGTCCTGTGAAAATATATATTCATTAAACGTAACAACAGCCAAATACAGTATTAAAGCTAGGTTCTGTTTTTTTTTTCTTTTTAATTTTCTCCCCTCAGAAATGAGAAATAGGTTTAGTGTTTCAGAAGGTTATTGTAAAAAGCAATTAGTGCCCAACCCACCCCCACCCCCAATGTTTGACTTTCGAAGCACTTTTTTCAAATAAGATCTGTTCCATTTAGCCTTCTGTGGTGAATCAACAATGACAGCTAATGTATTTTCAAAAAGATGTACCATACATACTTATTATGTGGATATTGCGGTCACCTCTTGTGGCAATGCAGCTTTGTTTATTGATGTGTCTATCGGGAATCCAATTACCCAATTAAAATTGAGTATCACTATAGCTGGTGTCGCACTTAAACCTTACAAAAAGCATGATACATATTCACTTGATGCGCTTTAATTTCATAAATTGCAGAATGTGCTTCTACAGTCAAATGTGAAAAAAGTCCAGTCTAGTGAAAAGTTAAGTTACAAGTTATAAGCATGGTCTCTCAGTGGGCAACACGGTTGGATCTCGGCCGAGTGCCTGCTCTCCCCGTGTCATGGGGGCTTTCCTTCTGCAGTCCGGAGGCATACAGTTAGGTGAACTGGTGTCTCTGATTCTCCCTTTGCATGAGTGTGTGTGTGTGTGTGTGTGTACCCTGCCATAGATTGGCATCCTGTCCCGGATACACCCCTGCCCCGTACACTGTTTTGCGTAGGATAGGCTCCAGGTTCTCCTACCCTCCCGCAGTGGATAAACAATAAGGAAAGAGAGGGATTGCCTTCAGTAAATTAAGGAAGGTATAGCTACAGGCACCGGTGAACTATGAGTGAGGGAAAAAGACAATAGCACGACTTTAGCATTGATAGAACATAAGCGATTTTAGCTCTGATTTAGAAAGTTTTGACTGATGACAAGAGTATAGAAAAGAGCAGTTTAAAAAAAAAAACCTAATCCAACTTGTCATGTGTTTCTACACCCACTCATATTATATTGCTCCCAGTACAGGATGGATTCTATTAAGGAAATCCTTTCCTCGGCTGCTGGCAGAGCAGCATTCCTCTTTCTGCTTTTCAGTATGGCTGCACAGCCCAGCAGGTTCAGTCCCTGTTTATTTGTTCTCATTAACTGGCCTTACGAATAGAACACATTTAAGCCCCATGTGATAGCACAGACACCCACTTGCCATATGCTGGTGCTTTTCTTCACCAGAGTGATGTGGGCCATGCATATACTTTATATTAATTGTGACTTAAAGGCTCTTTAAGAATAATATTTATGTTATATTTGGTTACATTTAGTAAATAATATTAAATTGTCCCACGTGCTGCCAGGTTACCTCTATTTGTACGGTAATTGCAGACGATTTTTTTTTTTTATCAATTAATTTGTCTCCTTACTGAAGATATAAAATATCTTTTCAAACAGTAACTATGTGTGTATCTATGTATTTCACACCTTGACGATTTTACCCAGTTTTCAAATTTTCGCATTGAAATTCAGTAATATAAGTGACACATAAACAGATGGCAGGTTGACACAAATTTAGCTTCCCAATAAATTACATACCTTTCTTCTTTCATTTATTTGTCAAAAAAAATTTACATTTGGAGTAAATTATTTCAGTTTGAAATGACTAGATTTAGTCTTGGTTTCTGTTTACATCTGTTTACATTTCATTGATTTTTTTCCCCTCTTTTTGAGCAACATGTGTGTTAATGTGATTTATTTTGACTCACTCTTGAATTACAAATTTTGTCACTGTATATCACAGTTTTCCAACGCTTTCTGGCTAAACATATCTCTATCTGTAACTGATTATTCAGTCCAGTGTTGTGATGAGCCTGGACCATATGTCAGGAACTGCAGGATGCAAAATATACCTTGGATGAGATGCCAGTCTGTGAAAGCGCACACATTTACCAACACAAGCACATACCATGGACTGTGATAATGGTCCAGAATGACCATCTTTCCTGTATGTCATACTGTAGCTACTTTTTAAGGTAATACCAGAATTTATTTATGGTGATAAATTATATTGTTAGGGAATACGTCATTATTTCCATAGTTGCATAGTTCACTATTTGCATAATTACATTAATTGCTAGTCAAATTTGTTCCCCGGAGAAACATAAACAGGACAAAACTGTACAAAGTGTTGAGCATCATTCTGCTAACTTCTGCCGTTAGCCATGTGAGAGATGATGTTGTCAACATCAGCTTGTTATTCAGTAAAAGTACTACATTAAGGTTCAGCTGAGCTCACGGTTCAGGCCAGGGTCAACGGTGAATTAATAGGAAAATTCAAGTCCAAGATGCAGTGCCACTGTCAGTTACGAAGAAGCTAGGGGAAGCAGGGACATTAACTTCACGTTTAGTATACGGGGAATCTCTGGGTGAAAGGTACATGCCGGTCAGATGTTTCAGGGCGTATGCACATCGGCTGAATGGTAAAGTAACTTTAGTTATATACGATATGCTGATATAAGGACACAGCAATAACGAATCTTAATGTCTACACCATATTCAGGCCTCCAACTTCTCTCCTCAGTGTGTAAACATTTGGTTGAGGTGGACACGTACACTACAAATCAAAAGCTTTAGCATACACTGAGAGTTTTCTACATTTGTGTGTTACTCGCATAACATTTACTGAAAATACACTATATTTTTTGCTAAGAAATACATTTACAGTGTGTTCACCATTTGAATACCTTTATTAGCATGAAAATGTCATATCTTTGGTTCATCAAAGTAACCTCCTCTAGCAGTTAGAAACAGAGAAATGGCACTCAAGACATTCTTTCTGCAAAGGACATTAAATGCTGCTCTTTTTCATATGATGAAAAAGGGAACTAGTGCATTCAGGACAGCTGGGAATTTGACTATGTCATCAACACACAACCAGTCAATAGGATGTTTCATGTTCTAATGAAAACTTGTTGATTTTTTCGATTTTGATTTTCATTTATAGTTGTTTGCTCATCTTTCCAATGTTTAACAAGAATTAAAAAAAAAATCAGTTTATGAACCTGTGGTGTGCAAAAGGTTTTGACTGGTAGCGTGTCTTGAAATAATCTGTATTCTGTGTATAAACGTGCAGTGTGAACTTTGCTTCCTGGGGTAGGCTCTGTGCCGGGCGTAGCTAAACAGGCAGAGAGCTTAAGTAAAATATACTGTTGTTTTCTTCCAGCATCTCTACCCAAACGAACAGATATATTATGAATGTTACACAAAATATAACTTTTATTTACCACTGTTCATCAAAAGTAACACAGAGTATGGAGCCGTTGGGGATTAAGGACCACGATCAAGGACTTTGTAGCAAACCCACGTTCCTGAACTGGGATCCTTTCAGTCACAAGTGCAGTGTCCTAACACGCTGAACTGCACACCACCCCCACTTAATATTGGCAATATATGGGCCTTTTTTGCGTTATGGACATTTCTGATCTGAGCTTAACACAGAAGCCTTGAAGAAATGAATGTTGCAGTTTCAATGACAATCACATTATGTTTTGGTCATATGTGTTACATAATGGCCAATAATGTGGCAGCAGGTTTTATCTGATAAAAGACTTATCTGATAAAATTTATGGTTATTGATTAGAAGCTATGGAAGATTTCATAAGAAACCATTCAAAACCTACATTGCATAATTTCAATTGTGCAACTGTGGTAAAGGCTTCAAATATTCCCCATAGAGCACCAACACTGTAATAATAACAAAATCAGTAAATTCATTTGAAAAGATTACTGTACCATATGTGCCAACCCACCCCCCCCCCACCCCCCGCGAAGGCACAAAAATTTTAAAAACTGTCAAATGGCAACTTCCTACAGGAACGCATATTTTCCACTTAAGGTTTAATGATCAGATTACATTTTTATACATTAGAATATATATTTCACTGTTAATCTGAAACGTGCCCTTAAACAAAAGGGAAACCATTTCTTAAAAATCTGTTTCACTGTTTTTTTCAGTGTGCAAAGAGACACACCACCCTCATTATTAGACACACTGCTAGCAATTTCAGCTCTTTAATGAGCTGGCCTTTATGCTCATGGGAAGGGGACAGCAAGTTAGTCTAATGCCAATAAGAGAAGAAGGAGGTAACAGCGTCACAATAATAGCCAACTCATAATATAATGTTCTAATGCTGTCAGTAATTATAGGTATTCATTATGAAACATTTCTGTACTTTAAACCCATGCAGGATATTTACCCTGTATGTGTTGTTGCATTTTAAAGTAATTTAAAAGTTGTCTTTGCTGTTACAAGTTTACCTCTGAAATACAGCAAACTCCTGGGTGCTCTCAGCTGTAAATTTATCATCTGATATTCAAACATCATTTAATCCATATCAGTTATGTACAAACTGGCAGGTATTTTGGGAAAAAAAATAAATAAAATTATATATATATATATATATATATATATATATAGCACAGAACATTCATCACAGTTCCACACAAAGCAAAATAGTTGCATAGTTTTAGTATGTAACTGAGGTGAAGTCAGTTTGGAACATTGGAGAACCTGGTGAATCATTAGACCACTGGATTGTTCACATATTAAAACTAATTTAAATGTGAGACATTGCAATAGGTCAGAAATAACAATGATTGGAGTAACAGAGATATGCTATTAGAGATATCTACTCCTAAATTCCTTGGCAGCTACCAAGAGACTGAGATAGTCTCTGAATAATTTTTCTTTTTCAGTCAATGGACAAATAACTGGTTGGGACTGAGATAGCAAGACACACGTATCCGAGGAAAAACTAAAAGTATAAGCAAATAAAATAGTATCACTGTTAATCAAGCTGTTTTTCAAATGTAGTAAATAAAGACATAAACACACTTTCATTTTGGTAATGTATACAATTTCACACCTGGTAAGACTGTTGAATGTGGAAAACTTGCCAAATACCAAATAACAATCATGTTTTATAATAAAATTAAATACAAATGTAGAATATACAAAAATAAAAACTATTGAATCAGAAATGGCCAGAAATATGTATGGACCAGGACATTATTATTCTTATTATTTTTTTTAAGTTTTTACCTCTGGACTTTTTTTCAGTTTCTCTAAGCTTCCTTTCAGTGTAGATGCTGGATCTGCTTGACTCTTGAGGTACAGCGGTGACCAGGAATCCTGCGTTCTGATGATGATGACTGATTTCACGATATTCTGAGAATGAGGTATTTCTCAGATATCACAGAATGGGCTGTTTGAGAAATGTTAAGCAGTCTACATTTTTGACCCTTCGGGAATTAAACATTTATTTGTTTATGCTGCGGCAGATAAAATTTCATGAAGTGCAAGATTAAATAGCCGACCAAACCTCGGTGGTGCTGTGCTGATACTGAGACAAATTTTCTGCTGACTGGAAGAAACATGCTTTGTACAGAAAGGCAATACACTGGATTACTGCCCAATTTAACATAATTAATTTATAATTAACATTGTGTCAGTCATATCAGTCTGCACATATTGTCAAACCAGAAGTAGCAACAGCATTTTAGCTACTATAACAAGAATTGTATATGTTATTTTTTTGCATAGGATATTTTATTCTGCTGATTTGGGAGCTTTGTTGCATGTTGTCTTGTTTAGCCATGAAATCTTTAATGTGGAAACAACATTTGAAAACATCTGAGATTATGAACAGGGACAAAAAGAAGGCAAGGTATTAAGAGGGCATTTGGGTACTAAGCTTGAATTCCTGGCTTCCTAAAATTCCTTCTTTGCACCATAAGATCAAGCACTCTTCCATTGTGACAAGTGAGGAATTTGTGCTACAAGTATCTTTCAGGGGCTGTAGTGGTCAAAGAGGCAGTGAGATACCACTTGTCACCTTGCTCTTCGTTGAAGAAGGGCTATTAGCTGTGTTTTAGCACTACCGTGGGGAAATCCCTTCTCTGAGTCACCAGCTGTTTTGGCCCTCTTTCCAACGAGAACTGTATTTAAAGAGTGCTTGGTATAAATTCACACAATGGTGTATTCACATTCATATGTATGTCATCAATGAACAAAAAAGGGAATCAACCTGTGTATTTGTATTCAAGAAAATACATACAAAGAGAGCACATCTGCTTTATAAATGACAAATTCAGCTTAATATGAATTCAAATGAAACCATGAAGCCCAATGGTTTTTTCTCGATCTAGTATTTTTTTTCACTATTTTTAATACCCTTTGGGTATTTTTTGTTACATATTGTTTAATCACAGGATCTCAACCATGATATTTTTGACAGGTAATTTTCTTAACATATCTGACAGAGATAGATTGCATTGGCCTTTTGGACCCAGAGCCTTTGTCTGTGAGTGATAAGACTAGATTATGGTTATCTTGGTATAAGTGCCCAAGACGATACAGCTACCTAATAAGTCTCGAGGTAATACAGCATTTGCAGAGGGTGCACAGGCACGGGGCCAGATGGGACGCGCAGCCGCAGTGAGGGAAGGAAGAGTTTTATAGCACGCATGCAGCAGCTGGTCTCAGGGAATACATCATACCCACACGGTGCATGCGGAGGCGAGTGAGGCGGCACTGCGTCTGGGCTCCAGGCACGCCCCACTTAATGCCTTTGAATCTCTGTTATTTTGTTCTGCTAACGTCGCTTTGATGAAGCTTTCCGAATCTGCCTACTGATCCGGGGAGAGTTTCTCTGTTTCTCTCTCTCTCTCTCTCTCTCGTGTACAGCCGCACTGAAAATAAGCGTTATCAGGTATAAACGGCTCTGAATATGTGAATATCAGTGTTTTATGAATCCTCTGGGCACATGCAGGTGCACATCACGGTTAACGGTAGTTTTTCTTTAACACTAATTCACCAACAATACAAACAGTTATGAGCTATTCTGTGGAGCATGTTGCTGCCTGTCCTTAAATTTAGCTTAACGTAAATTTTAATTTATACAACGTCACCTTATATTATCCTCTGAACCTTACCTTGCGTTATCATGAAATTGGAATTTATTTAACGTTTATGTGATAATACATAAAAGAAGAAATTACCTGCTACAGTACATAAAACTCTAGTTTTTTTAGTATTCATGATTTTAGTTAAATTTTATTAATTCAGTTATATTGTAACAAAGAGACATTTGTTTCTATGAATGAGCAACTTATATTAAAGCTGCCATTTTCATGGAGAAAGCATACTTGTGCTCTCCTGTGGTGGACAAGGGATGTCTAGTGGATTTCCATCTTTGTTAACGGTGCTCTGCGCCTCCTTGGCCAGCACAGTCTGTGTGAGCAGCAGGGAGCTGTGAATCTCACAATGAGATTCCACAAGCTTTTGATGCACATGGCGGTCATCTCCGGTCAGGGAAAAGGAGGGACTTTCCATGATACCTTCTGCCAGTGATCCCAAGGTACACTAAGTCTAACAAACCATTTTGGTCACCACTGAAACCATCACATGAGAATAATGCTTTTCCAGCCTGTAATACTATATTTCAGTTGTAAATAAAATCCTCTTTTTAGATCATAATTCAGCTGTGATTAGCTTTAGTTAAGGACACGTTTTTTGGTTGTTTAATAAAAAAAAAAAATACTCATAAATCATATGCATCATATATAACTCTATTATACGTTTTTAAAAAGGTTCTGTTGTTATATTGCTCAGGAAAAAGAGTGTACCCGGAAGGACTGTAGGATCAGTTTGCGTACTTCTGAATTGGGGGAAACACTATGACAGAACATCGCATATGGTGACTCAAAGACATAGCATAACTGACAGGAGTGTTCCCAAGGTGACAGCACTGACCGCTCGACTGATTTAACTGATGTGTGTCTGGTCACATGGGGTCAAAAAGTAATCTGTAAACCTTTCCTTTGAAGCAGGACACTTAAGGATGTGTGTAACACGATAGACACTATTGTGCAATAAGATCATTACAGTGAACTACTATTTATGGTAACTAACTAACCACTGTATTGTGCCGCACAAAGCAGTCGGGGCTGCTGAGGAGACTAAGTATAAGATGAGAATAACAGATTTGGTTTTCCAGGATCTTTTTTTGTATTGGTATCGGCTGATGCATGCTTCTTTTTTGCCAAAAGTGGGTGTTTTATATTTATTTTTAAAAGTTTTGGCCAGTGTAATTGCATCCATATGTACTAATGAGTACTTGGCAGTGCCAACTTATGTTGGTTACATAACAGAATCATCAAGTACAAACTTTTCTTGAGCATTGTTATGTTGTTTATTTCAGGTGCTGTAATAGCAAACTGAGAGACTATGAAAACCCATTTATGTCTCATTACGTATCGGTTATTACTGTAGTAATCGTGTTATTCTAGGATATGTTTAAATGGACATACTTTGCAGATATTTCTGTGTTCTCTGGCTTTCAGTTCACATCTCACCCTGTTTATTATTTGTTACATTTTGTCGTACTAGAGATCCATGCACGTTTATCTGTTAATGACCTTTATCATTAAGTCAATGATCTTATTGTCACACAGCCAGCCTCAACGTTTGAGGAAATTCGTTTTCTTCCTATAAAATATTTATGATTGATTAACAATTAATTAACTCGTGCATTTTTGTTGCATACGAAGTAATACATATAATCAACTTCACGCAATCCAAATATAACATCGGGTTGGTTTATTTAATTTAATGTTTTTCTAAAGTACGGCTTCATCTTAAAATATAATGTTTCGTGGCTAACTTCTGGTGTTTTAGATTTGGTGTCTGATGAGAAGCCTCTCTACGTTTGAGGTGTGTGCACTTTTTTTATTAGAATCCCATTTTTCCTATTTGCTGTTTTTCACACCTGATCATATAATGATAGGCTTGAGAAGATGCATTATTTGTATCGAATGGAAGGAATTTCACAGGCATTTAGCAAAGTGTGCTTTTCTGTAAACAGTTTGGTTTCTTCCCAGAATCAGGGGTTGTTTTGGAGGATGGAGTCCAACAGCTTTTCACTTTTGTCACATTCAGTTATAAGTATGTATATGCATATAGTAACCAATTCAAGTCTTCTCATTGCTGTGTGATTCATAGTGACATTTGTTGGGTTTGCATTCAAATGAACCAAATGGACTGAATGGCTATTCTCAATTTGCATTGCCTTTTATTTTTGTGTGCTGTGGAAATAAAAAGTAATGAAAACAACATGCAAACTAACTAATAAATCATCAATCCAGTTGAATGTGGTTTACTACTTGGTCCCTGCTCCCATTGGATTATGGCTTTACGGCACCCTTCAACCAGATTAGTGTTGTTAAGCTCATCACATCCTCATCCTTCACCCTTGTCGCTTTGTACTTTATGGAAAGGCTGTGTAGATATGTACACGCTTTGGCATGGATGATAGCGGCGACTCAATTGCCGTAATCATCCTATCTGATAAGCAGAGGTAGCTCCATTTCTTTTTCCTCTTGGTTCCTTTATAACCTCTTTCCCTTAGATATCAGCCTATTTACATGTATATTGCATAATCATAATCTCTGTGACTATATTACCCTCATTAATTAAGTAACCTGGAAGTGATCAGCTCAGTAGTTTTGCCCACATGGAGAATGGCACTTCATTATTTTGAAGCCATTCCATGTTTTAAAATTTGATTTGTTTTTGTTTTTATTAATTTACTGTATGGCAGTATAGTTGCATTGGAGTTTTATTCATGAGAGGGCAGTGAGGGAATGAAGTTTTTTTTTATTATTCTTTTTCCGAATGAGGCAGCTTAACAAGTGGGTAATGGGCATTTTCATTGAACTTGAACAAATGAATATAACTCCTTTCTCCTGTTATTTCTGGTGACCTTTTAGCACAGATTAAATGAATGTTGGAGTGACATTTGTATCCTTCCACTAGAAAACATAGCAGTGTTTTTGGAAGAATATAATCAGCATCTTGTTTGGGCATTTGCTCCAGATATTACTGTTTGAAAGAACATCCTATTGATTTTGCCAGCACAAGTGGAAGTAGAGAACATTCATTTCCATCTGGTTATTATTTTTTACAAGGCAGGTCATTCTGTATGCATAATCATTATAACCTTAAAAAGTTTGCATTATTATATGGTAAAGCTATCTTGAAATTTTGGAGTAAATGCATTCAGGATTAGGATGTTATTTTATACAAAACTAAGGATAATGCTGCTTATTACTGTGTTTAAACTTTCTTATATTTCCAGTATAACTAGAAAGGTCCTGTGTGTTCTTTTGTTCTGTGACTGTACATTTATGTAGTAATGAAGTTTAGTAATAGCTGATACTACAGAGAACCTGTTTACATGCATGCATGACGTGCCTAAGTAACCATATGACCTCTCCTCCATGTGGAAGTTACTCGGTGAGTATTTTCAGTGGAGTCAGGTTCTCCTAATGAGACTTGAGCTGTTTCTTTTGATACCGTGACAACTCGTATGTTACTCCATGGAATGTGCCTTGACAACTAACAACAGTCCACGTGAGCCAAAACTACCTCCGTTTATCAATCTGTTCCTCCCACTAGCTCTGTGGAAAAGAAGACTTCACAGTTGTCGACAACACATATCCATCGGAATATTTCTGTTTAAAGGGCCCAAGTGGTAATTTGCTGTTTTCCCCAGATTGAAAATTTGTTTTTCCAGTTTGGATTTTGTTTTATAAAGCCCTTTACAATATTTAATAGCATTGAGGCATAAACTACAGTATATTCTAAACATACAAAATAGCTTCCAAGTATGGATAGTTCATGAAGTAATGTTGCAATGAAGGTGGTTGTTGTGGTTTTCCAACCAG
>JAODJX010000097.1:25953121-25973134 GCA_026776945.1 Isichthys henryi | reverse complement strand
TATATATGTGTGTGTGTGTGTGTGTGTATGAAAACAAAATAAAACAAATTATATATACATTACAACAAAAGAATAAAGTAATGACTTTGGTTAGGGAACCAGTGTTTTTACTGAAGTCCCAAAACTTTCTGTGAGCATTGTTTATACCTAACAGATGACAAAATTACTTTGGAACCTTAATTAATGGTAATAGATGAAGGTTAAGTGCTCTTGCTTAACTGATAAAAGTATTTTGAATGATGGGCTTTCAGTGTCTAAAGTGCTGCTTCTGATTTTCTTGAAATCATTCTCAGCTGTCGACAAACAAAAGTTGTCTTAGAGGCTTAACCTAGAACTAAGTGGAAAACCTGGAGAGTAAATAATCTGTTTTGTCTATGAGACCAAGGGGCATGTTTCCCCCTAGAAATGTACAGGGGCTCCTTGTGAGCTAATCACATGCTTTATTTTGTACCTTGTAGTGTGTTGATCAGGAAAGCATCACCTGTCCCTGCAGTCATTTGCAGCAGTATCTCTGTTGGAAGTCGTTCGGCTCATCATTACAATTTTGTTTGTAAACCTCGGCCTCGGTCCCCCTGCAGGATGGATCAGTAATGGCCCTGATGGTTACTAGACTTGTCATCTCTGGGGGTATTCCTATTGGCCTTCTCTGAACTGTTACTGCATGTGACAGGCCATGATAGTGTCAGAATGAATCGCCCCCCTCCCTTGCACATTCTGCTGCAAAGGAAAGTGACAAGTTAATGGAGGCAAAAGGACTTAATGGTAGTGGGGGGGGGAGTCATTTGCGGAATTTGCCCCACCTTTCTGAGATGTCTCTTTGCATCGCTGTCCGCGCATAGGACCTGCCCACTGGTCTCCCACTTCCTGTCCACCGAATCCCTCCTGCAAGCTTGTCAACGTGCAGTTATAGTGCTTCACAGTTTGTTTTTTTTATTATAATTATTTTTGGATGCTTCCACATACAAAAAGGATGTCATCAGTATTTCATTATAGCAACTGGGTAATAAAAGGGTTTTACAGGTATGCATGCATGTACATATGCAGGTATTTATGGGGATCATTACTACCTCAGTCGGCTTGATGTTGTTCCATGACTTTTCCTGTATTTTCCTTTTGTGCTCAACTTATATTCAGTAACATCCTTTCCTTTGTTCCTTATTTGATGAATAAGCACAGGATAACAAAAGCTCAGTGATGCAGCCCACAGCCAGACAGAATCATTTGCTACAGCTGATTAAAACTCTGAAGTAAACTCAAGTTTAAAAGGCCTCCTTGCAAAGAAAAGCTGAAGTCAACATCACATACTGTATGATCTCGTATTTGGTTTCAGTTGGTGGTGCCACTTGGAGGCAGCCCAAAGCTTAGGTTGCATTGAGACTTGCAGTGAAGGACTCAAGTAATTAGTTTTAGCACTAATGTAGTTGAATCACGCAAGTAATGGCATGTGTAACTGGTTACTGCCGAACTTTTTTGTTATGGCATTGTGTTTTGGGGACATATGTAAGTCGTGTACATCACTGTATATTAGCAGCAACGAATTTTGCCTTCATAATAATAAAATGGAGGAAAAAAAATGTATTTTTGTTTTCGGTGTCTGTCAGTCGTGTGAGGTCATCCCATCCATCAGCGACCCCTAATACAAGCGGTGATGAAATAACAAACGATTTGCATTTCTGTGGCTGCACCGATGCACACAAAAGTGCTAATGAAAGACGTTCTCAGCTGCTGCTCAATCTGGCGGCGCTGCTGTGCTCCCAGCTCCCCGTCGTATTCGTCCCATTGTCTCTGCAAAGGAACATTCTGGCTTCCGTCCCGTCTGTTTTAGTAATTACTGTTATATAAACTGACTTTTCGGGTTGAGAATGGCTCGGCAAGAAGGCAAGAGGGAGAACTTATTAAGTGAAATGCTCCGGTAACACTAAAAATAAAAGTGTCGGTTAAAAAAACGGATGTAAAAGTCACTCGAAACCACTTTTAAATAAAAAAAAAGAAGCAATTGCAACACTCTGGTTCAATAATGGCTGCTATTAGGCATTTAGGAAACCCAAAGAGAGGTTTCTTTCCAGAGCCGTTGCTAGAGATTTTGGGCTCCATGAATGCATATCATATTGGGCCCCCTAATCCAGACTCATACAGTTATTCTTTTAGAGCCCCAGTCATTGGTGACCAATATCGCAACCACAGAGCACTGTATTACACAAGATATACTGGAAATGTATAGGAAGACATTAATAGTGAGAAGAACCTTTTCATTTAGCACCCTTTCCACGTGTTTGCCAATACTCTTCTGTAAAGTACTGTTTGGTAAAATAAGCATATAAAATCCTGTATGGACTGCTTTTTCATTCACTGCGGGGTAACACACACACACACAGACACACACAAATACACACAGAAATACACACAAACACAAAAACTTATATCTTTGCAGAGATCTCCATTCATTTCTATGGGGACAATTCTAATCACAACGTGATGACCTTAACCTCTACCCACTCCAACCTTAACCATAAGAAACCAGACATAATATGATTTTTGTTTTTGTCACATTCTGGGGGCCAATTGGTCCTCACAATGTAACACAAACGTAATCCACACACACACACACCTGTACTTATATCTTTGTGGGGATCATCAATTCATTTCTGTGGACAAAACCCTAATCCCAACAATGACAATCTTAACCATAAGTAATCAAACAAAATGCAAGTCTTTTGGAATTTTTAGTTTTTTATTTCTGCCATAAATTTTTAGGAAATTGAATTTCCCCTTGTGGGGCCCGAAAATATGGGCCCCACAACAGCAAAAATAATAGGTTTTTATCACTTTGTAGGGACATTTGTTCTAAATATATATATTTGACCTTCTCCCTCCCCCCAAAAAATAAAATATTTAAAATATTACGTTTAGAACATTGTTTCTTCATAGAATCCAGTGTGTCGTGTCACATTTTGTAGACTCAATAGAAAACAGTCATTGAGATGATATTGAAGTTCCAGTATATGTTTATCTCCTGCATTTAGTTGTTACTTTAAAACCCTTTGATTTTTTGCTTGCAGTTTATTAGTTAGGTCAGACATCTTTATGAAGCCAGTAAAACGCACGCTTAGAATTAGCTAATACCTTGGTAGAAGCTATGCTTCACCTAAGCTCATGATATGAAAAAGGCCAGTCAAATTATCGGTTAAGCACAAATAATAATATAGTGTCAAATTAGCAAAACATGAATTTAAAAAATCAATGAATACACAGATCTTTATGCATCTAAAATACAGTGGACCCTTCTCCATTGCAACTTTTCCCATTGTGGTTTTGATATACTTCGGGGTTGGCAAATGAAATTAAAGGGGATTTTTTTTTTTTGCAATAGCCGCAGACAACACATAAAAAGTAAGTCATTAATGCATCAAATATATGTACAGTGCTGGTCTGGAGGATGCCAAGCTGTTTACGGTAGTCTCTTACGCGATATCTTGCAGTGTTCTTGCAGTGATCTTTGCATCTCGCATTTCTCATATCTTTTCATTTGCATGGTCACTTCGCTCGCCAAGGGGCCCAAAAAAATTTCTGCTGTTTTTTCAGATCGCAGGGGCACTGCGCCCTAACCCCCACGATGTGGAAGGGTCGACTATAATGTAAAACCTATGTTTAGAGATATTAATTTCATTTACATTTTTTGGAATAAAGATAGTAATGCACTATAATATGCAAATACCTTTATAGATATATTCTTAAAATGTTTTGTAACAATACAATACTTGGTACATACAGTATAAATAAAAGATTCTTGCCATTGCAGTAAATATGGACATTTGGTAATACACATGTAATGTTTTCTGAATTCACATGACATATTCTGTGCAGAAATGTCATTATTTTTGGCTTAATATGTGAAACATGAAAGTGATAAATGTGCATGCATAATACTCATGCCTGCTGGCCTCAGATTTAGTTCTATCTATCGTTTTTGGACAGAACACCATAGAGTGGTCAGTGTAATTGTGCTTTTCCACTGGCATACAGGAATTGAGCTGTATCCGAGCTTTACTGCAAGAGAGTAGTTACAGCACGGTTTCAGCTCGTTTCGGTTTTCTACTGCAGAAGGCTCAGCTCATTAAGGCCATTGCCGAGTTTGGAGAGCGACAGTACCGTAAAACCTAAGAGATGTTTTACTGTGTACATCATGATTTACAATTAGCTAATGTCCGCTAGCACACCTGTGAGAATCGCCATCTAATATTAGTGCCAAATACTAGTGAAATTAGCATTCGGCTGCATAAGTTTGCGTTTCGAGTCCATTACATTCAGCTGTTCTCCAATGCTTTTTTTAAGTAGGAGGTTGGGAGTTTTCAAGTCCCGAGTTATCAGGAATGCATCAATGCATGGCGATGTACGATACTACCAATAATGAATAAAATATAGAATATGCCCTTCTTAGCTATAGTTAATCAATGAGCAGAACTCCGGTGTTTCCATGCACTTAGACCAATTAGATGGTGGTGACGCAACTAGCTTGGTTTGGTCACACTTTCGGCTCTGCGAGTGAGCAGGGCCCTGTCAGCGCGGGTACGACTTGGGTACAGCTCTCACACTTGAACACACAATGGAAGACCGCCAGTTTGTGGTATGGCTTGGGTACGGCTCGGTTATTAGTGACGGTATAAAAATGACATAAATGAGATGTGTGGTCGTTGACCCCTCTAGTCCTTCTGGCCCCCAACTTTAACCACTAGGCCACACTCTCTCCCTTGTTTAATTGACAAAGCTGCTGGTGTCTCACAGGCAAATGTGTTCTCTGTAATCAAGGGAAATATGTAGCAAGTCATATGAACACAACATACAGCATTTGATGGAGTGATGCTGGCGTATTCCCTTAATGTGGTGCTGGAAAGATTTCAATGGAAATGTGTAATTTTTTTAATTAAAAAATAGTTGTAGTTCTGTGAAGTATAAACCCTCCATTGTTTTATGTTTTTTTTTTAAGTACATTATACCTTTCAGCCAGACCTCATGTAAACATAATATTTTTATCTCAGTAAGGAGTTCCTGCCTAATATATATATATATCTGTCATACCTCCATATTATAGCATCAGTTACTCTGTTTCTATGGCATTTTCAATGTTGATGTTGCAGTCTACACTCGCTGGCCAGGTGTACATGCTTCTTAACCTGCACTTCCAAACCACAAATAATCTGCAACTGAATATATACAGTATAGCACACAGACAGGGTCAAGAGGTTCACTTACTGCTTGACTAAGCATTAAAATGGCTAAGATGCCTCATCTAAGCACTTTTGAACATGGTGTTACTCTTGGTGTCAGACGGTGCTGTTGCAGAATATCAGGCGCCACTGCCCTCCTGGAATTTTTGCGCACTACTATTTTCACGTGTCGAAACTTTACACGGAATTGCAGAATAAACAAACAAACAAACATGCAGGCATTCTGCCTTCTGTCAGTGAATGGGAGAGGTCAGAGGAGAATGGCCAGACTCATTGCAGCTACTGAGAAGGGCGCAAATACAAAGATAAGTTGTTAAAAACTTCCTTAAATGCACAACCCAGCACTAACTAGGTGTACCTAATAAAGTCGCCAGTGAGTGGTTACCAGTACTGAGTGTTTATTATACATTCCACCCTTGTTCGCAAGTTTTACGCTTCCTTATTAAGGCAGTGCGTTTATACAGTAGATATCGAAATACTGCTATATATGTAATCATCCTCAAGGTCATTTACATTCATAATGCTGAAATTGACTGTGAGGCAGTTATTGTTCTGGTATCTTAGGTGTCAGCTAGGGAAGCGACTGAGCTACAGGAAATCAGCCCCATAGAGGCCTGTTACTCTTGCTAACCCATAGGGGTAAGAACATGCTAAAGTGTGGAGACCTTCAGAAGAAAGACATTTCGTTATGTAACTTGGTTGCATTGAGCACTATTGATCCATGCAGAATTAAAACATTTAATTAATGAAACTGTGTAACAGAATTCCATTAAAATATAGTCTAATTTAGACTGCATCAGCTAATAGTAAATGTACTTTTATATATGAGCTTAAAATGCATGGAAATACCCATATCTCTGGCACAGTGGCGGATTTTAAATCCCAGTGTTAAATGAAATATATTTGTTTTTGGTTCTGTGTTGAAATTGATCTTGTCTACTGCTGACGTTCTTAAGTCTCAAAAGAAACACATTAAAAAGTGAAAGAAATGAGAAAGGGAAAGAAAATCACGTCAGAGACGGTAGAAACAGCCGTAAGTTGAGGCTGTGACAGAAAGTAATAGAAATGGGACCAAGGACTTCACAGAAGCCCTATTCATTATTAGGTTTTCCTTTATTAAGGAATGCTTTTAAAATTAAAGTACCCTGGTGTAACATACATAGTAGCATTGATTTTATGTCATTATTGTAACAAGCTTCTTTAAACCCACCTATCTCTGTGTGCTGGTATACAGTGAGCAGTGTGGGTAGTGAGGTAATAAAGGCAGAAATGTAAGATCTTTTTTTTTTTAAAGAATAATTCTTTATCTTGGTTTTCAGAAAAGCCCCATGCAGATTTAACAATATATATATTTTGCCCTTGTCATTTAGGCCTCTGACACTTGAATAAAATATGCTTTATTATACAGGAGAAATAATTGCTTTGGTCCCTTGAAATATGCATTGCTGGAAACTACTCAGCAAAATAAGTAGCGTAAGATTTTATATTGTCCTCATGAGTGATTTTATGAATGAAATCTTAATTTTTTTTTTCTTCAACCATATAATTTACAGTACATTCACCCATCCCTCAACTCAGGGTAATGATGTTTTCATAAATTACATGTAGCCAGGGAGAATAAACGTGTGAATTACTCATTAATTACTGAGTTGTTAATTCCATTCATGCACGGAGACGGTGCTGAATGTTAGTGCTTGTTTCTTTTTATAGAAAGCCATAGAATATCAGGTCTAAAAAGAGACTGAATGTGCATTATCAGGGTGGTATTTTGGAAATAATGTGGCGTGCTGGTTTCCTTTTGTTTGTCATGCCTTTTCCTGATATTCCCCTCACATGAGGCATGTAACATAAGGGGGGGGGGGGGTATCTTAATCCTATCAAAGGAGTAATTCAGTTCCGACAGGACAATGCCATTAATTCCCCCAAAACCTCAACAGTCGTTTGTGATTCAGCCCATTTTGTCCCCTCTACCCTCCCCAGTCACTCTCTCCTGGGGGTTGCAGAAACGCACTGAAATTTCAGTGAATGAAAAAGACTCTGCCCTAGGACCTATTTGACAAATGAGAAGTCGTGCAGCATCAGCAACTGCGGTGTGAAGCCCCCACCAAAGAGGCCGCCTCTCCACTAGTCAGCAGCTAAAGTGTCGGCTGAGCTGCGAGAGCCTTGAACTGTCAGGCGAGTTGCATCCATCCAGCAGGAACCTGCCAGCACCCTCTCCACTCGGTTTTCCTCATCCCTGCAGGAGGAGGGGGGATCTTGGTTAAACCGGCAAATTGAGCTCCTGTGGCACTCTCACTGACGCGCACGCACCCGCGCATGCATACTGGTCTCCAGCAGAAACACCCACAGAGACGAAAGCCTCCACGGCAGAGAGGTGCGCGCACACGCACGTGTAGACCCCGCTCTCCTCCAAAGTGTGACGGCCGCCAGCCCGCCAGGCAGCTTGAACCAGTGGTGAAATTCAGCTGACGAGACTGCGCAAGCGGTGCTTACATGCAAGCCCATTCAGCAGCACCGCAGAGAGTTTACAGAAACACGATGCAGCGTCCCCTAATGGGGACAACATGTGTCGCTTTGCCAAACGCAGCCATGTGTCCTCAGCTTTCCTGTACCTTGACTTTCATGTACTTACAGCAGGTAAGTGCACCAGCCTTTTCTTTCAACATATATTTTATTTGGGTATGTATTTATATTTATGATAAGTATATAAGCGTATGTTTATATTATATTTCTGTTTGGTATTTTGCTGATGTTATTGTTGTTGTTATATATCGTTCATAGATGAGCCTTTTTCTTTTTTTTGCTTGCCGTTCTGTTTCGTGTTCAAGTTTGTCTTGTACAAAACATTTAAAACAATGTGCTGTGGAGCCTTCTGGCTACAGTACTTTGTCAGTACATGGAAGTCTACTTACTGTGAAATGGTTTCAATACACTGTGTCTTTGCTTACCTGATGATATAGATTACAGACTCAGCCATTTGTTCACATAGGAATTCAGTAAAATTAAATGCAATATTTAATATGCATGCTGCACTGATATTCTACGTGAGATTTTAGTCATAAATAGCTCAATATTTTTTTCAAAGTATGTTTCCTTTGAATTTCTAATGTAAAACATGATTAACTACCGAAATAGGCGTCAGAAATATGTGATATTCTCAGATGTGCTGTGTTGTAGTTTATTGTGTGTTGTCTGTGTGTGCATAGCATGTATGTTGAACTGAAGTTCTATGCTTATTGTTTTTTTTTTAAGATGAATTTGGTTTCTTCATATGAACTGGGAAATATCCAGCATGCTGACTTTTCGCTTTTTGAACCATATATATTAACGGACCTTGTATGACGACACTTTTATCTATTTACTCATGTATACAGCTTGATATTTTACCGAAGAAATTTAGTGTAATCATACTGTCTGTGTATAGTTCAAATTTTTATTACAATTGCAGGAATCCACCTTTGACTATATCCAGAAATATCCCAATTACCAATACACAGCATAAATGCCTATAGCATCGCACTACAACTTTCTCAGTGGTACTAGTTTTCAGTTGGTATGTTTATATTATCCATGTGTTAAAGCTGCATCACCTGCTACTTCATCACAAGATGTTTAGTATACAAAGTAGAACCTTAAAACAGAGGGATGTTTTAGTTACATGTGAATAAGAATGAATTTTAAAATGCATAAAATTTATATTTGTTTTTTTGTTATCCTTAGCAAATCTGCTTTCTAATATGGCTGTATCTGATAAGTTATAAGTCACTTATTTAAGAATCAATAATCAATCACAGTACTGAGTATACTGCACGCATACACCCAGACACACACACACACACACACAAATGGAATTGTGAATTAATAATGTTCTTTGAAGTGTTCCCCAGTATGACTGTTCTGTACTTTGTTTGGCACTGGACCACAAACAATTCTGGTATGTTTGTATATACTGGAAATAAAATGAGTTATTCCGAATCTGAATTTTCTCATATTGAAAGGTAATTTTAGTTATAAAATCATGCTTTTGATTTTTGATTTGCTTAATTTTAAATAAATCCAGTATTCATTGAATGTATGGACTAATTCCTCACAACATTTTAAGTACTTCAGATTGATAGAGAAACCTTCATGAACACCCATATGTTCTCAACATTGCAAATGATGTCAGAAAAATCTGCTTGTGCATGAAAATATATTTAGGAGAGTTGTGCATGGCAAATGCACTCAGTCAGTGAAACAAGAGGCAGTGCTCATACATGATAATTAAAACATAAAACCCATGCAATGCTTCATATGGTTTTACTGTCATTAGATGACCCCTTCAATAAAACCGTGAGAAATTGCATTCTAACTCGTGTTAAAAATCAAATTCACACTCCAACAGTAAACGCAGTATAATTTTCGTCAGCAAAAATATATGAACTTTAACTTCCCTATCATTATATTTGTATTATTTATTAATTGCTAAACTTCTGCATATATTTTATATCTGTGTCTTGTTTACCCTGTTATTTTGGTAAGACTCTACCAACAACAATTTAGAAGATTAAATTAGCTAATGTAGTTAAACATATATTGATTACATTTTTCATTCTGTGAGCTGCTGTTTGTTACGGTAATTGAATGAAAACCAGACTTGCCAAATAATAGTCAAACCCTTAATGTCCGTGAAAACTGCAGGAGAAATGGAATGCTTAGTAAAAAGATGCAATTTATTCTAAATAAATAACATTAATGCTAGGATTTAAGAATCATGGCAAAGTTTGTTATGACATAAGGCATATATTTTTAAATGAATTGAATTTGCTGTCTCGCTGAATACTGTACGTCATCATAATGACAGGCTTCATCTGGGTAAAACTGAAGAAATTGAATTCATGACTGAAATCAGGAAATGTTAAAAATGACACTCTCGTAGCACAAACCTTCACTTGTATACTAGGGTCTATTTTATCAGTACGTCCTGTAAAATGTATGGTGCTCTATATTAAAACAAAACTACATAAGTATTTAAACATTGTGTGTGTGTGTGTGTGTGTGTGTGTGTGTGTGTGTGTGTGCGCTCTTAAGTGATCCCACTGGAGTAATTAGTTTTTACATTCAAGTTTTGAGGTCAGAATTCAGGGTCAACCAGAAACTCTGCCTGCCGTCGGATTTGAACTTCGCTTCCTGGGCTCAGATCCCTAGTCTATGGAGCCACGCATTGCAGTGATGTGTCTGCACGCACATTTACAAGTCAGGCATATTGTATTTTATGCTTAACAAACAACAACAGTCTAGGTTATCATGTTAGGTTTAAAACCATTTCTGCATAATCACCTATGCAGAAATGGTTTTAAACCTAACATGATAACCTAGACTGTTGTTGTTTGCTTGTCTGCACATTTAGACTTGTTAATCAATAAAGTATGAAGTAACATACACCCAGAAAATCCATTTCTATTAACGCTTTAAAATATTTATTGAAGTACTAGGATATCTTGATATGCAACAATAGGTTGTTCTGCTTTCTTGTGGCTGGGCAGTCTGGGTCAGAGCTGAGTCAGAATCAGTGTCGATCAATTTATCTGTACCTATCAATCTATCGTTTTCATTCTCTGCCTTTTCCTAGCTTCTCCTGCATTTTATTTGTGTGTGTCACACTTGTGTGTGTCCCAGCAAGCCTGCTGACTCTTCACTCAATGTTATTGAACTGAATTGGATGATATTTATATTGTTTAGGATGAATTAATAACCACGGCCTTCTCCCAGTTGTGCAGTTGCAGTATGTCCCTTTAGTAGACACTCTCACCTTCAGTCACATAACTGCTCAAAAAGAAATTAAGCCATATATCACTGTAATTTTTCTTGGCATTTATTTCTCTGAGCTTTACACACAAATTGTCTTTTGTATGAAGAGAGATCGAGATATGCATAATTGTGCTTCTCATCAAAACTGAATCTTGTTTTTCAGCTTAATTAAGTAAGGCCATTTATTGTGCCGACCAGTCATTTCAGCATGTTGTTGCTGGTGTTCATGCAAGTGGTGGATCCAATCAATAAAATTAGCCACACAATACCTGTTGACATGGTTATCTGTGCCTTGGAAAGATTTAATCCTAATGTAACTGAACCACCTTTTGCTTATCCTCTGTTCGTGATAATTAAATGTTTTGATAATAATTTTAATTACCATATACAACTATATGCCTCCTTACCTTCCAAGATGCTTGGGAGCCCTGTGGTCCTGCATTGGACAAGCGGGTATAGGGGATGAATGGATGGATGGATGGATGATGGATGGATGGATGGATATATTGCTATATGGTATTTTTACCAAAATATTTAACTTCAGGAACAAACCCATATCAAATTATGCAGTACCTAATGAGCAGATATTAGGTATTAGTGTATATAAGTATGCATTTATACATCATAACATGAAAATTGTCATATATGAAACATCAGGGACATAACTGCTCTCCATTTCAGTATAATGATAATTTCTTGAATAACATTATATCACTTTCTCTTTAATTACGCTTTTGACTGAGTGACCTTTATTGCTCATATAAGGCTGGATATTGGTACAAATGCCTGTTACAACGCATTATGTAATAATGCTACATTATGTAATAATGCCACATTATGTAATAACCTGACAATGTGTCAATGAAGACGTCCATCTTGGTTATTTATTACATAATGCACAGTATTACATTTTCATAATTAAAAAGTGCAACTCCCACATTCTGTAATATCCGCTGAAATATGTAATATTTAATTCCAAAATACAGTGAAATTTATGATATATTGAATTCAAGCTATTACAAAATGCAACTAACTATACAAAATGCGGGTGGTATTACTTAATGAAGTGAAAATTTATTAAATTTTGTCAAGTTATTATGTAATTAAACAATATTATTTCATAATTTGTTGTGACATGCCCCAATTTGATTTGATTCTGAATCATAAATTAACAATTCTAATCCCATTCGATATCGGTCCGATAAAAATGAAATGTGAAAATCTGTACAGCAGCTGTATGTATTTGGAAAGGTGTTTGAAAAGCTCGAAATGGAACACAAATTTGCAAGTGCAGAATCACTGAAAACAGTGTATATACCTAAATCTTTTTGAGGGACATATGGGTATAGTTCCTTAAAAACAACCTGTCTCTTAAATCACAAAAAATTACTTTTGACTGAAAAGCTGAAAATAAAAATGGACATGTCTAAAACTCACATGCCATGTTTCAGAAGGGCTTTAACTGAAAGGTATGTGCCAAAACCTAAATTAGCATTTTTTTTTTGAGGAACATATGGGTATAGTTTAGGGCTGGGAATTAGCCCTGACCTCACAATTTGATTTGATTTCGAATCACAAGCTGTCTGATGTGTAGTGCCCGATTGGATTCCATTTAGGCTCTATTCAGTCTATGTGTCAGGCATTCACTAATATGTAATCAGATCACATCTGTTATAAAAACAATGAGAACATGCACAGCACTGCAGCATTAACGTTGCAAAGCAATGTAATCGTTCGTTATCATTACAGTACATAATGAAAATGAGATAATGAAAAGCAATTTATAATAAGCATGAAATTTATATTTACTTGCACACACTCTTACATTTGTACATACTTGTGAATACACCAAAATATTCCGTCTATACTTTTCCCACTGCAGTTCTTGTACCCAGCCATAAATTTAAAAAAAGTTTACCTGCAGACTTTTAGTTGGCTGTTGTTGTTGTTACCCCCAACATTTGAAAAAATAAATAATTAACAATGTTGTCATAACTGACAGGTCACATGACACAATGATATCTTTTTTTGTTTTACTTATTTTGCTTTTATGTAACGTTATTTCATCTCACTGTACAGTAAGTAGTGTCCTGAAAATGACTGGAGTGAGAATAAAGCCCTACTTGACTTGCTTGCATTCACGTGCTTGGAGTACTCCATTAGCATACACTGACTGATAATGCACTAAGATGGCGGCATGATGGCGTTGAGAGAGAACGTACCATCATTTGTACCATAAGAGGACCGATACTAGTGAAATTTAGTGGAAAATTTTTCAAAGTCAATGGGAAAAGGCATAAATTTAACTAGATTGATCTTGGGATTGTATGAATCGATATTGAATCGTCAAAACCAAGATTGCAATTAATCATATAATCGATATTTTTTCACACCCTGCCTCATATAGTCTCTCCATTTCTTTTTGAATTATTAAAACAGGATAAAAACAAACTATTATAGAAAATAACAGTGCCCTAATTTATTCAAAGTTCAACATGATGCAGTATCTTTGAGTTGGGTTGAGTCACTTTCATTTTGTGATACATGGACTCAAACAGCAAAATGGACTTCTCCTAAAACCTGCAAGATTATGTGTTGTAGATCCATCTAATGCAATGCAGACTACTGAGTCATACTCTGCTGGGGGAAAACTTGAAAACTTTGCATTCCATTTTGTTGCTGTATAGCAGTGTTTCCCAATCCAGTCCTTGAGCACCCACAGTCAATCCACGTTTTTGCTACCAGGAGCTGGGAGGGAGCAAAAATATGGATCAGCTGGGGGTCCCCAAGCACCGGTTTGGCAAACACTGCCATATAGTTTAGAATTGTACAGTGGAGGATGGTAGATGGCATTATTCTTAACTAACCTGCAACTACTTCACAGGATTCATTTCAGTCAATCAGTCAGTCAGTCAGTCAGTCAATTAATCAATCAATCATTAAATCCAAATAGATTCTTGAAATATAACCCAAATAAGATATGTGTTATTTAAGCATTCCAAAATAGAAGTAGTAAATGTGATTTAGTGAATCATTTCTGAATCTGCACCTCTTCATTGGTGGGAAGAGGCAGTATTAATGGACTCGAGACACACCCAGGCAGTACCTCACAGTAGGTGCCTGAAATACTCATTTTATTTTCATATGAAAAACAAAAAAAGCGTCGCAAATTCAGCTTAATATCACAGTTTTGTGGGTGGTACTTTGTCAGTTTAAAACGTTTAAAGAACCTGGTTCACAGATGTAGTTCATTTTGTACCATTAACCAATGTGAGGCACTCGGAAAGAGAACAGAACTAACCGCATGGTTAGCAGGAAGGCTAATAAATAAATTAAGCAAGCAAAGAAATAATCAAATGATAATACTGATGATAATAAAATGGGCCTTTATTTTGGACTGGAAAAGGAATTTATACACAAGGAGCTAAGTGGTTTCTCTACAGTGTGCTGGGTCACAAAGATACAGGTAATCACTGTGCGATTCAATTGAATCTCTTAGTGTGCTTTGCAGATTTACTGGTGTCTCTTAATGTAGGTTATTTAATGACCTCCTTTATCAGAAAATGACTCACGTCAATGAATTGAGCACTTGCCTTTCCAGCGATATAATCCTACCAGTTAATGGACATAATATATTTAAACCTTTTGAGCACCATTGAATTACAGTTTTCAGCACATGGCAGTTTTTGTACATTTATAACTAGAAATATTATCTATTCATATGTGTGGGGTGGAAATAGAGAAACCCATGCTGTGACTGAAACAAATACTGAAAATGATATCCAGCAATCCTTTGTTAACAAAATGTATACATTATGTGCAATGCTGAATCGCTGAGCTGTGCTTCACACACATATATTAAGCCATTTATAATCATCTACACAGAAACATGTGCTTGAGTGTGTGAATTTCACTCAAATCAGAGGAACATGAGATCAAGTTTTTATAAGACTGATTTTTTTTCCCCTTACCTTACATCAAGATATTTTAGTGTTTAATCTGGCAAGGTTACAAAAAGGGCAGGAATGCTAACAGGTGCTATTTCTGTTTTTGTTGCAAAGAAAAATGACTTCCATGAAGAATCAAATTAAAAGTTAAATTTCAATATGTGAGGTTTATTTTATTTGTCTCTACTTGAGTAATTTGAGATATTGGTAGTCTTTTCCCCAACATGCATAAAATTAGCAAAGAGTGGACAAAAGATTGACCCTCCCCTTTGTAGGGTTATATATAAATGTTATATATTTATATATAAGTAAAACTGTCCATTGGAAAATTAAATATGATTACACGGCAGGAGATACACATTTTTTGCTTTTTTTCTTGTTTTCAGTTTAAAGAAAACCAGGTAAAAATTTAGCATGACACATGCTTGTAAGGTTGACAGTTTTTGAGACATTGCTATAGGTCAAAGGGGAAGAAATACTCTCTCAGTACTAACTAATTCACTACTGTATTTCTCTTCAGAATTACAAAAGTAGAAATATACTGTACCTCCATACTTGCCTTGTATGAAGGGTGTAGTTCTCTCACTAGGATGCTTCTTGTGCACTGATTTAGAGGACAGAATGTGTTTTAAGCAATACCTCCACTGAGGTCGCTTGCACAAAGAAACACAGATGTCCCAAATTTCAAGTGCCGCATAAATGGATTAGTGGTCTTTTCTTTTAAATGTGTAACATTTTATCATGTAGCAGTTTTAGTGGTACATTATAATCATGTCGTCAGTTCATTTGCAGTAAGATTGAGGGGAAGTGTTCATATAGTAAATGCAGTCAAATGCATAATTCTCTCATGCTGTGATAAATCATTTGAGCTGATATTATTGTTACATTTTTATATTCATGCTGATGCATTTGTTACTTCTCACTTCTGCTATATACTGTATATTGTCTGCAGAACTCCAGACAAAGGAGTTTTTCCTCTGTGGTGTATTGTCCTGCACTGGAATCATTTTGTGTATAACTGCAGGATTGAATTACATGGCCACACACAGAGTTATTCAACTCTGTGTTGATCTTTGTAGGCTGCGTTATATACTTTAAAAAGAACACTTCAGTTTTTTTGCTTTCTCCTCGTCATATAAAAGTAATACACATACCTGTTACTGTTTGTGTGATGTGTATTCCAGTAAAAGGTTACAGCAAACACTGTTTTCCACTGTTGGGATGAGTGACGGGAAAATCCAGCATAAAGCCACACCTTTTTTCAATTAATGGTATAGCATGTTTTTCTCTTTCTTTCTTTCTTTCTTTCTTTCTTTCTTTCTTTCTTTCTTTCTCTCTGCTGTACAACTGCAATTGTACAAGCCTTCATTATTTGTCTAATGCGTGTCTCTGTCTGTGTGTCTCTCATGATTTTATCACACACTCACACACACACACACACACACATGTAAGTAATATACAAAATAATGGAAAGGTTTAGTGAAATCTATATGGAAATCAAGGACTGAATAAGATGTTGGTTCAGCAATGCCCATCAGAACAGCTTCAGTCCTTCTAGAAATGCTGTTGTATAAGTCTTGACCTATGTGTAGTGGGGTATTGGACTGTTCTTTGTGAAGAAAACCTTCCAGTTCATTTACGGGTAAAGGAGCTGGAAATCTACTTCCCAGTCTGCAGAGCTTCCCGTAGAGGTGGATGTAAAAATCGTTTGATTGAGGTGATGGTGGAAGGCGTTGGAGTCCATCTTGGAGCTTATAAAACTCCTCAGTTTGTTTAGCCACGTGCATGGGGGCAGTTGTCATCTTGGAATTGGAGAACAATATGAAGAAAGAGTTTTGCACTTTAAAGTGTATCTGCTCCTATAGAATAATATAATATACCTTGACTGCTGTACAGCATCACAGAGCAATCATTGGTAGCACAAGATGGCTACCCATACCAACAGACATCCTTTAGCTTGCAGAAGTAAATGTTACATGTAGAAATACATATTTTATAGTCTTTCTAGAAGAGCAATTGTATTCCAGGATTGTGAAATCATCTCATTCTTCATTGTAGTTGCATACTTTTCAACACAGAGAATTTTTGTAAAGAGGTTATATAGCTTATGTTCGCCAAGATTGTCAGCCCCTGCGTAAAGAAATTAAACAAATAGCAGAAACATCTGCATAGAAATGGTCCATGCAGTTAAATTATTATGTAAGCCTTCAACCCTGCTTCTTTCCTTATTTCAGTCCCTCTATGAACTTCAATACATCCCAAGGGCATTCATATATTTGCACTGCACCATAAGGAAGCCTGACAGAAATACAAATCTAATTTTCTTTTGGTTTGGCTTCTTTTATCAAAGCTCTTCTCCTCTTCTCCGCTAAAGTCAGGAATGGTCTAAAATCTAGAACTCCAGACTATAAGAGGACCCTATTCATGGACCAGAGTCAGAACCTGTTGCTTAGCCCTGGTGCATGCAGATGAGCGATGTCAGGCCATTTCTTGGCTTAGGGTGCAACAGGCTTTGTCATTCCCCATCTTGCTCTTTATCTGTTTTTCATCTGAGTTGCATTTTCTTAGAAGACAAATCGACATAGGCCCTCTCTTTTGGCAGGGAAGAGAATACTCTGTTGGCAAAGGAAGACAGGTAGATCTCACTGTTGCAAATGGTGTGACCATATATGAAAAATCGCCGCTTGGTTGGCCAGTGTTTGTGAATTTAGAAATCTATTTGTCAAGTCCTGCCAGCAAACTTCGTATGACAAAAGCCAGTCTTGGTTTGACTCTGCAGCAGCTACTGAATGCTTGACCTTCTTAGTCAGATAACAAATAACTTCTTGTGTCCCCCTGTCTTGTAATAGACTTTTACATAATTAAGAAAAGCATGTAAAATATCATAAAAATAAGGGAAACAGGGGAAACTTCTGCTTCACTGCCTTTCCACAAGTGCAAGGACAGGTGTATTTCATTTAGGAATGTGAAACTTCATTCTGGAACATTACTGATAAATGCAAATGCAAGTAATTGATTTAAAGGTTATTTTGTCTTCCTACAGTGATTTAGGTTGTACTTAGGAAGGATATTATTTCATCATTAGGTTCACCAATCTTGAAAATGAAGGAGGAAAGGGAATCAGAAACATTCTGCAGTTACAAAACTCAATCCATGTAAGTGTGGCTGGGGTTTTGCATGAATTAGAAAATACTGTTTTTCAGTGAGCATGTACAGCAACCATTTTCCTTTTTTTTCCCTATGGTTGAGGAAGCCAACGCTTTTAATATATAAAAAAGCAGTATTCTGAAAAAATAGCGACCTGGAAATCAAAAAGATGGATGACCCTAATCTGTGTATTGACATGCCTCATGACTGAACAAATGGTGTATTTGAGATATATTCCCCATTATTGATCCTTTGGTTGTTTAGCATTCATGCCATTGCTTTTTATGGAGGATCACAAGACATGAGATTTGTTATCCATCCCTGGTTTTCCAGAGACTCAGGAATTCCCCGCAATGCAGGAAACATGCAACTTAGTATCTGACTGGCAACAAAAGCATAAAATGAAAAAGAAGATTTCAGTTAAATGAATAAATGTGTGCTTGGTGCATGTTGATAAATCACTATTAATAAATTTGACAGTGATCCATTCCCTAGTTGATTCATCTGTAACATGAAGTGTGAAGGGACGTAGCCTAATATACTATGCCAACATAGACCAGTGAACAAATGATATCCACTGTAATGGTTGACTTTGTTGTACCATGTTTAAAAATGCATTGGACTATACCATCCTCTAGGAAATTGCCATTTAACCAAAGATTAAGTGTGAATTTGTATGAACTAAAATATGTATAGGAAAAGAATGACCCCTTCATTTTGAAGTTTAGTGCACCAAAAATCGTCAGTCTGCTTAAAATAATTAGCTTTACACAAAGATATCCCAAGACACCCCTTTATGTAGCCTTATCTCTGGATGAAAGTAAAAAATGTGGTACATTCAGATCATGTTTTCCTATCCGATAAATAATTACTGCCAAATCGTACCTTGCATGCTATGTTGATTGATGCTGAAATTGCTTTTGAAAGTTCTCATAAGTTCTTTTTATAGATTAAGTGCCTACGTAGGAAAAATAACTGTGCCTAGCTGAAATGGGTGAATGTAATCAGGTTTAATGGACTCAGGAGCTTGTTGGGAATTAAATAACTATTGATTTGTTGGAATGTTCCTGTCATTACCAAATGCCACTATACACACATCACCAAGGCAGATGAAATTGATGTAAGCCCTTTTTTATTTGTGATGTCTTGCCATTAACCCTCTAGGAACCTGAAGATGTATAAGATGTGGCCTTAATTTGATCAAGGATCACTGAAGCGGGGAAGTAATATAACATAAACAGTATATAGCCGGTGAAAAGAACAGAGGAGCAAATATAAAATAATTAAGGTAATAATACTTCAGGCAAGAGGAGATGTTTTCAGTGCTTTATGACTGAAGGCATTTTTGGAAGAGGCGTATACCCTTAGAAGGTCATATGAATCTGCTGAATGGAGCCAATTTTTTGAGTCTCTCAAAAAAAATTAGCATCAAATGGCATCTGCCAAAGAAAACCCAAGCTTAGCGAATACAAATTAGCACACGCCAGTGATACAGGAGTCCACTCCTCATACTCTGTGCTTAGGCATTTGATGTGTTTGCATGTTTATAATTGATCAACGTAACTCAGGTTAGGGCTCCTATGTTTAATGCTTCATTCAAAGAACAACACAAAAATTTATTAATTTTATGATAAAGACTAGGGGCGGCATGGTGGTGCAGTGCTTAGCACTGTTGCCTCACACCTCTGGAACCCAAGTTCGGGTCTCCGCCTGGGTCACATGTGTGTGGAGTTTGCATGTTTTCCCCATGTCGTCGTGAGGTTTCCTCCGGGTACTCCGGTTTCCCCCCACAGTCCAAAGACATGCTGAGGCTAATTGTACTTGCTGAATTGCCCGTAGGAGTGCATGTGTGTGTGAATGGTGTGTGTGTGCCCTGCGATGGGCTGGCCCCCCATCCTGGGTTG
>JAODJX010000097.1:25912640-25953021 GCA_026776945.1 Isichthys henryi | reverse complement strand
CCAGGCGGAGACTCGAACCCGGGTCCCAGAGGTGTGAGGCAACAGTGCTAACCACTGCACCACCATGCCGCCCCCAGATGGAATATCGATAAGGTAAATTAAACATGTTGTGGTTTGGTTTTGATTAAACAATTCTTAAAGGAGGGTTACACAACAATATGTTATCACCGAAACAGTTAAAAATAGTCTTAGTGGTTGCTTTTAACTCTAAAAATCAAAATATAAGAACATGGTTGTAAGAAATATCTTCTGGAATTTGTGCTTCAAAAATAAAAACTAAACAGTTTTCAGTGTGGACCTGGGCCTGTGTGCAACTGGTCACCCTAAGGATAGTATGAAAAGAAGATAAAGGTTTGATAGATTAATTACATGAATAAGCTTTTAACCTTGAGCGAAATTCATTCTGACTAGTACACATTATCTGTCAGACATTTCCATCCCATGTTAGTCCAATCTGAAGGTCAAAACAGGCATGAAGAGGTCAATGGAAACCAGTGGATAACTCACTCAATTTCCATCTGCTGCCTTGTAGACTGATCTTCCCTATCTAAGGGTTCTTTCCACTTGTGGATGGCTCTGAACTCTTCAAGGCCAGGAGGGATACAAACTAAGACAGATGGTTTCACACAGACTTTCCCTCAAGCACTTTCATCTTTCATCAAACCGTTAATTCATCTGTTCTGATGGATACATTTATGCAAAAAACAAAGATGAATATTAATGAGATTTTTAATAATTCCCTACATTTGCATTCTTAGTTACTCTTGACATGATTCAAGGTGATTAAAAAAATACCATTCATATTATTAGCATGGTTATAACATTGGGTATATTGTGTAAGAATATATTTGTCCCAGGTCAAATGAATTGTTAGTATCCATATTGATGATAAAATTTTTAACAGTGTATTTTTCTTTCAAACACAGCATGCCATGTACTGTCTTTTTGTATCCAAGGGCTTTAAGTCTAGACTGAAAATTTCTTGTTCCTCAAGCATTCTGCAACTTGCCAGTTGTATGAGATTATTGTCGTGTATAGCTCAGCTGTGTTCAGCTTAACGGATGGATGGCCTCTGTACAGATCTCCACTACATAACTCACGGTTTCTTCAATAATGGTTGTCTAGGTCCTGATGCAGTAAGGCATCCCCAAATGTGAATTGAGAATTCATGTTCTTATTAGCCAGCAGATATTGCCTGGATGTTATTTTAGGTTTAATGTCCATCTCAGGGTGATTTAATACATTATAAAAAATTTCCAAGACTACCAAAAAGATTTGCTATGGTTTCAGGGCTCTTCACTGGACCGTGTGGGGCGGAATGTGGGTTGTAGAACCTTCAGAGCCTGAAAAATAATTATTTTTGCTTTTCAATCCCTTCCAGAATAAGCACTGATACATTCACAGGTCTTTTGATAATAGCACAAGCATACCCCTATAACCTGTTGTAACAGCTGAAGATAGATTTATATTGGTCAGGCTTGGTACAATGCAAAGCAAAACGTATCTTTGTATTAAAATGTAAACAAATAATTCCCTTTCTTGTGTTGGCCTGGCTTTTCCAAATCTGAAAACAGCATGGCCGACTAAGCAAAAATAAACAAATCCACAAAGGATAACTTTAGGGAAACGACTGGAATTTCCTTAAATGGCATTTTGCCTGTTAAAAGTTAAAGCTATCCATGTGATTTAAACATCAGTTAATTTCAATGTAATCTAATACTTGTAATTCTCTGAGTTCATAGTGGTAATAATGTTATTGCCAGTTACTGCTCAAGTTTGTCGGTCAGTCTGTATGAAAGTCCTTAACTGGGAAGATTTGAGAAGACGTTTTGTGGCAGCCTGTAACTGTAATTCTTGATATTGTTTTCAAAACATGTATTCTTACATTTCAAATCTTACCTTTGCATGAAGTTTGTTTTTGGAGCTCCAGTAGATCTGTGTTACCGTATCTGGTGTTTATCTGACAGCTGTTTTGCGACTCAGTGATTTCTACCTGCACTCAGTGCATCAGCTGCTTTCACGTTGAATGACATTGCAAAGATGCTCACATCCTGCTCTTGTGCATTAACATCCGGAAATGTTTCCAGAAATTCCTTCAGCATTTTGTATTGTCTTTTTTATGAGATTAAGTTTTTTTTTTTTTTTAAGATTTAAATCACATGGTTATTGGTCTCAAGCTGCACATTTTAATTTTAATTTAGATTCAAATGACTTCTCAGGTGAAACGAGCAAAACCATGACCTGGTCAGCCACTTGAAATTTGATATCCTACGCTGAAAAATGACACCTAGTGTCCACCATGAATGCCAAATCAGTCATTTGTCCTCTCAAGAGTTAGTCTACATGTCTTTCCTTCATTTCATAGAACCCACTAGTTCGTAAAAAGCATTTCTCCTCAGTGGTAAAGCAGGTCTAACTAGACTGCATCCTGGCCTTTCAATAATCCAGCAAATTTAACTGTCAGATTTTCAACCCTTTAAGTGATACAGAAACAGCATTTGTTGTATTTTTTAAGTGCCGTGATACACAGATTTTATAATGCGGCGACATGTGACTGAATTGACAGATGGACTTGGTATTCTTGTTTCTTGCTGCGAACCCCTTGTGAGTCTCAGTCATGGCAAGTGCCCAGTCGGCACAATTACTCTTCTTAGGTTTTACATCAGTAAATCACAGGCTTCCATCACCATTACATGTTTCCTTAAAAATTGTCTTGCCTCATGACAAAAAAAATGTAACTGTATGCCTTAAAAAATTGATACCTCATTTGTATTGGTTATGACTGTTGGCTGCCATAAGAGGGGATCTTATAATTGTGATTTTCTAAAATATTTCTCAATATAATTTTCTTGCATACGTCAAAATTCTGTGCCCCCTGAAAAATGTCTCCTTGGACCCTCGGCTCAATTTCACATATAATCATATGAATTAAAGGACCCCAATCAAGTGCTGGGCTTCCTGAATCTGCCATGATATCCATGCCCCACTGACGCGCCCATCAACCACCGGGTCATCAATGGATAGTTTTATTTGTAAACATAGTGTTCTAGAATAATTTAAACTCTTCTGCACTCCTTCACCAACTGTTCTCCAAAACGAGATCTTTCTGCTGTCTCTGCCATTGGCTTGTATGACACTGTCACTCTGCCCAAGTACTGTAAGAAGAAAGAATTGTTGTGCATTTAATTTGTTGTGTGAAGTCTTTTGAAATAACCTTTTTTTAAAAAAAAAAAAATGGTAAGAACTGTGCCACAGATAATGCAAAAGTGAATGTAGTAATGAAAACTTGTCTTCTTGAGAAAATCATTTGTCTTAAAAGTTACAACAGTCATTGTCAATCTTTCTTTGCTGTTTTGTTAGACTACTTCGTGTGCTTGCACAAGATTTAATTTGATAATTCCTTAGCCCTGGTTATTAGATGTATATATGCATGTATGTCAGGGTTGTCAACATTGGTCAGCTGGGTTTTGTGAGATTTTCCAATTTGAAACAAGTCTGCACACACGTTTAGATGTACGTAACAGTTTCGTTGCCCTATAGTCTGTAGGGTTTGCAGACTACCCCAACACTTTTGATGTAGTTAATTTTAGGATTATAACGGAATAATACAGATTTGCCGTAAAATTTCTTGCGTAAGCCGGGAAATCTGAAAGTGTGAGTGTCACGCCAAATTTGTGAGAGTTGGCGACCCTGCTATGTATGTGTCTGTCTGTTACAGTATACCTGGTTTTATCACTAATGTGGAGATGATGACTGCAGGTTATCATTAGGCAACGGTATGCAGATCTTCAGACGAAAGAAACCAGAACCAGAAAATCCAGACGCTTTTTTTTAATTGTGATAAATAACTAAAAAATCATTGTTTCGTACTGGGCAGAAGTTTCTTCTTTTGTGACTTACCTAATACAAATGTCAGAATCACTCATAGATATTCTGTTGTATTAGTTTATACCATTTTCATAGGGAATTGCAGTGCTGTTTTATCACTCTCCCCCGTAAGATAATTATCCCTTAATGGTAGCCAGGGGCAGTGTCATTATTGTTTCTGTGGTCAGACCCCACATGGGGGAGTACCGCATGATCTAAGGCGGAGGTGGGTAGTACTATGCTGTATAATTTAATTGCAAATTGGCTTTAATTCACGTTATACTTGTGATTTTTGTAGGGTGTATCAGCTGCTCCTCTAGAGTTCATACCTTTGCAATTGTTCAGCATAAATAATTAGTATTTGTTTATATAACCTTGATTAAGACTACACAGCACTTTCTTTGGTCTCATGATTACTGCAAATTGCTTGAAGGAAGGTGTTTGAATATTGGACAACATGCTGTAATTTAATACCTTGTTGGAGCTGTGTTTTTGCAGCCCAAACAAATTACCAGACAACTAAGTCAGTAGTTAAGCGGAAAGGCATGTTTTGCATACCTAATTTGTTGTTATTAGTCACACACATTAGGAATTCTGTTACACCCGATATCATTAATCATTTTAACAGGATGCTGATGGTGTGTAGCAGGGAAAAGGAGAAAAGAAATCACAGTTACAGTGAAAATATCCCGAAAGCAGTATTTTATTATTAAAGTAAGATGAGATTACATGTAATATATATTATTCTGTGTTTCTTATTGAAAAAGTTAACATCCGTAACAAGCCGTAAAACGGATTTGCATTTGGCTGGCAGTAAGCTAAGAATTTCCAACATTTACATGAAACAAAGAACAAATAAGTACCATTAGTTAAATAATGCAGGTTAATATAATCAACTACTTAACATATTTCTTGTTCTGCTGTACTGTGCACTTCATCAGTCTTGATGAAAATTCAACAACAGATGTCTTTATTTTATTATATTGAAAGTGTTTCTCAATGACACCTTACATTTCTTAATGCAATAAAAGTTAGTTTTGATGTTCCAAGATTAATATATTGTGAAATTACGAATTTCATAGCTAGAGATGAGGGCTGTATTAAGAAAAACAAATTCAGTAACGTTGAATAATTCCGCATGCTTGAATTCTTAGGAATTCAGTCAGAAACTAATAATAATATATAATAAGGGAATAGTTTGACTAAACTTGTACAGTAAAACCTTGGATTACGAGTAACTTGGTTTGCAAGTGTTTTGCAAGACGAGCTAAATTTTTGTTATATATTTTAACTTGATAAACGAGTGAGGTCTTGCAATATGAGTATTACGTATACGCTTTGTCTGCCTAGCATCAAGTAATCACAACTGAGCCGATGGTTCTTCTCTCTCTCTCCTTCACTTCGGGATTGTGGATAATCGTTTCCCATGCTCAGTCCCAGTGGGCATCCGTCACTCGTATAGTTAAAATTTACTAGAAAAGCACCACCCGAATATGGTCGTAGCAGTGTGAATGATGAATCTGTTTACCAAGAATGCATATTTCCACAAAATCGAAAACGAGGCAAAAGTAGCTGTCATTGGATAGGTTCCTTGTTATAGTTGTACAAAAAGAAGAAGATTCCAGTGAGCCAACAGATAGCTGTGATTCCATGAGGTATAGTGAAAGTCGTCCTACAAAATAACCCTTCTCTTCTCCTCTCTGACACCATCCACAATTCTTTTCAAAGGTAAAGTGCAGGTTAATTTGTTTTAAGTATTTTACTTTACATTTTGTATTAATCATTTTTATATAAATATTTTTGATTTGTGTAACGAATCATTTGAGTTTTCATTATTTTTAATGGGAAAATTCGCTTTGATATACTGTACGAGTGCTTTGGATTACAAGCATGTGTCCAGAACGAATTATGCTCACAATCCGAGGTTTGACTGTATATTTAAATGAAAGAAAAAAATATATAATTGTAAAGGACATTGTTGAAAAAAGTAAAAAAAAATGAAATTGCTTTCTAATTTCAGCTTCAGCATGACATTTGCAGAAGGAGAGTACCTTTTTGTGCTGTTTGGATTGATTTGTTGTGCGCAAATTGAGCACAATTCTGAGATGAACCTCAGATGCTTTTACGTTGGAGTTGTTCATAATTCTCTAGTTTATTACAATGAGTTTTTCATATTAAACAGGCCATAAAATTACCATTTGAAAGACAGTACTGGACAGGTTGAAGTATTCCTGACCTCTTTTGAGCTTTCTGCAATGGAACTCCATTTCACTTTATGAGGGCGACAAATAGTTATAAAAGTTGCAACAGAATGAGTTTCTGTCCTGATAAGATACATGTAAGCATTATGTATCATCTAATTGATTTAAGCCTTAATAATAGAATGGGCATTCCTTCTTTTTTTATCACACATTGCATTCTACCAGCAGTGAAAATACAAGCATATGAGAGAAAAACACATTTTTATTAAATATTCTATCAGACATCTCATCTTACCTCATCTTCTCCAAGCATTTCCTGGTGAGGGTTGTGATGGAAACAGGCCAAGCAAATCAGACCAGATCTTTCTTTCTTGGGTAACCCTAGACATTCCCAGACCGACTGAGAAATATAATCCCTCAGCATGTCCTAGGTCTTCCCCAGGGCCTATACCCAGTGAAACATACCCAGAACAGCTCCCTGGTGAGACATCCATGTGGCACTCTTATAAGACACCCAAACTACTTCAGCTGGCTATTTTCAACCTTATAGAGCCGTGGCTCTTTTTCAAGGTCCCTCTGGATCTATGAACTCCTTACCCTGTCACGGACAACGAGTCAAACAACCCTGTTGAGAAACCTCATTTCATCCGCAGTACTTGTAACCTTGTTCTTTTGGTCATTACCCACAGCTGATAACTAGAGGTGAAGATAGGAATGTAGATTGACCTGTAACCCACTAGCCCCATCAGACAATTTTGCTCTGATTTCACCACCATTAGTGGATCCCACATTACTTAAACCCCAAACCTCACCTTAACTAAGAATTCCTTTCTTTTCCTAGAGAGTACCATGTCCTTGGAATTGGTAGTGCTGATTCTCCTCTTTGCTGGTTCGCACTCCAAATCTCTCAAGTGCAAGTAGGAATTCTTGGTCTCATGAGGCCAGAAGTACATCATCATCTTCAAATAGCAGCTTCAAGCCTCTCATTCTAGTCTCCCTTACAGACAAATCTATGCCTCATGAAAATCTTGACAAAGACACACCTTTGACAATGACCAACACACCCTCTAAATAACTTTTTATTTTTTTGGAAGAATGTAGACACAACTCTTAGTACATTCATACAGGAATTAAATAACATGTAGTAGAGTCCCCAGTAGCCCATAATCCTGCAGAACCTTCCACAGTATTTGCAGGGCCACTTAGTAATATTTCTTCTCTAAATATACAAAGTATATGTAGATCATGTTAGCATCCAGCACACTCTCATACAGCATGGCCAGGTTGGAATCTACATTATTCCTCTTGAATTTCCACCAACGTGGTGCAGTGGTTAGCGCTGTTCCCTCACACCTCTGGGACCTGGGTTCGAGTCTCCGCCAATGTTCCGTGTGTGGAGTTTGCATGCTCTCTATGTGTTGTTGTGAGGTGTTCTTCTGGGTGCTCTGGCTTCCCCACACGGTGCAAAAACATGCTAACTGCAGATGTGAATGGTGTGTGCGTGAGCCCTATGATTGGTTGGTGCCCTATCTTGGGTAGTTCCCCTCCTTGCGCCCATAGCCTCTAGCCGTAGCCCACGACCCTGAATAGGATCAGTGGTTTCTGTAAATGGATGGGTGAATGAATTGCAACCACACAATCTGTTCCGCTAGACATTTTGAAAACTGCCTTATGGTGACATGTTTGGTAAAGCATCTTTGGCACCACCCAAAAGTCTCTCTTCATGGCCTCTCCAATGCATGAGCTTTTGCCTCAGTGACTGCCTTGGCTGCAGCCTGTCTGTACCCTTCAGTTGTCTCAGGAGACCTCTCTGCAGGTATTACCCTGAAGGTCTCCTTGAGCTTGAAAGCTTCCCTCACCACAGGTATCCATCTATGGGTCTTGTGGTTACGACAGTGACAAGCACCTACTGCCCCACTGGCCACTTCTCTTTCCAGCTGCTCCGTTCAGACTCAATGCTTCCAACCTCACTCCACATGTGGGAGAATTTTTTTCGGAAGTATGAGTTATATTGCGTAAAATCTTCAGCTAGACATTCTTAGCAAGCTCTGACTCCTTGTCTTTATTGTCCCAATCCATCTGGCATCCCCCCTTGTGCCAAATCCAACTATGATTATCAGTTGATAGCTCTGCTTCTCTCTTTACCTGGGTGTCCAAAATTTGCAGTTTCAAATCAGATAACAAAACTAGAAAGTTGATTGTTTACCATTTGCATATGGTGCTCTGTTTCTTTGAACACTAATGAACATCCTTGTGTTCAATTTTTATTTTTTTCCCCCTGAATTTTCAATGGCTTGCATAGAAGTTATATAACAACTCACCACTCAAGTCTATAACTGAGAAGCCATTCTTCCAAATCACATTTCTCAGTGTATCCCCATTGTTCTCCTTACTGAAGTCTCCCAGTAGTTTTGGGTGTTACCTTTGCAAGCATCTGATATTTTGCTAATAACTACTGTTCAGGGCATAGACACAAATGGTCAGAGAGTTTTCCTCTCTGCAGCTTATATTCGCATTGAGGCATCTCTCTTCTTCAGCAGGAATAACTCCAGCATCACATTCCTTAGCCTGGGAGTAGCATCACCAAACCCACCTGAGGTATTTCACCATGGGGATGTCCAGAGTAAGATCGACTGCATCCCCAACCAGTTGGTCTGTTATCCAAAAGTAACACTATGTGTGACGATAAGGCTGACTGTACCTAGCTTTTCATCTTCAGCACTAGCAAAATCCAAATTCTCAAAGCTAGTGTCCATTGTGAAGGTCTAAACCATCTGGATCCTTCCAGTTAATACTTGCTGCCAAAATGACACTTCATTTGAACCACACCTGTTATCTTGTGGGTGGTATGCTTGCAAATTGGCTCATGCAGCCATTTTGGGCTGACCCCAACCAGATTATGTGGGTAGTCCAGCCATCACCCCCAGGCCTGGCTCCAGGGGTATGTCCCAGTAACCCTGTTCCAGGCATCAGACACTGGTTCCTCTTGGTACCTTTCATTGGGGATCTTTATTGGATCATAGTTGGTTTGGTGACAAAGCTCTGTAGATCATTAAAACATGCAAACCCCTCCACTATTGTAATGCCATGGGTTATTTCAGTAGACAGACTGATATTTGTTTCAATATTGTAGTTATATCAATAAACCTTATTTCTAGTTTTTAAGACATGTATTTTCAAGTACAGTACATGCAAATAAATCAAAGTCTTTGCAGTGATATTTGTTTTCATCTGGACAGAAAGAGTTTAATGGTAAAGAAAATGTACTTTCAGCAAGTAATTAATCTTGTTTATTCTCAATTTATCTATATAATGGCAAATAAATGTACAGTATTGTACTTTTTTATAATATTGAATTACATGAACTGCAATATCAGGTTGCTGGCAGCAGCATATACTTTAAAATCATTGTTCAGCAATGTTTAAGAGGAACTCATAATTAACTGCAAGAGGCATTAATAAAATTAATCAATGTCATCCATCGCAGATGTGTTTCTCATTATTTGTACATTTGCTTATATTTAAAGGTTATTTGGCACTATACTGTGCGGTAGATATATGCAAATATGTCCGATATACTAATAAAATTCAGTTTAAACTTTGCACAGAACCGATAATGGTATTGACTAAAACTCAATGCTTTGTAGGCCTCATTAGCACTCAATTTTTACTGTATTTGCTGCTGAAATATTACGGATGCCTTAAACCTCAGTATTTTATTGTGTTTTGCTTATTGTTCCCATTTTTAAAAAGGGAAATTACAACTGATGGTCACTTGGAAGGGTTTTTTTTTACAAGCATCTTGATATAAATATTGTCAGTGCTAAAGTAGTAGATTGTGTACATTCACTGATACCTTCTAACACCTACAGATTCTGACTACAGTACACAGCTGGTTGTTAAAAGAATTGGAATAAAAAGGAAGAACGTGAATTCATTTTTTATATAAAATTGCTAGTAACCATAAGCAGAGAAAACATTTTCAGGCATCAGTTACTTTACATGGCTGTGTAAATAATACAAGGACAATTTCTGTTGTGGAATTGGGCTGTGTACAAAACTGAAAATTTTATACAAATCTATAAACTGAATAACTTTTATTGAAAATTCATAATTGTGATGTTTAGAAAATGTTCTGGATATTTTAGAAAATATAGCAACAGTATAGCATTTATGTTTAATATATGTTTAGTATTGAGGTAAACTCATAAAATTAAAAAAGAGCTAAAAAAGGAACATTTTGAAAACCCAGAAAAATAGTCTAACCCCCAAAGAGAAAACAAATGACACACTAAACCTAAGAAGAATAATGGCTTTAGTAATGATTGATTACAAGCTCGGCATCCAGGATGTGAAATCGTCTGACCTTGCATAATGCAATCTTGCTGATTTCAGCACTTTACTGCAGACTACAAGTGAGATCACTCTATATTATATATAGGTCTCATGTTTATATATACACATTCACATAACCACATACTGTATATAAACTGGATTTCTACACCAAACTAATGGTGTGTTTGCCTATAAATGGTGTAGTGTAAGGCATGCATTGTTTGAATGAACCTTTTTAAAGCCAGCAGAGGAAAATTTAATTATATCTCTTTCACTCAATAAAAAGGCAATAGGCCTATAAGAATGAATTACTAACAAGAAACACCTAGTATTCCAAAAGCATCAATAAATCTGTCAGATCTTGGACTGACACTGGTGTGTACTGACTGACCATCCGTAACAGGCCTCTTTAATGAAAGTTATATTTAAGTGAAATTTGAGTTATTAAGGGATATTATTATGGAAAACTGCAAAAAAAAATCTGATGATAATCTTCAAGCAATTATATTCCTGATTGTTCAAAGAATGTTCATATAAATTATCACAGAAAGATCCTTTGATCTTAATTGTCTTGCTTCAGTTTATGATTTTTGTGCTCTGCGATTGTTGTCACGGATATCTTAAAAGTTGTTAAGTCGTGAGTCCTGAAATAACACATTGTTCATTAATAAACAGATTTTTTTAATCTAATTTACCTGTCGTATATTTAGACAGGGCACTGTTGTTTTAATAATTCTTGCAATTGCAGAAACAATTCTTCCCCAAACTGAAGTGATATGATTATTTCTAAAAGCCCATAAGTCAAACAGTAGCAATGTTAATTACTAGTTGTGGGTACTATACTGGGGAAATGAAAGCTGCGATATGAACATTTAAAATATATTGCATCTGACTCATTATAACTTTTCATGCTCCTAAAAATAGTGTCAGATTTTGACTGATGTCTCGCTCTGGATCTGCATGATTCATAGAATAATAAGACAATCTCCTAGTAGACAAAACTACTACCAGTGTGTATAACTAAGCAAAGTCTTATTACTGTAGATTCACGGGTAATAGACCTAAATATAAATATGAGTATTAATTGTAGAACCACTATTGCAGAAATGTCACTTATTCCAGCCTGTATCTTTGGAAATACTTGACCTACACTATTGAAATTTTGCACGTGTAAGTCAATATACAATGCATCAGTGCTGTGGTGATTCTTGACCTCCATCAGCCAATAAAGTTTCACCAGCGGTTTTATTATACATGCAATGGCCAGACAGAAGGACATTTGAGGAACGTTTTTGTTCTGTCCTCACTACTCAACCCTTTGCAAATTGTTTGACAGATAGGTAACAGCTTGAATACACTTCCACAGCTGCCAACTCCACTGACACTCATTTTCTTTTAAGTGCAGTTCAATTTCTTTTTGTAAAACTATAAAATAAAAATAAAATGAAATTACAAAACATTCACTTCCGTGTTATCATAATACACATATGGCAAAAATATTCCTTTCCTATATTAACATAAGGTGACCCTGCCAGGTTACACAACAAAACTAACAGGTTGTAATACAAAAAAGGAGAAATATTAAATACATGGAATACTAGAAAATATTACTAGCATACTCACAAGCAAGGCACAACAGTAAGAAAAGGTTTTTTGTCCAGAACCTACCATACAGTGTGTGCAAAGTACATAATGCACCAGTGAGCCTTTTGGACAAGCTCAATCATGTTGAGGAAGTAAAATACCAGCAATCACTATAAACAGATTTTGTGTATCATACACCAGATGGTGCTAAAGCGAATAATAAAGGAACATCACCACACTCTCTGCCTGGTATCATATACTACCACCGTGGTTGACAAGCAATACATAAGCTTGTACATGATGCTAAATGTATAAGTTAAGTTAACATTCTTCATTCTTCTGAAGACATAAGAAGCACTGTTTTGGTCACCTTTCTCTGAAGAGTTTTGACTTCTGCATTTTTAGAAATTTTTACCTCAGTTCTTTAAATATTTCCACAAGAGTCAAGATGTGTCTGCCTCACAAGTCCCATTGGCTATTCATTGCGCCTTGCTTGTGTAAGACCAGATCTCCCACTGAAGGATGGTCATTATGCCACTTCATGCGGCTCTACAGTGTTCCTGGGTACTCGCGTCTCTACTTACTGCAGAAAATATTTGCAAGGTGCTGTATTTGCTTCCATTGCTGTCTATGGAGGTTCTTGTCGTCAAAATTTTGTGGAGAGGGAGGGGGGGTCACACACCTTCTGTGTAAGGAACATATTTGGTGTTCCTGGAACCTGTATCTGTAAAGATGAGGATGGGTGGTCGCGCATTGATAATAAAGGTTACAGTACCTCTGCCATAAAAGTTGAGAGAACTTCATGGGGCAGGAGTGAATAGCTGGTTTGACGCAGCATTGTATCAAATATGTGTCTATCCTTATCATTCATTCACAAGGTCCTCCCATAAGGGAAGAGTGAAGTGGATTAGAAACCCATGAATAGCTTTTATCTCCTAGACACTTGTCATGTTTGTATCAGTCATCAACATACCAAGCTCTTGGAAGTACCTCTATATTTGCCCCACAACAAAACAAATTTGTTCTGCAGGCCTCTGTATTGCATTAGCCCCAGAACCGCCATTACCCACACCAATGAACATCAAATTCCTTTAACCGTCAAGCAAGATGTACTTCGGTGTATGCAGCCCTTTTGTCTGCGTTAATGTGCCATTAGTGTTAATAACAGCAGCAGATCTAACACCCACAACCAAAAAGCCGTAATATTGCTAACAGAGTGGCTCCTCTGCAGGGAAATAGTAAAGTGGAAAAGTTTTCAACTACAGTACTGTATGTATGCTGTGAGCCCCATTGTTTTCTTGATGGGTGAACAGTATGCTAATGTGATGGACCATTAACATTAAAAACAAAAGGTGTGGTACATGTGCATCACTGCTGGCGTTAAAGGAAGCCAGAAAAACGCTGGCGACTCTAGTGTTAATGAAGCAAAAATTGTCCATAGACTCAATCAACTCAGTGTGGGCTGCTTAGGTACTAAGGCAGGTGAAAAGCTCAGTCCATCTCTTGCTGTTGGCCTGGCCTCCTCTTGTTGCGCAAGTGATCACAGATCAGGGTCCAAATATGTCTAACCCAATGTATCTAAAGGGAGCCTCAGTACTCAGAGGGTCGAGAGGTAGGTCTGCCATCCTTTGTTCAGATGCTTTGCCTATGAGTTTGTGATACAATTGTGATCCTTTTAATCAGTCTCCTTGCTCCTGTAATGTGGTAGCCTGCGGAGTGTACAGCTCCTTCTGTGAACATCCATTCTTGATGCATTACCTTGTTATGATAATGTTCCACCAACAGCTTTGCAACATAAGTATGATCTGAGATAACAGAGGGTGTTTCTCTTTGTAGTCAAGATCTGCATTCCTGAGCTGTCTCCCTATCCTTAAGATCATTTCATCGTCAGAGTAGGGACTCTTCAGAGGACTGTTTTTTGGAATCTCTTTTGTAGGATTTGGCAAGGTGGGTATGAAAACTTATAGACCTGCTAAGCTTTTTCCAGGAGGAGAAGTATTAAAATCTATGCAAACCAAGCTGTAATCCATCAGTAGAAATGGTCAAGACGTGCGCATGTACCTTAGCATCTGCATCGGGACTGACAAGCTCCAAACCTTCCTCTGGCGTCTTTTTCCCGCTTGCAACAAGAATGCAGGATCTGTAAGCCAGAGACTCTCACTCAGTGCAGCAACTGGTACAGAACGTGTGCCTACATCAGCTGGGTTGCTGCTTGTGAGGACATAGTGCCGCTGGGTAGTACATGACGCCTTCCATATGCACTGAACTCTGTTATATACGTATACATAAAATCTTCTTATCTGGTTGTTAATGTATCCCACAATCACTCTATGCAGAACTCAGCTGGATCCAGAGCAAAATGCATCTCACTTCTCACTAATTCTGCAAATTCCATAGCTAACACAGCAGTGCCAAGTTCCAACCCTGGGACTGTGTAAGCAGACTTTGGGGCCAGTTTCACCTTCTCAAAGACAAATCCCACGTGATGTCTCTCTCAGCATCAACAACCAGAAGAAGCATCTGAAGAAACATGTAGTTCTTTCCTCATTGCTGATGAGATCGCAGCAGCTGTTAGGTCTCAGAATGCCTGAGATCTTTCAGTGATTCTTTCCATGTATTCCAGTCAGCCTCACTGTCGGCTGGAAAGGAGGATCCGGATCCAAAGCTTTACACAAAAGTTCTCTCAGCAGGATCTTACCACATATGATACACTTGTGCTACATGACCCATCGGGTTGAAGAAGCCATTGACAGTAGCTAAGACACCTCTTTGTATGAAGGTCTACACAGAATCTTTGACTCCAATGCTTCCATGACTTCCCCAGTGTTTTAAGCAACCTTATGAAGTCTCAAGTTTGATATGGCTAGCATCTGTTGTGCATGCTTTAGAAGGTCAATGACTTTGCCTACTATTGGCTTTGACAGAAGCCCATTGTCAACAAAAAAAAATTCTCTAAACAAAGTGCCTGCCATAAGAACCATGCTCTGTTTCACCAACAGCTGCCACAAGTCAAAGTCCATAGATGGCAACTGCCTGAGATAAGCTGTTGGCAAAAATATGAACCTTCATGTGATACTCACATATGCTTTTGCTGGGGTCATTTTCTTCCTGTCAGAGGTAATGGAGAAAATACTAATGGTCCTCTCTTACTGCAACGTTCTGTTCAATGTCCACAGTCACAGGAACAGCCTCTCGTCTGAAACGGACTAGGTCTCCCAGCAAGTTATTATTGAAGTCTGGGCCAGAGAGGAGGGTGTCATTGAGAGAGACACCTAGGCACTTAGCACTGCAGTCAAAAACCACCCTTATCATGAAGTTTCTGGGGATGATCTATATCAAAGATGGGAAAATACCAGCACTCCTGTTCATCTTGTAATAGGGGTGCCCATTTAGCATGGTCACAGTCAAATATATTTTGCATGATAGTGTCAAAGTGGCTCTTCATGTGAGGCTTCTTTTCCAGAGTCCGTTGAAGGGACTTACTGTAAGCCTCATGAGGGACTGGTCACAATTGTTAAGCAAGCAGGTGGCCTGAATAGAAGTGGTGCTACCCAGTGATTACCATCGTCCAAGTACAAAGGAGAATTTACACCCAACTGCATTTTTTTTTTCTTAACACAAACTCTGTTTGGGCAGAATGAAGGATGTTTGTTTTCCAAGACACTGGTGCGGTAAGTATGAGCTGAGAGCTTGTGAGTAGTCCCTAGGCATGCCCCTCCAAAAAATAACCCATCCCCGGTCAAGTTGCTGAGCATAGGGGGCATCATATGGACCATCACACTGTTCTCGAACCTTATGAACCCTAAGGATGTCACTGCTCAGCAAAATAAGAATCTTGCTTCTGGATCCTAAGGTGGAATGAAGGGAGCTGTAGGCTTCAGGTGCAAATGCTGCAATGCTACATCAAGGGTAGGCATTGTAGCTCTATCATTTGGTATGTAGTTACATTCAATTAATGTAGGCAATGTGACTGCTGTAAATCCATCCAAAGATTTTATGACAAACCCAGTGGCCTTTCATCCATACATCTCACTTGTGCCTGCACAAGTACGAAGTAAGAAGGATGAATCTGACCCCTAAATTTGGAACCAATCGAAAAAGTCCAATCGAGCAAGAGACTTGTTTCTTTGGTCATCAAGCACAACACAGGCCCTTATCGCATTTCCAGGATGCCCTTTAGGGAAAACGCTCACAGTTTGTCCATGAGCCGAAGATTGCCCACCATGTCTGGACCTTGCAAATAATTGCTTGCAGGTGTATTTATTATTATTATTGTTGCTGTTGTTACTGTTGCTGCTGTTGCTGTTGTGTTTGTTCATGATGCCGATAGTAAAACTGTTTTAGTTTTTGTTTTCGGCACTAAGACGGTAATGAGTATACATTATGGGGATGGGAGCAAATCACCACTTTTTATGAAACCAAGAAGCTACATTCCTGAAATAATATAGCCAATTAAAAATTGATTTTTCTGCGGTAGTAATGCAGTAGGGAGACATTGTCTGCATTACTAAGTGAGCACAGATCAGTTAAGTGATATTTAGGTGATTCTCCATCATGGCAGGAGACCAGTGCATTTGATGATCATTGCTGCTGAGGAAGCTAAATTGAAGTGTCAGATCGCAGAATTGCATTTTATATCTAATATGCTGGGCGGTTGGCCTGTGGAAATGTGGTTGATGTAAGTAGATACGAATGGAATAGAGAGGCTTTCCCTTAACTTCTAGCAGTCGAATATAATAATTAAACCAATTCATTGGAGTATTGGCAGAAGTTTAAATGTAATCAAGGGAAGGTATTGATATAGAAATCTGATCTTGATCAATTTCCCATGAGTTTACATTGGAAACATTGTGTGGATGTATATACATAACAGCAATATAATTTAATTTTCATTTTAATCTCATGTTGGGCTGGAGAATATTTATAAATATAAAAGATGGTAGCATTTCTAAGGCAGGCATTCATAGACTAATCAGAATTTTGTCGATTTTATTTGTTTTTATTTTGTTCCCATTATAACCAAGACAGTTGTGCTGAAGATCTTCCGTTGTCCATATCAGCTATATACTGTAGGTCGCTCATCCAGAAGATGGTCAAAGAATCAGTGGGAAGTCAGCTAACAATTTCTGTATATGAGAACATTTTTGAATGTTATAAATTACTGCTCAGTAATATCAATCTGTCTTATTTGTATTTAGGTCACAAAAAGCCCCTTTCAAACATACTCAGTGTGTTGCAACTACAAGTTCTTAGAGCATCAAAAATGAAAGTCTATGAGTTGCTTTGTTTGAACATCCAAAGCTGTACAGAAGTGAAACTGTTGACCTAAATCGTTTTTAGCATTCTTTCTGTATTGTCTCAGGGAACACATTGCTATTATACATTTCTGAAATGTGATTATGTGTTTTTGAAATGTACTACGAACATTTATGGCACTATTTCAGAGCATGCTTTTTAGTGTTACCTGTGTGTAAAAGAATGTTTCTTGCATTATTTTTGTCATGCCCGGCTCGTATGATCCTCGTGTGTGCCACGCCCCCCTGATTATCCACGTGTGCTTCCTTGATCGTACCCAGCTGTACCTTGTTATTTTGCTCTGTCTTGTCTATTCGAGTCCATGTCTTGCCTTAGTTCTTGGTCCGTCATTGATGTTGGTCGATGTCTGATGTTTCCTGCTTCCCCGTTTCCCGAATAAATTCCCGTTCACCTTACCCGCAACCCGCGGATCGTAACAATTTTGTTGAATGAAAAAAAAAATACATTTCAGTGAAATGACAATACTGTCAGTCAAACACCGCCGATCACAATTGTTGACAGTTGTAGCTGTTTATATGCCTGGCTTCATAATCATTTAATACAATACGAAGTTTCTGCTAATTTACTACCAATCACAGACATGCCATGACGTAAAGGCGTTTTCATGGGTGGATAAAAATTAAACACATCCTGTTGTCTTTCATCCACATGTTATGTTTAGTTACAGTAAACAGCTACAATACAGCTACAGTAAACAAGCCGCAATGAAGACAATCATGTAGAGTTGCCTTGTATGAAATTTTCAGCGGGCTCATATGGTAAGGACCTGAACTACTTTTCATAACCTACTCAAAAAAGCCAACATGCATTGGTTGCCCATTGGGAATAGCTGATAGGACTTCAGAGAGTCATGAATGGGAGGGCGGGTGTCTGACAAGGGATTCCAAGCAGGATGAAAGAACAGCAGAGGAATGCTATTCAGATTGTTGGGTGCTGAAAATCCTTTACAGCAGCAGAGTACTCATCAAAGACATTTTCTTTGGAGAGGACAAAAAAAAAAAACACTTTAATATTGCCAGAGAACACAAAGGACTACCAGTGTTATGATGTAGAAGTTTTCGAAGTCACCAAAGTCCCTTGGGGGGGTAAAAATGATGACTAGCCTAGCATAAACTTTTCTTTCTTATGGGGATTCCCTTATGGCTTATTGGGGATCCTCCATACCCTCTCTCATTTAAAAGTATGATCCTGCTTATAATAAAAGGAAATATACAAAAAAAAAAAAAAAAGAAATATACCGTTCATTTTGTTCCGTTAATTATGTACTTCTGTTGGCAGTCTAGAGGTTGATACCTAAATTGGAGGTAACCTGTTGCATCCTGGAGGATGGAACCTTTTGTTTAAATCCATCCATCCATCCATCCATCCATCCATCCACTCACCCATCCATTTTACAAACATAGTTTTTAGTTGTATTATTTTTTGAGTAATTAGTAATATTTCACTGGATCCTAATGATCATTTAATGTTTCTTCAGTCTCTAATATTTTTTTTTTACATGCATGTACTTTGGCGTGTGAGTTTTCTAAGTTGTTTTGCACATTCAAAATTTTATTGCATATTTGATAAAATTCATTATCACTCTTGTGTTTCACCTGTGAGCATATGTAAAGCCTGCTATATCTAAATACCTAAAAAAGTTACTGTTAAATCATTTTCATGAGCACACTTATTTTTCTTAAATACTGTGCTACATATGTACATATCTATGTGTGTATATATATATGTGTATATTTATGAACAATGCATTCTTTGGAATCTGTAGTTTTTCTTGCAGAACCCATATACCTTCAGCTGTGAAACCTTGAGTGGAACGTTATCGCGGTAGTGGGAATATACCATACTTCAAGCTTAGTAAGGCTTTGAAGGATAAAGACTGGACCCTAGTTCTGTAGAAATAAAGCACCAAAGGCCTTATTTGAATACAAGTGGCTTGCTCTGATAAGTAGGTTAGAATTCTGTCAGTTAATTATGGTATTTCAAATGTGACTAATTTGTCAGCCATGGGCATTGAATATGCTAAATGCTGGTGACATTAAAGAATGTATTATTTCCCCATGTGCATTTATCCTGATAGGACTAGACAATTTCAAAGCTCAGCATTAACACCAGATAGTATTTTAATTATCATTTGCCCTATTTATTATGAAACACTAGTCCTTGCAAGTAATTAAAACTTAAAATGAAAATTACCTATTTATTTGTTTGTTTATTTTACTTACAAGAATTATGTGAAAATTCTGATCAAATTGTAGATTTTTGAAGCCTAGCCATTCTGCAGTTTTAATGAGAGCCAGGGTCACATTGTGTCACGTTGTTTCTGAAGATTATGGTTCTCTAAATCTACATTATCAAAATATAATTAAAATACTGTTTGAAATGTAAAAACTGTTACAGTAAATACTGAAGTAGAAAACTGGTTGTAAAGTTCTACAGTATATAGCATCTAGCAGTGTTTAAAAATGGTATTATTCCAATGCCATAATACATGAAGAAACCATTGTTTATATGTCTTATTTGAAGATTATATTATATTGTAGCGATTCTCTTGCGAGAGAGAGAGACGCTAATGACACACTCGCACACAAGTTATGCTCTTTGAACCAGTGATGGAACTGGCCAGGTTTTATTGCTCGTTTTTACCAGCCTTTAAAAAGACCAACCTATTACCAGTGTATCCCCTAGAGGTTAGGATGCACACAAGCATAAACCCGTGAGTGAGCCTCTAGGTGGAGGCCAGACTCACCCAGTTATCCTTTGCCATACCTGTTACGTCCATGGTGAGTCTGGACATCCACCATCAGCTCGCTCATACAAACACAACACAACCAAAGAACATGTGCAGCTTGCTCTTTTACCTGCAACACCAGAACATGCACATATAATGAGCAAAACTCCAGCATAATCCCTGTTCCCATGATGCACCTCCCACAGCAGCCAATGAGAGCTCCCACAGAACCATTACAATATTATCCATTCATATCTACAGTACATGCATGCAAGGCTACACAAAATAAAGGAAACGGCATCTTAAAAAGGAAGTAACTTTGAAGTAACTCAATCACGAGTACAAATGTAATTACAAAGGTGAGTCATATTAGGTTTAATTCCAGTTATTCTGTGTTTTAGCTGTAAAAGATGTCTGCCAATCAGCACTTTATCTGAGTTTTTAAAGTAATATGAGGCTATTAACACAGTTCAACAAATGTCAAGCTGTTTTTGCCTGAATTATGGATGCTACAAAATGATTTCATGTTCCAATGGAAACATTCTCAACAATCATGACAGTATATACCAAACACAGAGGAATGTAATCCACGAAAACGAATTTGGATGACAAGTCAAAGCCAACAGGGACAGACGGATGGATACAGTAGCTGTGGCCTTAAAAATGACCACAGACTCAATCATTGCCTCTATAACTCTATGTCTTAACAAAAGCTATGTGCTGTGAATGTTACAAAGCTGGAATTTATGGCAGGGCTGCTGTGTGGAATCTACTTGTATCCAAGGCCAGCTCACGTACCCTGGTGTATGGAACACAAAACATGGACCCTTGAGCAATGGAAAAAAAATGTAATTCGGTCTGTTGAGTTATTTTTCACTCTTGTTCCTACATCCAGGCATGCTTACATTTGTAGGATGCCATAGGATACCTTTGACTCCGTATCTGTTGGTATGGGCGGCCGTCTTTTGGGAGTCATTAGATCCAGTGGTTGCTCTGCAGGTCACATAAGACAGGCAGGGAATATGAGGGTGTATTGCCGCATCAAGTACACCCTGTGGTGCCAGAACTGTTCAATCATGATGTTTCCATATTCTAGAATAATAACACTCCCAAACACACTGGTAAAAAAAAAATTCAAAAAACAAGAGTGTTTTTTTTTTTCTTTTAAATATCAAGAAGAAGTCGAATGTATTGGGCGGCCTCCCTAATAATCAGCTCGAAACAACAATGATCCTTTATACGAAGTGCAAAGTAGATTTTTGCCATCCTCATCTCTCAATGAGATATAAGATTTTCTTCTTGACGGATGGTCAAGAAGATGAGTGGTCCAAGAAGCAATGTGCTGTTCTGAAGGTAAAATGTGGCTCTTTATTAAATCTTTGATATTAATATGTTATATTCTTCAGTTATGTTGTCCTCCTAGCTGTGAGCTATATTGCCTCAGAAGTAGAAATAATGTTTTTATACTGTGTCTTGGGATGAGCTGGATGTCTGTCTAGGGTCTTCCCTGCCTTGCACACTCTGCTCCTAGGATAAGCTTAAGGGTCACCCCAACCTTGCATTGTATATATGTTATGGATAATGGATGGATGGGTAATATGTATTCATTTAAGTTTTCTTATGAATAGTCTGCAAAAGCTACACAGCTACTTGGACCCAGTGTTCATTCAGGGCTGGTCTCATTCCTGTAACCTTCACTCCCTGTTTGTAATGGAATGTAGTCACCACATCCTCGCAATGGGTTTGAGTATGTTTTAGCTGCGATCTTTTGATTTTACCAGTACTGTTTTCGCCGGCCTACAAGCCTGTTCCTGGTTCACTGGCTCGACACATCTGTTATTACAGCAGGGGCAGCAGCACACGGAGCTTTTGGCTGTTGGACTTTGGCTAAGGTGATTTCTGATATAATTTTAGCAGCTGAATGCAATATTTTTTTTCTTGCTCCCAAGCTTTTACTGGATAAGGAACTGGGCTGTAAAACTGATGTTACATTATCTTCGTTATTTTTACAGTGCTTATTAGAAAGATAATAAGAAGAAAGTGACACTGTCAGCAACAAAAAAACAACAACAGTAGTAGTAATAATAATAATAATAATAATAAGAAGAAGAATGGAGCAACAACTTGCATATGTGTATGGCCCGTGTTTATATATATGGCATGCATACACACACACACACACACACGCACACACACTTACACTTGTCATGAGGGAATTTGATTTGTTAAACCCCCACTTTGCCCTTTGGATAAGTGATCATTGTTGCCGCTGGCAGGACTAAATCTTTACCATTCTGTGGCTCCTGTCTAGTAGTTGTAGCTTGCATTCAATAGTAAAATATCAAGCTTTTTTTAATCCTCATTTCCTGTGCTTTTGTTGAATGGTAACTAAGCGATAGGACCTGGTCAGAGTGCATAGCTACATGCGATTCATTATATCTCATGCAGGGCTGCAGCATTATACAGACTGTTAGCCTCTGGCAGTACTGTCCTCAGGCAATACTCTTCTGCAACTGAGAATGAAATGGAGGGCAGAGTAATATCACTGCTTTTAACGATATTACTATAATGTTATCACTAAAAGAAGTGTTTTGTCAAAGTGCGAAAGTCTTATATTGGCTGCCGGTTAAATATATTTCCATTACGGCTGGAACATTTGACGTGTTTCTCTTACATCCACAGGCAGAATGTAAAATGTTACCCTCTGGCAAAATCCTACACTTCAAGACCAGTAACGTTTAATTTCGATGTTTGCACTCAGTCTAAGAACATATTACTGATCTATTTCGTTTGACTCTTTGGTTGGTACATATTAGCCTTTTACCATGAACTGGGGAAGTAAAGAAGGCATGGTCTGAGGTTTTGTCAGCATTGATACGAAAAAAAATACCACTGAAGCTACTGCTATATTTGGCTATCAGAAATATTTGCAATATTTCGATTTTTGAAATAACACACTGATAATTTTAGTGACTTTGTGGGCAACACTGTAACCTTGCTCTTCTCAGGCTTGGGGTTTGAATTCGACCTCTGAACTTTGTGTATCCATGTTTTATGCAGTTTCCTCTTGCTGTCCAGTAACATGTGGTTAGTTGGATTGTTCAATGTGTGTGTCTTGCGATTAACTGCCATCCTGTCCCAGATGCCCCCTGCTTTGGGGAATAAGCTACATTGGATAAGAGATTCTGGAAAATGGGTGAATATTTGCAATCAAGAAATCAATGCAATTATAAGCTCCACCAGCAGGGGTTGCTAGAAAAAATAAATGTTTATGTGATGCTGTTCAAGTGCATTATACGCGTTTTAGGTTTGTGCATTTATTTCGTTCGTTTGTTTACTCTCCATTTTTTTAAGTGCAAGAAAAAAATATGAGGGGCTGAGGAGTTCAGAAGATTATGTGGGCTGAGTTTTTCTGCCAGGGGGCACGTCTTAGTGGAATTGAAAAGCGTGAAATTTCTCTTTCGTCCCAGCTCTTTGATATGCCACTTGCTTGGCAATCAGGAAAATTAAAAGTATGAAAAAGATTGATAAAATCCAATGTTTTAAAATTAAGGGGTAAAAAAAATGTATGATAATAAATAATTTAAATGTAAAGCAGGGGTCTGTGTTGCAGCTTTCAGATGTTCGCTTGCCTTGCTTCAGGAATTATTTTAATATATTTTATATCTATAAAAGCTTCTTTTCAAGCTTTTCAGAGATTGACCTGTTTCTGCTGTTGTCATTGGAATGGAACCAAATACCAATGTGGCTCTCAAAGAGAGTTGGGTGTCTTTATTTTGCACGTTCATAATTTTTTTATTTTATAGTCGTATTTCCAAATTACCGCGAAATTCATTAAGAAACAAAAAGTTAAAGGATTGAATACCTTTAATTTCAAAACTACTTATTTAATAATAAAAAAAAAACAATAAAAATGACTGATAGTCATGAAACTTTATGGTTTAATTATTAACCGGTTACTAGAGTGCAGGCCAGAGTAAAATTAGCTAATTATAGCAAGTTTTGTTTTTTTTTTTAATTCCGTACATCTGTTGTTTTTTTAAATGCATATTTATTTAATAAATATTTTAATGCCATGAGGCACTTAAAAAATGCTATATTGATTTTAATGATAATTGTATGGATTCTGCATTCCCATACTTGCGCAGTGTACGTAAGGTGCACGTGTGCTTTACAACATTAATGGTATGTTCACGTTTCATTGTCATGCGACCAATGAGGAGAGTGAGCGGAGACTTTGAAATGTGAGCAGCTGTCTCCTCAATCATGTTGAAAGGAGTTTTGTTCTGTTTGAGGAAACCCAAGGGGCTCAGCTTTGCATGCAAGTAAAGTCAGGCACAGATCACAGAAGGCAGTACAGTTCTAATTAAAAGTCTTTTTTTAAAAAAAAAAAAAAACTCTCACAACATTCCTAAGCTGAGACACAAATAGAACAGAAATAATAGCTCAGTGTGAGATCTCCAGTGATTCTTAAGAGAGAAATAAAACAGTTGTCAGTTCTCATATGTTATTCGAACATCTTTCACTATTGACAGTGTCATATTTGCAGTCATGATTTTATTTTTAATTTTACCTGCTCTTCATAACAATCTTATTGTTTCTGACTTGGTTGGGAAGGGCAGAAAAAGGCAAAGGCCATTAATTGGTTAATGATCATGCTGCATGTCATTGTGGTCTTGGCAAATTGCATTTGTCTTTTTATAATAATAATAATAATTAATAATAATTATTATTATTGGCTATAGGTTCACTGTGCCCTTGTACAGGGTAAGCACTATAATATGGACAGATAATAATGTAAAAATAAAACTGAAAGAAAAAACAATTTGCTTTTTTCCAGTGTGTGTTCAATTCCAAAACCATGTTCTCCTAATGATTCAATTTAGATGATGATGATGATGATGATGATGTTTGGCCGTTGATTCATGGAATGAGAAGGATATGCACAAGTAAGGATATGTTTTAAATCAGTTAAGATTAACTGAGTTCAGAGATGGATAAGCTAATCTCAACAAAACCGGGCAATTGTAGTTAATAACATTAAAGCAGGTTTTTTTCATTGTTTTTTTTTCTTATGGTTAACTAAAAGCACTGAAACCATGTTCCAAGATACAATTGTCTATCCAATAGGATAAAATTAACTGCACCCTTTTCACAAAGGCTATAAGTACAAGCTAGAATCTTCTCCCCGTAGCATTCTCATTTATACTTGTTTGGAAAGAAAAAATAGGCACAGGTAATTGAGTCGTGCGCTCTTACCCACAATCCTCCCTCTACATGAGCACTATTTGTTTGTCAATTACATTAACTCTAATGTCCAGGGGCAAAATGAAAACGCTTCAGCTGCACTTGTCCACTGAAACTGAGACTGTGCTTTGATTTCAGGCTTTTATACCTGTTTCTTCTTTTTTTAGTCTCACCCTTTGCTTTGTATTCAGCTGAAGTGGATTATTTGGCCAGTGATGAACCGTTCTCAGCAGTATGTTAACTGAAATGGGAAGTGACAGACTCCATAAAGGGAAATCTTGCTGGGGAAAAGTCAGATATTAGTCCATGCTTACACATCACTGCATGGCCCAGTAAACTGTGGTGAAAGTTCCCCCACAAAGTCAAGCTCTTATTGATCTGTGCCGGACCAGTTTGATCACTTTGAAGTGTTTTTTGATCAAAATGTATTGTTGAAAGCTGGACAAGGAAGTTCTGTGCAAGTGACTAATCATTTTGTATTGTTATATTTAATCTGATGTATTTCCATTAAAACACATAGTACAGTTAATATTATTTTTTTGTTTTACATATGCATGCACTCCCTCTGAAATATTGTGTCCATAAGGTGTGTTAGTACTTAAAACAAAGTGAGCTTTAGATAGTGGCATTAAGCTCCAATTTTCAGATATTGTCTGTCCTAAATCTTGTAATTCATGTACCTGAGTACACTATCTATCTATCTATCTATCTATCTATCTATCTATCTATCTATCTATCTATCTATGTAGATTGATAGATAGGTCAGTTGTGTGTATGTGTGTGTATGTGTGTATATATATATGCACGCACACACACACACACACACACACCAACACTATGTATATTACGATCATTACGATGTGTATTACGATGATTACGGTGATTATGATGTGTAGAGAGGCATTGCTCCTTGGTTTATAGAGACTGGGAACCCAAAACGTAACACTTTGTATAAAAATATTTAGTCAGGACAATGGGGGGTCTTAAATAAAAACTGCACTTTTATTTTGTAAACAATTTATTTTCAGCATCAGTTTACATGTGGATACAAACTTGCTTTATATATTTCCAGATCTTTGCCTGTTCACCACATATGGCTTTTGGTTCCCTTCCAAGCCTTATCCAGCAGAACCAGTGCTGAAATGATCCGTCTACTGTGATGGAAGACGTTGTCTTTGTCTGTCTTACCCCCCAGTCCCTATTTGAATAATACATTTGATTACAAAGGCAAATGTTGTGTATGCAGTCCTGACTGCAGCGTCTAATTAGCTGATGATAACAAGCTAGGATGGCTTCTTCCCTTTCACATGCAATCATATACATGGCAGTTCTTTTATCGTTCTGCAAAATTGACTCGCTACCGTGACCCTCCTGCGGCTCTTGTTTTGTGTGTTTCCCTCTAATGTCTTCGCGCGAATGTTAATTTCTCCTGTTGTACTCTGTGCTGATATGATTAACTCATTCTACACTGCAGTGTTGTTTTTTTCTGCTCTTTTTGAAACAACATTATCAGTACGCAATTGTGAATCTCTAATATAGTTCAAGAGCTACATGATATATTTTGATAACACTCTTTAACCAGCAATGCTTTTAACATAATATGTTGACCTTAAGGCTGCAGTGCTTCAGAAAACAGAAGCATGACCTTTTGCTGTCACAATTTTCAGTTAAGTCTGCATGTGACCCCAAAACAGCCAGTGTGCCAAGAGGAATAGCCATCAAAATCACTGTCAGAGCCACAAATATAAGTGACCTGAATGCCTATTAAAGAAATATTTCAATGTTGGATTTTTTCCTATCTTTGTAAACAAAGTCTTTAATTGCATACGCAACAACTAACTACATATAAAACCTGAATACGAAGAACAAATATGATTAAAATCTGCAGGTACAGTCCCAAGTAAGACACTGTACAGTTCCTTAGCCATTCTGCTATTATCTAAGAAGTGACTTGACATAGAATGTCTGCTTAAATATGTCTTTGTCAAGTAGGAGTAGAGTCTGTGAATACTTTAGAGAGGGTTAAATATATTACATGATCCAATAATCTAAATAAAATATATGACGTGTCAAGTGGTTGTCATTGGAAACTAAAGAGATATGCTTACAATGTAGTCTTTTTTTGCCCTTACTGGTATTGTCCACCGCAAAAGATTCAAGAATAATAAAAAACTGTGCGTATGTGGGGGGAAGCTTATTGTTTTAAATTCTCTTTCATGGTGTGTAGGTGTATATGCCATCCCTCGCACACAGTGTAGCAAGTGAGCTGTGAAATATATTCATTGTTAGAGTACAGGGAAAATGGAGGCAAGGAATTGCCAGTAATAATGTACGACAGCGAGGGGAGCATGCCGACATCACCTGCATTATTTCAGTTGCGTTTTCCATTATAGGTTTGGGAAATAGGCCGCAATTCGATTATGGTGTGATCTGGGGTGGAATTGCTAGCTATTCACTGACCCCATCGCAGGGGATCAAATGTCAGCTCAAATAAAGTTTATAGTGCATTAACTGGACTCAGCGATGCCAAAACTGTGAGCACTTTTCTTCATGCAGTACCCAGGGTTCTCATCTTTACTCCCCTCTCTCTGCTTATCTCCCCCCCCCCCCTCTCTCTCTCTCTTTCCCTCAGTCTCGCTTTCTTTCTCACTCTCCTTTGTTTTTAGCCCCTCTTCCTCTCTTTCCTATCCTGAAACTGTTTCACAGCTATATTTGTACCTCAAGGCAAAAAAAGGATTGGCTGCGATGTATAGGAATGAGAGGAGCTAACCAATGGATGATGCCGCACGCCCCTCCTGTGTGCTCATCTCTGTAGCTTGTGAGAAAGCTGCATGATTTATAGTACTGAAGGGACCTGCCTGTTGGATTATTAATTTCCCATCCCTCTTCCGTGCTCTTCTTCTCTTTTCTGTCTTTTTCTGTGTGCATATCCCCGACGCTTCGTTTCTCAGTTTTGTCCTTTTTTTTCTCCCCTTCTCTGTGAGAGTGTCAGTGCATTACATGGAGCTATTCTCTAGCCAGCGCTAACACCGCTCGGTGCCTGTTCAGCCTCGCAAGAGCTTGCTTTCATACTCCGGTGAGTTGGTATGCATTAACATCAAAATACTGCAGAGCGTCCCAAAGTAAAAAGAAAAAAAAATAATAATAATAATAATAAAGGAAAAAAGACGAATAACTCTGGAATGTATTTGTACTGTAAACCTGATCAAGGGAATTCCGCATTTCACTAAGTGAGAATATTTCTGGGGTTTGTATGTACGCTGAGTGTGAGCCGGCTGCAGATGCGGTTTCGTTTTCCTGGCTGGGGAATGGCAGGCATCTGTTTATGAAGATTTAACAGAAATTAATAATGTGTAACTACACAGCATTTGCAATTAGTGGATTATTATGTTTAAATATGGCATAATTTATCCAATTATTGAAGGTATGACTGGAATACTTTGTGTGTTAAAAAAAACACTGCATTTATTAAAGTTTCAAACTTGTATTTATTTCTTTGTGAGTAAATAATGGCATGTTACTAGTGAATACAAATGTCATGTTTTGAAAACTATCTGCTCTCTGACTCCCTCATGCTGGAAGGGGCACATTCTTATTGAATTTATGGGTCATATGATTGCTTATGTCAAAAAGGAGGTGCTTCTCCAGACTGATGCATCAAAACTTGATGCATTGTTGTGTTTCTACCTGATAGTGCCACTCAAACTGTAATCTCCTCTGCCAATGAATTGAAACAAATAAATACATTTTTTTTTGTATTTAACATTCAGCACTTTACATTTATTTTACATTTATGTTTCTCGTTAAATGATTTTTTTTCCCTAATTTATAATGCTTTTCCAGTTTCTCAATGTAGTGCTTTGAATTAGGAAGGGTTTTATATATATATTATTTTCGGTATGAACTGAACATGCTTGCTGAATTCTAGTCTAAAGACATTTCTCCGTTATGAAGCACACGTAATATTTGCATGCAAGAGCAGTGCTGATATTATATTTAAAAGGAATCAATTGAAATGCAAAGGTTTAAACATTGTGTGGAGTCAGTTATCCATACTGCTTGATTAGTAAAAAACTGGAAAAAGATGCATAATTTATTGTATTTTGTTATACGACTTGCATATTAGTTGTCACTGGCTATGATTGTTCACCTATTATTCTCATGGAGCACAAAATCTTATTCAGTCATATGTAAATAATTTATGATTTTGCTTCCAATATGTTTTGGTGGATTGGCTAATTGTTTCCATTTTGTTGTGTGGAGGTATAGTATGGTTTATTTACTGACAAGTGCAAGACTTTTCCAGTATATGATTACTGCTCCTCGATTGCTCACAAATTGAGTTTTTCCACTGGCTTAACGATGATTCTGAGATGGTGTGGCCTCTTAATCACCACCTCCAGTTTGATAATACTGGCAGAAGCTAGTTACTGATGTTGCCTATGGCTTCTTCTGCAGGTATAACAGAATTTAAGGGATTACAACTATGACAGAGATTTAGAAGCTGCAAGTTGATTTTTAATTACAGAACCTCATCAGTATCCATAACGGTATGGTATACACCAAAAGGATAAATTGCACATATATTCTAAATTTTCCATAATACAGTATATTTCCCCAGGAACTGTTCACAATTTTAATTATTGATATACATTATTAGTAAGTAATTTTTCTTCCCTCTCCCCCTCCAAGCTTTTGTCCAATATCTTTATGTGGAATAACAAGAAAATTTTAGTGGGTAGTTAAGTAAGAAAAATAAAAAATGTTTAGCACACCCACTCACACAAAAAATTTCACACAAGCAATCAGTACTGCTATTTTTTGCAGACATATATAATTTGACTGTTACCCGCAGTGTTATCAGCATTGTTTAGCTCTTTGTTCCTTATGAAAATGTTTGACTGAGTGAGTGAATCTGAAATAAACTGGGCACATGCCGACACTCATAAAATCTGGGAAAACAATGCAACCTAAGATGACACTGCCAACAAATCAACCATAACCAAGAAAACTACCAAAGCTACAGTATAATGACCAGTCTATATACAGTTTATTAGATGCTTATTAGCTTAAAATTTATGTCGTACAAAACAGAATTTTGAGTTACCAACATTGTGAAGTACAAAGAAGAAAACCAAATGTCTGTAAAATAATACTTCAAGTGGGAGCGGTCTGATTGGACTTTCCTCACCCATACAGTACTATAAGCAAAATACCTAACTGTTTCAGCAAGAGGCAAAAGCTACTCTCTTTTTATGCTGAGCCATTAAAATCTCTGAAGCTGGCCTTACGTCATGCTTTCAGCGATTCCTCTAACATAGACCGCATACAGCGCGACCCAGTCCTAGTCTTATTTTTACTTCCCACCTATAGACTGACAAAATGCAGGTTCTCACACCTACTGCAAAGCCAAAACTTGCAGGGTCTCCCATAATAAAAGATAGCTTTTGGGAAAGCTTTGGGAAGTAAGGCATTGCAGTCTTTTCACACTCACTCCGTCTTGTATTTATGACATCATCTTTTCTTTTGTTTCTAAATTAAATAACTCAGTTGTTTGTGTAGAGGGTGCAGGAGCAACCAACAACTGAGTGGAATAAGGAATTAGTCAATACATGTGTTTAGATCATTAATCAAGGTATGAATTAGCCGCCCCTGAGACAGAAGACCACCTGAATGCATTTTCATCAGATTTTTGTTTGAGTATACTGTGCCATGCGGCATGGTGTAAACAATGAAGATGTAAACAGAGATTAACTACAGTCAATAACCAGGAAATAGTTTCAAGCCTATTTCTGCTGGTTCGTACAAACCATTTAAATTACACATCACAAGATGAGTGCAGGAACCAAGGTCTTTAATACATGGATATACTTTCGTCATTCAAACTACTCAAAATGTGTATGGGTTTGTTATGCTTTGAAATTGCAGTTTTTTTTGTTTTTTCTGTTAAAAATTTGGTCAAGAATATAAAACCTTGGCGTATACATGTAACAAGTAGTCAAAATCTCCGGAATCATAATTATAGCATGTTTTAATTATGGTTTAAGAATCTGCATGTGTGAGTGTGTTTCAAACCGAAAACTAAATGTTTTTGTCATTGCTGCAAATCAATTTTAACGGTCTAGTTCACTATGTTATTCTAATCCATAAAATTCAATGTAAATGCTTTTCTATGGCAATTAATGGGTGATAAAGCCAAAGGTGTGACTAATGAGTGCTTCTCGGAATAGGACCTGGATCTTCACAATTATGACATTTTGCAGTTCTTTTTCTTATTATTATTATTAGTATTATTATTGTTGTTGTTTGTTGTTATTGTTGCTGTTGTTGTTGCGCCTGCTATTATTTATAAGTCCTCGCGTTGGCAGGGCGCCTCATACCACCAGTGAATGGTGTGAATCTTTCCTCTACTGTGTCTGTGGGCTTCTCCCTCTGCCATGCAGGTTTTAACTTATGTATAGGTTTGTGTATAAACCTGCTATTTTGGGTAGCTCGATAATGAATTGTATATTTCAGCATGTAGCGGCTTTCTGAGTAATACTTTGGTTTTATACGCCTAATGCATTCTGTTACAGAATTTTAAATCAAACCTGTTAAAATATAAAATGCCAAAGTAAGCTATTGAAGGGATCTCCATTTCATCTTTATTGAATGCCAGCAAAAAAACTTGGTCCCTATACAGCACAGCAAGGGCTTGTCAATAATTCAATAGACTCAACCTTGATGGGCCAAAGCCTAGATAAGACTTTAAACAGCTGTGATCAACTCTCTCAAGAGCAACATCCTGTCAGGCTTCTGTCTTCAGCTCTGTGAATTTCTGTCTGAGATTTCTGTTGTATGAATACCTGATTAGACATTCTATAGCATCCCAGGAATTGAGATTTGTTGTGGGAATACAGAATGACTAGGGAATCTTCTCTACAAATGATCATCCTTATATATCCTTTTAGTGGTTTGTGTCCAAACATTCACCTTAAGTGGATGTACTTTGCGGATGATGGATTTTGCTGTAACTGTGGACATGCGTGATTCCCAGAGGTTTCTGCAAGCCTGCAGGTGCACCACACAAGGCCCTACAGAGCAGTGTAGTCTGCCTAAAGTCCAGGTAGCAGGCAGGACATCCTACCAGACAGCCCTCTGAGAGGAGCTTGTGAGATATTTGTGGACCTTTTAAAAGTCCTGCCAAGTTGTGCTTTGGAACTATGAGTTTGAGCTTTGAATAAATGCATAAACTTTGGGGCTTTCAGATTGTCATTCTTCACATCCTTAAAAAATGTCCATGGCCAACCTGCCAAATTTCTCAGTTGCTTTTTGATGTTATGTCACACTCATTTTTCTAGCCATTGGCATGTGCAGTATTATGTGTTATCAATAATTTTAAATCAGCTGCAACATTCTGCTTAATCAGATTTAGAGAATATGCATTCTATCTTATATTTAGTTATGGTTTGCATTGCAGCATTATAAAATGTTCCATATCTAACTTTGAAATCAAGAAATCATGTTTGCAATGAGTCAGCATAGGATTATGGCAGGGGAACTTTCATGCTTTGTATATTTTCATACTGATTTAGAAAGAAGCTACACACAATACAAGAAGAAACTGCTAGTCTTCTATGGCAAGACAGATTTTATAGAAGTATGTGTAAAGAATGGCCAAGGAAGGGAAAAGGAGGGGAGAAATAGCTTTCTAAAAGTGCCTCTGCTTCAGGGCTGGTTTTAATGAGGGGGTCCCTAATGAGTTGTCCCTGCAACTAGCTTCAGGCCTAAACAGATGAGAGAGGGATCCTGCTACATTTTTGATGGAATTTCTGTTGGTCGGGAAAAAAAAAATAGAAATGAAGAAGAAGAAGAGAGAAAGTTTACAAATTAAAGGCAGGAAGTAGAGGAGCAAAGGCAAGTTAAAAAGGTCCAAAAATCTTGCCAATAGTCAGCCAATGGTTGGCCAGAATTGCAGGATTACATTATATATATATACATGAGAGAGAGAGAGAGAGAGAGAGAGAGAGAGACAGTGATGTTTTCCCATTGTTCTGTCTTTCTGGACCACCAGAAGTATTGCTGTATTGGGGGAATTATTATTATTGTTGTTATTTATTATTGTTTAGTTTTTCTTCTTAAAAATATGTTATCAGTGGCGATATGTTCCGCCACCCTCTGTGATAATCTGATTTTACAATAGTTGTTTTACTTTATAACGTTTGATAGGTGAATGATCAGCCAGTCATTCTGATCACGCAGTGCAGAGAACAACATCAGTGTGTTATATGATAAGAACTAATTTTCACTTTCTTCCTCTTGTACTGTAGACTTTTCTTGATTTGTATGTGAACACTCTTTATCTTACCGGGAGCTTAGCCCTGGGTTATCGGCCTTGACTACCTTGATCTTATGATTGAACGTAAGCTGTTCATGATTTTGCTGCAGAAAAGTACATTATTTATACTCCCAAGAATCAAGGTGTCTGTGATCTTGCAAATAAAATTAATTTATGATGAGTTTATGATAGTCAAGGAAAGTCGTGATATGGGAAATCCCAGTTATACTGAGAGCCTACAACAGCATATTGAATATGTCTTTGCTCATACAGTATATGACTGCATCAGATACATATGATGCCTGAATCTGAAGCCTCGTGTTTAATGGAATTTTGACAATTCAGTTATAGCACTGCGTTCAGCTAGCATCATTCTATGACTACTTTGGTAATCTGGAGGCTGAAATACGCAAGTTTTCCCAAATGGTTATTTCAATGGCCATTGCAGGAGGAGTAATCAGCCCCTTTACTTTATTCTCAATCCCTTTATCTAATATATCTTCCTGGGTTGTTGTGGAGTGCTCATTTAATTGTTGCTTGCTCACCTGTGATTGTTACATAAGTGACTACTGAACAGCACCATCTGGGTAAGGAGACAAGGAGTTTTGCTATAGGTGTGCAAAAAATGGGAATCATGGTTTCATTAGTAGGCCTAATATAATTCAGCTAGGGAGCTGTCAGTGAATATATTTAGGTTGAATGTCAAAGTGTAATAAGAAAAGTTACATGTTTTGTTATTTTATTTCGTAAATGTATAACCGACTATCTGTGGGGCAGTCGAAGATAAAATGTATTGTTAAAACATAAATACCAGTGAGAAGAAATGTTATTTTGTTTCCAGGTTGTAAAAAACAACTGTTTTCAGATTCATTGTTAGGGAGTGAATTTAAGAAACAGAATCAGAAAGAACACAACAGTAAAACAAAAGCAAATATAGAAGAGCAATAAATGTAAATAAATATATGTGTTCACTATAAAGGATCCTTCTATCCGTCTTCTAATGGCTTATCTTGGTCAGGGTCGCATGGTTATATAATGGTTCGAATCACAGTTTTAGTGTGTGCATGATTTATTTGTGTATTTGTTTATTTTTGCGTAAGCATTTAGTTCCAGGTTAGCTTTCAGAATGAGCTTCCTCTCCAGCTTCTAGGATAGTCATCGAATCAGCTTCCAGTAATTCTGGTCAGCAGTGTCTGTTCCCCATCAGTGGATAGCACCTGAATAAATCAGGGGAAGAGGGCCAGGAACAGCAGTGAAAGCAGTCCTTTATAGCTTTGAAAATTACCTGCCCCAGGACCCCGGGGGGGAGGTTAGGAATGTGCCTGGCAGTTTATAGCACTTTACAGAACACATCCAGCAAGTGATGATGGAGCTGATAGACAAAAACCTTTGGTAACCCCCATGCAAACCCCTCAGGTTCTGCAAAGAGCATCCTGCATTCACACCATCGCCGTGCGTCTGTGAATAGCGAAGGGACATCAGTCACAAGCCAGCTACCTGACCCTAATCAGTGGATTGTCTGAGCAATTGTGTTGTTTAGTTATTTAGTTTAGAAAAATGTCACATTTCATATTTTACACTTTCCAGTGAGAGCTCAGCATCATCTGCAGCAGTGTGAGGAGCAAATATTTTTGAAAAGATGACCTGCTGCAATTTAAATATTTCATGCTAAACGTAGAGAAGGCTATAGAGCACACACGGGGGAAGGAGGAGAGATGAAGTAGTGCTCAGGTTGGCCTGGGTTTCTTGATTCGTTATCATTTTATAAACTCCTAGATGCTTGTCTGACGCCTGCATAATTTAGGGTACCAGGGTAGTCTTGGATAAATTTCCAGTTGTGCTTGTTTTCCCCAGTGCTGCTGTACAACCTCCAGTGTACAAAACACCACTTGGCTGGCAAGAATGTGAATTGGATGAAGTGCCTTGCTGCTAGTGGGGGTGGGGGTGGGGGGGGAGTGCGGAAAGCCAAGCATAACAGGACTGACAACAATTAAAAACCGGTCAGAAACATGGGAGGGGGGCAGGTACAGCCATCCATCTTATCCATCTTATAGCTGATTATCTTGCTACAACTACAAATACTACTGTTGTTAGTTGTTGGTATGAAGTAACCTAAATGTTGACCAAACAGATTTTCCATTAGGTCACTATCTTTCCAAACAGTTAGTCGTAACTAACTGATCAGTCATGGCCTGACTGACACAGCAATGAACACATTGTCACATTGTACATGCATCATGATCCATTCCATGTGACTGTGGAGGTTTGTTCATCTGTTCACTCATTATGCCTTGACAAAAATCAAACTGTGTAATAACAATAAACTTCATTTCATGTGCTTATAATTTCAGACTTTCCTACTTCTGTTGGTTTCCCCCCCTGTATTATTTTTAAGCAGAAAGCAAAAAAAATAAAATATCTGAGTGCTGTGATCAAAAAAATTTATTTTCTGAACCACTCAGCTATCTGTTGATCAGCAGATAAAATATGGCCCTTATATTTTTAAAAGCAGGAAAGCATTTACCTGCAAAGCTACTGAACTAAAAGGCTACAAGAGATATTTCACAACGAAGGAACATATGTAGAGCTGCTGGTAAATGGCACATGTTGACGGAAATGAAACAATTTTTCCTGTTTGTTTAAATCGTAAATGACACCTGAACTGTACAACAAGCATACCCTCCTATTGATTATAGAAGTTATATGTTCGTGTATTTTGAATATGTATTTTAAAGGAGTCCAGCATAATTAGAGTCCATCTGCCTTTGTCAGACATGTCAAAAGGTGCATTTGATGCTTTTTGTCAGCCCTTCTCTCTTTATTCTTTGTTATTCAGCATCTTTTCAGGGCGCAGAACAGACTCATTTCTTTTTAGCTCTCTTTGCTTAACTTTGCCTCTTTCAGATTGTCATAATTAAATAACAGTCAGAATGCATTTTGAGTGCCTGTGGTATAAAATGCCTGAAAACCAAACACTGGAAAGATGTGTAACCTTTGAGCGAGAAGAAGTGAACAAAACACATTATCTTTCTTCCCAGTCTACATCCAGAGAGCTAGCGCCAGTTCCTGTTTATTCCAGTTCAGCCTGCCCAACTCATCCCAGAAGACAAAATCCATTAAGTGAGCTTGACACTTTAGACACCGCCTCCAAATGGTGAACCGTGCCTCTGTCTGTGTGGTCTAGGCAAGTACTGTAGATGCCATTGAGTCCATACAATGTATACAAACAGTTCTTAGGGGGCTTTTCTTGGGACGCTCTTGGGATCCGAACCTGGTCTACAGTTTGAATATTAGATTAAGTAATTCTTATAAATGACCTTGTAGAAATGAGTTGGAAAATGATGTGTTTTGTATGGGGTAATACTGGCCCAAAGTGAGTTAGCTTCCAAATACTGTTGACTAATGTCTCTTGCAGTACCTAAGGCAGACATGCCATGAATCTGAGGTGAGTGGTTTATACTGGAAATGCCTGTGGGGTGGATTATTGCCGCTGTGCTCCATTATCACATCATCAGAGGCATTGCTGTGTTCCATGTGATCTTACAGAAAGATTCCCTGTGTTATTGGTATTGACTCCCCAGGATTGATGTCTGTTACAGCACACAGCTTAATCCATATTAGTCTTTAATACTAATTAAACAGCTCTGGGACAGTTGCCTTATTGGCAGGTTGCAAACAGGGCACATCTGCTAGCTACTATTTTCCATCAGATCCTTTGATCTAACGATACAATCTGCCTTTTAGATGGATAAACAGTGTAAAATGGATTTATTTGCCTTTAAAGAAACAAAACAGGTTTACAAGCCTCCGAGTGTTAACTGGGGTATCCATGCTGGCAGCTGAGCTCATTAAAAGAGATGCCAAAAGATCTGCTATTGGAGCAGAATTTATGTACCCGCACGCTATTGGTTGGTAGTGTCACATGTCGGAATGGTTCTGGGTTGTAAAAAACAATAGGGGGTGGTGACTAGAGGACAGTGGTAGCAACACAGCCAGGGACTTGTATAGCAAATGGCAGCAGACTTCGTTCTTTGCTGGGAAGTTGATTTAGCAAGCATTTAAAACTGATGTTTAATTAAAGATGTGCAACGACAGGAGAGAGACCTGCATAAGGCCAGAGAGCTAATACTCTTGCTTTGCACAGTGTCCCCATGCGATTGTGATTGATGAACTGATTCTACTTTACATCTTCATTTGCATCACATGCTAATACCCGCCGGCGGATTGGGGCTCTGATGCACCAGATGAGAACACCCTCCTAATGTGGGCTAATATGGTAATGCGAAGCAGACAAGGTGAGGCAGTGTGAGGCTGCTCCGTGGGGCCTGCCCATTAAGGGAAGGCTGTTTGTACATCCTTCTGGGCAGTGCCAAACGGCATTAGGAGCTACATGTATAAACACTCTCACTGGCTCATTTTACCCTGTTGGCTATAAACTGGAAATGAGATAAACAGGAATATTTTTCACTCAAATGAGAAAGTCTGTATAACAGTGGTTAGTTTGGTTTAATTCTGGAATACATGCTCATCTTTTTAGTGTTATATTCGCAAATTTCATTTACATTATGTCTATTTTTGTTAGTGTTTTTGCAGATTTTTGTTTTTTCATACGAGTTTTAATTACTCCCTCTGCATATTGAGTTCATTAATTTCAAAATAACATAGCGGGGTGTAAGATATTGAGGTCAAAGGTTGTCTTTGTTTTGCTCATGTTAATGATGCATCACTGTGAGCTGGATGTGGCTAAATAAAACGAATTCTTCTGCGGTACCAGGAGGCTGCCTTATTCGTGGCCCGTGGCAGGGCAGCTATATGGAGAAATCAGCTGGTTTTTGTTGTGTGGCTTAATGGGATGCAGGTGGAGAGTCTGCCTTTTAACGTTATATGGAGACACCCCATGGATCTCCACGGGAACTAACTAAACCAATCATAAACCAACACAATTCTCTCAGTGAAGGTTTTTCTGCCTGCGGCCAGAAATGGATTAGAGGCAGCTAAGTGGTCCTCAGTCCCCTGGGCAGACATTGGAGAAAGGTGACGGTGGAAATGGGTGGTGGAGGAAGTATGGATGAAGGCTGCATGGTTGTTTCATGTGAAGAAATAAAAAGACATAATAAGAAAGGGCTGGATGAGGTCTGGTCTTATACTCCGTCCTCAGTTCCTCACATTTGCATGTTTATATTACTAGTGAAAGTTCAAGGATTACAAAACATGTATTATCATAGATATAGATACAGCACTGCAAACAATGTGTTGCCCTTCCAGCTTTTTAGTGTTTGCATATTTAAGAAATAACAGTATTATATTCTTCACTCTAATGGTAGTATTTAAATTTTTACTGTGACTTTCCCATGTCAAGAAAGCAATGCAATTCTAATCGCTTTTGAAATGAATTTAATACATATGATTTCAGTGGTACCTGTCATTACTTGGGCAATGTGTAAGGGTACTTTACTTACTATTTGACATTTATAAAGCAAATTTTAACAGTATTAACAGTAAAGCAGGATGGTGCTTTCCTCACATTTCCTAACTGGAAAAGTAGCTTGAGGTGGGCTATGAAATGCTATCTGCCAAACTGTGCAACTGTACATCTTGTCATCTTCAAGTATTGATATGCTTACAAATGTGCAAGAATTAAGTTTATTCATGTAATTAAAATGTTTTTAAAATAGATATTCGGTTATTTGGGAGAAACATACAGATAAATATGCATACAGATTTATTTTAATTTACATATGAATAAGACTCATTACTAATATCAGAAGTTGGATTCCTGTCAACAGCACCTGGCTTCAAGAGCCTAACAGTGCCACTTTGCTGTTGCTCAAAAATCCATGTGTCACTTTACCGTGTAGGTTTAAGTGATGTAATGAAAATATTTCCAGTCATCTCATGATTTCCATTCTTCATCGAGGCTTGCTAGACTTTGAAGGTTCCTCCATTCAGTATCAGCTCATATAAGGATTTGTAAATCTTTAGAAGTAATTGTCATTTAACAATGTACAGAACAGTATTGGAGATTCACCGCACTGCAGCAGAAAATCAATCCAAAGATGGTTAGGAATAGAGCAGAGTTTGATACATAATTTGCCTCTTATTTCAGTACACTGCCCTTCTTTCCACTTGGTGTAGGTGAGAGAGTGTAGATTAAGCATGTTGTCACCACTGAGTGTCTCTTTTCTGGGGAAGTGCAGCTTCTTTTGTTCCCTTAGTTACTTGGGAATGCAATAACCCCACTTTTAAAACTTTACATTATTTACAGGCTTCTCCAAGATCAAGCTTGTCTGCTGAAGCTCCTCATCAGTTATTCTTTTTCATGTAACAGCTTCCACTAAGATTTTAGATTTGTATCTCACTTCTGAGGGCAAACTTAAGGTAATATCAAGGAGATTCTGTGCGGTTTTAATTTCTGCATTGATTGAGAAGGAAGTGTGTGTCTCAGGGAGACACATCTGACAGCCTGTAAATGTATGATTTGTAACAAAATGAGCTACGTGACCTGGAACTGTCAATATGTTTATTTAAAAATGTATTATTTAACTTAGTTTGACAGTATTACCAAAAAGGATGAGAAATGATAGACATGGCAATAAGGGATGCATTTAAGATTTGTGTTTAAAGTATTCAGTGAAATTTGCGTAAACTTTAACTTTGTGTTGCATGAATTATTTTTAAATACATGCAGAAAATGTGCAGGATCACTGCTACTGTTATACCCAGCTCGTCCATTCCTCCCGTGTGCCACGCCCCCTGGTTTCCCCCGTGTGATTCCCCGATGGTACC
>JAODJX010000097.1:25897931-25912540 GCA_026776945.1 Isichthys henryi | reverse complement strand
CCGAATTCCTGCCTGCTGCCTGTTCCTTACCCTCCAGCCCGCACGATCGCCGCTCGCTCTACCCGTGATCGTGACAGCTACATGTTTGCATAATGCAGATGACTTCAAATGATCCAGCATTTTTAATTATTACATGAACCTTATCCTACAGTTGACAAACATGATTATTAATTATAAAAAAGGACAAATATTCCTGTAATTTAAGATGTATTTCATACAATACTCCACGCACCCACCTTCAAAACTGGCTATCTGAAATTAAACATTTATCATTAAAATTTTACTGGTCGGGAAACTCTAAATGAATATTTGTGCATTTTCCCAGGTAATGTGTGAAATCAGTCTGTGTGATTTTTTTTTAAATTGCAAGAACCAGACAGAACATCAGACCCATATATGGAGAAAAGCATAGTTTCAATTTGTCAGTAATACTATTTGCATGTATTTAATGGTGGATTAAAGGGGATTTTAATGTCTTATTTGCCTTCATGAATTTGTAAATTGCTTCAATGCATATGTAATTGTCATGGTGTTCACTGTGCACGCACAGACACACAGACACACACACACATGCACATATATGTCACACCATATCATAACCATATAATCATTTGTCTTTATGTTTTTTATGACTGAAACAGGACTTTCATTTTCTCCTCTTCATAACTGAGTTAATTTATCTGTTTGTCTGGTACCAAAGAACTAGACTAGAGAGCTATGGATCGATTGGAGGAGTGGCAGTCAACCAGCTGAGCCCTCATTGGCTGATATTTAATCTCCCTGACATGATCTGAAAATAAGCAGTGCATTGTCTGTCCAGGGAGAACATTTCAAAACACTGTAGCGCAAAATCACTGGTTTTGATTTGTATAAATATTTCAATGGGGGGGGGGGGCATGTACAGTACAAACAGAATATATATCAGAAGGGGAAAATAACTCTAGAAACCAAATGAAAACATGAAAAAATGCTTTGCATAATTTATCATTCAAAGTTACGTATTTGGAAGTACAGTGTTTTTGGTTTGTTGTTCACATGAACATTTATACACATCCCTGCACAAACATGTATACAGATATATACCCACACATCCACATCACACGTGTATTTACTAAGCCTGCCGTTTCATTTGTCTGACTTTGCCAATAGTGATGCCCGCAGTATAAGGGCCACTAGACTGGGGTGGGGGTTTCTGAGTAATGGGACAAGACTGGAAAGAAGGAAGGAAGGGGCTTAAAAAATCTGAGGAAGGTAGGGGGGCTCATCTTCAATAAATCTAAAGATTGAGAAAAGTTGAAGAGGGGCAAGGCTGGTAAAAAGGCATTGCTGCCTTGTCTATGGCCCCCTCATCCCTCCTCCTTGGTCATGCACTCCACACACAACATTGAACATCTTCATCCATAATTGATGCTCGCTTTGGGCAGATGCTGTATGCTTTTGCTCTACATAAGCTGTTAACTTAATGGAGAAGAAGGAAGCAAGATGGCAGGAGGCGACATTTTCCTCTTACTTCCTGTTGCAGATTCATCTAATTTCTTTGAATTTTTGAGCCTCATTACTCCTCCCAACCCCCATCTCTGGTTTCATGCCTGTCGCTGAGAGGTCATTTTTCACTGATGCTGGTAACACTGGGATGCATAAAGCCAAATCACTATAGCAGAGACTGATGAGCGCGCTAATCTGATTTGTGCTAAAATAAGTCACATAAGACCTCTTTATGTTGTGATAAGCTTTAGCTGACTTTTTAGTTACGATAATTTTTTGTACTATGGAGTTCACATCACTGTGTTAATCCACATTGTTTTTTATTTCTTTTTACTTTTTGTCTACATTCTTTTTGAACCTTTTTTCCCATTTCAGTATAAAACATTGCTGATAATTTTAACCAGATCACTAACTCTGTTTATCGGCCTGAACTCTAGCTAGCACTTTTTGCAACTTGATTCGCCACTCCAGAAATATATTTGAATATAATGGTGCGTACTTTTAATTGAGTTTCTTCCTCATTTGAAATAATTATACTTTCTTGACTAATGAGAAATGTAAAAGTATGGCTTCTGATTCTGTGAGACTTTCATTTGAAGTTATATAGTTCAATGTTATTCATTTACTTGTTCGTTTATTTAGTGTGTAGCCCTTTTAATCAATACAAATAAAGCAGTTATAATGAAGTTCATGTGTCATTATCTGCTTAAATGTTTATAAAAGAGGGACCAATATAATGGATATTCCAGTGGAATCAAGACATAGTGAATGCAAAACCATTGACATTATTCTGAAATATTATACTACTAATGTGAGTACTTAACCCTCTTAATTAAACATTTTTGATATTGAAGAATGTATAGGTAGAGTGAATATACTTCGTGCACGATCTGTTTCATGAATTCCATGGGAACAGTACTGAATTATACTGAAATATATTCACAGCCCTGCGAATCAAAAGCTTTTTCTTGTTTTTGTAAATTGCAGTGGGCCACGTTAAACAGTGACGACTGTGACATATTGAGCAAACACACTCAGCTCACCATATAAACACATTGATCCACAAGTACCCATGAATGTTTGTTATGTGGTGTGAAGCGAGGCTGGACGGGAAGAGAGAATATTAATAAAGAGAAGTGCTGGATGACGTCTGGGAGCCCCACGTCCTGCAGGGGTTCAGCACTTGGAACTGTCCTAGTCAGGCACTTTGCCATTACGTTTGTGATTTTCACATGGCTTTAAGAGACGGCAAAGAGAAGGCTGGGGAGCCGGACTGAAGGAGAGGAACAAGTTCAGGGAGGACGGGCCTTGATGAAGATGCCTCAGAATGCGAGTCCCCAAGTGCATCTTAAACGCTCTGACAGGGCTCACAAAGATCTGCAGCATTGCCTATTCATTTATTTATTTATTTTCGGTTAGCTATAAATGGAGACTGTGGCATTTTTGTTCATTTTTTTGTAAACCTGGAGGAATAGTCAAGATAAATTGTTTGCAGTTTGGTTTGTGTACTAAGGGATTTTTCCTCCTCTATTTTGGCTCTTGCCTGATATTTCTGTTGTTTAATAAAGGATCAGCAACGGCAGAGTTCTGTTCCCAAACCTGGTTCTCGGTGATGCTTCTTTTTTTTTCTATCTGTGACACCGAATAATGGACCTATGCTATTGTACATGACAGCAACTGTCTCAGTTTTTACAGGATGTGTAGCTGCTTTCATTCATCATGGGGACAGGGAGAAATGTTTTATTGCTGTCATTTTGTCAGACGACGTGCCTCTGTTTTTTTTCCTTTAAGCCACAGGAATATCTGGAGCACTATATATATATATATATATGTATGTATGTATGTATGTATATATATGAATTTATTAGGTAACAGTACAATTACTTGTTGGTTTGAAAGTGCTGACTTTCCAAATAAAAGCCCCAGAGTTATTTTTTACTAACCATCCATCTGACTAGTAACTTGTGTTGCAGCCAGTTATAGAGTGAATAAGCAAGTCTTAATTACTCACTTTCATTTCAGTTGACATATCCCACTTTGACTTTATTATTATTGTTTATTTTACTTTTTTGCATGAAATGTGGTTAGGGCTTAATCAACTTCGATAAAATGATCAGACAAGGTTAAATTGTTCATGACCTTAATTATTTTATTGTGTAAGGTTTTACTTAAGCTCTGTATCATCATTCTTGTGTTTCTCTTCTTCCTGCAGGGTAATCAGGACGTCACAGCACCACCCGAAACGATGGCACAGCCGTACGCATCTGCTCAGTTTGCATCCCCGCAAAATGGCCTTCCTGCCGAATACACAGCCCCCCACGCCCACCCCCACCCTGCCCCGGATTACACAGGCCAGACCACCGTTCCAGAGCACACGTTAAGCATGTACCCCCCAGCACAGACGCACAGTGAACAGACCGCTCCAGACACAAACGCACAGACAGTCTCCGGCACCGCCACAGTAAGTGCCCCCCTCCCCTACCCCACCCGCCGTGTACTCTCAGTGTTGATGGAGTGACCACAACCATTTGCTATTTACATTGGAGGTTTGCCAGAAGATATATCATGTCTCTGTTTTTATGTTTCGGTGCGTCATGTGCTGATTTGGCAAATTTTACCGTATTATATTAAGGGGCTTATGTGTGTGGCATTAGAACAGGGGAATTATTTTGTTCTCTCCCCATTACAATAAAAATAAAGCTACACAAAAAAAATATTATGCAATACTTTTATGTTTATTATGGCTGCATAATAATTTTGCTGTACATAAGAAATCTATATTTATCATATACAAGTTTTGAAGACTATAAAGGGGTATTAAAGGTTTACTTTTGCATATTTGAATTCTTCAGATGTTATAGAAATGTGGCATGTGGTATTCATTGAAGGAATATGGCCTTGGGAAGCGATCTGGTAATATATGGTGATACCTACATATCAGGTTCAGAGAAGCTGAGACATTGGCATCATCCATGTGCAGGAAGAGGTCAGGGCAGGATCTATGTGGATGCAAATAGCTCAGAGTGGTAAGGATTGACCTCAGACTGATGTGGGTGAAATTGACCTTGCATTGATGTTTTGAGGCTCAGGTTCCAAGATATGAAAATAGACCTTTGAATGAGAGGTGCTGAGGAATATATACGGTACGGTGAAACACGGTATTTCTTTGGTGGATGAAAGCGATTTGAACATAACATATGCAGTGGTGTCTTAGTTCTCTTCATCAGTGCAGATGATGCTGGGTGTTAAGAAGAGGTCTGGATTGCAAGATATGGCGAAATCACCTCTGCATTTATTATTGAAAAATACATGCCCTTTCTCTTTCACCAGTCTTCAAAATAATTATAGTTAAAGCACTCTTACTCCTGTCATTATAATCCTCCCATTTATCCATTCATTATTTTCAATAACTGCTTGTGCAATCAAGGTCATGGATCCAGAGTATGTCTGTGAATGCCTAAGGCACAAGGTACTTTGAGATGCCAGTCTAGCCATCATGGGGTCATTGGTTTGTTTCTTTATTTTTGGGAATGGGACACTCTGATATTAAGCAGTGACTGTTATTGTTTATTTGCCTGAAGTTCTGAAGGCTATAAAAAGTCTCTTTATCTTCTATTATCCCATTATGCTTTGAGCCAGTAGGAACAATATCACAATTTAATGAGCTCTAAAGTTACTAAAGAATGGCATGACAGATAAAAAAACAGTATTATTATAGGCAAGGGGGTCAATTTTGAAAATATTGTGAATTGTGTTAACAGGTGTGAATTCCCCAGCTTCTGCTTACTTGCTTAAAGGTAATAGATTATTTCAAATTAAAACAATCATATAATATTATTACAAATGGCAATTTCTATGGAATGCTATCAAATCAAGTATGGGGGTGGGGGGTGGGGGTTCTATTTAGTCAAATAGTATCCAGCTGTGCAAATCAGTGTTCTTGTACATTGATGTTTTGTTCTGGTCCAAACTTTAACACAAGCGCATATAAACAAACACAGTGTCACACATTATGGGCAATTTTGAGATTAGTTCCCAAAAAAGCACGTTTTTCGACGGGGGGGGGGGGTCATAACATCTGGCAATTACCCACAAAATCAAGTGGAGAAAAACACACATATACACAAAGCCATGGACTGTCAAACCCAGGATGTTTGGGAAGCTACAGTAGTAACCATAGTCACCTGAAGGTGAATCTGAGTTTTCGATTGACGAAATATAATCAAATTAATAATAAAGCTGTCAGTAAATGTACCCCACTGGATGTCAGCTGTGGTATTTCTCTGTGATGACCACAATGGACTTGATGACTTTTAGATTTCTATAGTTGAAGGGGGTGAATTTGAACGGCCATGAGTTTGCGAGGTCAGAGCCCCTCAGACCGGGAAGTACTTCGGTGTTTGTAGCCATTTTATTCATAGACTTTTAATTTAATTTTTTTCTTAAAACGTGAGCATTAGGAATCAATATCGTCAGCCATGCTGTTGTGATAAGCAAGTGAAACAGCAGGAAAAGAAGATGAAGGAGAAGATATATCTTTATTTAGGATAAAGGAGAAACTGGCCATCATCAGAACATGGCCAAGTCAGGCAGGTAATAACCTCCCAGGGCTCGGTACGGTAAAAAAAAAAAAAACTAAACTAAACAGAAAACAGAAAAGGAAAATAACCAGAGTGTTCTAGTTCACTTCAGGCTTATTACCAGAGCTAGTGATCATCCATCGACTCTTTGATCACGCGTTCTAAAAATAAAAGAGAAGCGTTAGGTTTTTACATTCTCTGTTGGTTTCTCTCCCTGACTGACTGCTGCATTCATTGCCGCAGCTGTTAACCTTACAGATAATTAGTTAATCAAGTCCAGGTGTTTCTGCTGAGGACAGCACTGGGTGCTGAGTGAAACTGATAGAATCTCAAGGCTCTCTGCAGCCTCTGATGCCGCCGTGCCGTACCCTGCACACCAACCCAGGCAAATTTCTTTTTAAAAATATGCTTCGTATAAGTTTTCTGTTTTCCTCTGTAAAGGACAGCGAATGTAAAATAAGACCAATTGACTTGATTTGAAAATAAACAGTACAATTTATTGAAATACTGCTGTGCATTTATTATGTATAATTAAGGCTAAATGTGCTTTTTCTTCGTAGCTGTGTTTTCTTAGGTCACATAACAAATAATGGGGGAAAAGATCAAAAGATTATTCCTGAAAATCCGGTGTTTCTGTTGGACTACCTTACAATTGTTCGACCTAGGAAAATCAAGTCTAATCCAATTAATTCAAGATGTGTCCTACGAAGAACTTTCTTTGTGAAGTGCCAATTACTGCATTCTATTTGGGGGGGTCAGACAACTGGTTCCACTCCATGTTATCACTCTAGAGCGACATCTGCTGCCAGCTGGACAACTGCAGGGATATAAGGTAGAATTAAGTGATTATTCTTGTTCTCCAAGCATGTTTGCAATTTTGAATTTTGTAATGATCAAAAGCAGCTGACTGACAGTAAATACTGAAGGTGTGTGCTAATCCCATCCATCTATCTATCTATCTATCTATCTATCTATCTATCTATCTGTCTGTCTGTCTGTCTGTCTGTCTGTCTGTCTGTCTGTCTCTCTGTCTGTCTCTCTGTCTCTCTGTCTGTCTCTCTGTCTGTCTGTCTGTCTATTTTTATATGCTTGCACAAATATTTCAACCTCCCCTCCATGTTCACCAGTAAATGTCCACACAATTTATTTAATTACTTTTCTTTAGTGAATGGATATGAGAATCCGGGAAGAATAAGTAGAGAATGTAATTGTTGAATGGGACGGAAGTCCATTATTTCTTAATTGTTGGCTTCCTGCAGTTGACCTAGTGGGCTAATTGGCCCTTGGCTCTACAGAAGCAAGAAATGGACTATAAGGGAGCAAAAGCAGCACAACGAACCCATTAAATCCTGCTGTTTGACATGCTCAGCTGTACTCCTGTTGAGTATCAATGCAGCAGAGAGAGAAGAATTGAGGTCAGACCTCTATTTAAAACAGGGAGACTCACAGAAGGATCAGCATTTCTTTCTGGCACCGTATTCATGTTTAATGATTGTATTAAAACAAATATTTTCTGGCTGTTTATTATGATTTGTGACTTTAAGGGCCATTGAGGGATCAGTCCAGCATATTATAACTTTTGCAGTATTCATAAGATACTTTTATCATCATTCCTAGGAGTAAACGTAAGTCGGGAATAAAATGTTAAACTCGAAAGTGGGAGATTATTACAAAGCTCTACTTTGCCTGCAGAGAAAAACAATTAGGCTTTTATTAGCACATTGCACACCAGATGAAGCACTAGTTTATTTATCTTGTTATCTTGTTTCTTTCAAGCAATTTAAATATGTTTGAACCATTATATTTTTTGAACATTATAAAATATGTAAGTCGTCATTCATGGTAATTATCCATCCATCCATCCATCCATCCATCCATCCATCCGTCTATCTATCTCTACATCTGTCTGTCTGTCTTGAGGACATTGGGATAGAGAGGAACAATTTATCTGAAATTACAGTTTATGTTTGTAGATGTTCTGTTCAGTAGGACACAACATCAGTATGGAAAATGCTGTCAACGCCTACAAATCTGTCATGTAGTAAATCTCCTTTTATTTTTTTTTGTTTTTTACTTTTCATTCTCTTGGGTGACGCTGACTTTTCTCCTTCCTCAGCACCCTCCAAAGAGCAGTGCTCATATCCATCACCTACAGTAGCAGTATCCATTGCATGTGGATAGCCACTTTTGATGGGATTTTGCGAACTCTCAAATATCTGGTATATACGCTCATCGAAACTTCACCAAAAGTTTGAAATATCAGCTAGGCTTCAGAACTAGCCTCTGAATCCCTCCTCTGTCAGTATGCAATCTTTTTGGACCTCCATCCTGCATCACTTACACATCTTGTTCAACATACCTGTGTGCTGCTGTGTCTGCTGAGAAGAAGTGAGGGAGGCATGTCCCAGAGATGCCGATTGATCATAGAAGACCTTGTCCAAAAACATTGAAGCAGAATACCAATGAACAGTTTCTAGTTGACTTGCATGCCTACTTGCAATATGTGTCTTGATAATGGCTCAGCTAAAAATGGTAAGTTGCTAGCCAAAGGTGAAGGACAGGCTACCCTAAAAGAAATGTAGAATATAGAAGCATTTGGATGTCCATCTATATTCAAACCCACTCTTTTTAGGATTGCAGGTCTGATGGTACACGTCCCTTGTGGTACAGATCATATTAACTGCTATATCTGCCACTCAAGTATATCAGAAGGTCTTACCTGTGCAGTCTTGCTGGGGCCATTTTAATAGGTGGGGGAGGTACTGAAAAGATCCCCAAAAAAAGCAAGGAGCCCAAAGATAATTGGAAAGAGTCGGTTGTTCCTTCATGACCACATGGTCACTTGTACCACCACCCCCACATGCACCATCACTGGGCCTTTTTTCAATACTCTTATCTGGTTCTGAATTAGAAATTCAGCCAAATCTTCCATCTTAATCTCCAGTTCTATAGCTTTGATTATACCGAAGGTAAGTCACGTAACTAGGTGACTTTTATTAACAAAGGCAGGTAGCTAAGCTTTTAAAGTTATTAAAGTATCTTTGTTTCTATCCAGGATTAAATTGCTCAGAGAAACCCATCACTGCATCTCAACTTTACATTAGGCAAGAAAAGTACATTCAGTGCAGCACATTCGGGCAATGATTCAGCATGTCCTGGAGATTTTTCAATTAGAATGATGGAATCATTCTTAAAGCTAGCTACAATTACTTAAAACTTAATGAATTGACACTTGCATTGTGAGTAATAGTAAAATTGTAAAATTTACACAAGGACAATTAGACATTATACTTGTAATCTAATACATTAATATGGAGTTCAAGTCTGTAGGCTATTTATGAAGCTTATGGACAGCTTTGTGAGTTTATTATTCACTATTATTTCCATATTTGGATGTCACACTTTACGGTTTATATTCTGACAAATAATCAGACACAATACTTTAACTGAATGAACTACACACATATATTTACTCCATATTCTACAATAAATACGTTTTAAAAGTTAATGTTGTGTGTAAGATGGTGTGACCCTAACCCTTCCATCAAAATGATAAATTATATCGCAACACTTTAAATAGGCCACACTAATTCTGTCATGAAAACTGAATGATCACGTAGAGATGACTTTCTTTATTTCCTGTGTGTTGACATATTTAGAAGGATCACTGACCTGACGAGATTCCCAGTCCTTTGCTGACGAGAAGCATCTCTGTGGGCTGCACTTTTGGTGCAGAGTGGGCAGTGTCACATATGGGCCACGCTTGGCACTTTGAGTTCTGACCAATGAAACACCACCTCCACCTATGTTTGAATAAAAGAGTGATAGCACTGGCTGAAAAAAAGAGGTGTAATAGTCTAAGGAAGGTGGGAATGATAATACTCATACAAGAGTATCTGAGTGTGTATTTCAAACCATTTAAAGAGCAGTGCATGGGAGCAACAGTGAACAGCGGCCGTTAATGAATTGTAAACTTCTGACATGTCTTTAGCAGTCTGTCATCTTTGCTGTTCCCTGTTAGATCTCCCCTCTCACTCAGCATGGGCTCCATTCATTTGATGTCTCCAGAAGCAGAAGGCTCTGTTAACACCTCTCCAGTTAAAACTGGCCTCCTGTGCACTACATCTATTCTCTTCACAGCCTCCCCTCCCCCATTTACACAGTGGAGGCACAGCTGTCCCACAGCAATGAGCTTTGTGGTATTCAGACGTGTCAGGTTTTTGTCGGCCACTGCTGAGCTGTACCACCTCAAGGAGAAAGGGGATGAAATGAAATAGCCATTAAGTTATCAGTCAAGTACCTTTCAAGCATTATCATATTAGTTAAAAGAAGGTACACAAAGGAAGTGTATTTTTTTTCCCCTTCCATGAAAGTTTCTAATGTAAGCAGAATTTACTTCTGCAGACAGAAAATGGTGTTCGTTTTGTTTAGAATAATGCAGGTATGATGAGGGTGTAGGGAGTGACAAAAGCTCATTTTGGTATCGATATATACACAAATATATCTCCAAGAAGCTGGGACTTTAGGGGTACATCCTGAAAAAATAAAGAGTCCATTATTTTGTCGTTCTTCATTATTTGCCTGTTTGTTTGTGTGTTTGTTTGCTTGTTTGTAATCAGTTATAAAAATGAAAAAAAAAGAATAAAATAATTTTCTGAAAACCCTATGGCCCACAGATAAAACATTCACAGATGCCTACACAGTGTGAAAATAGCAGTTCTTCGCCCCCACCGCTTCCTACAGAAAAACCACCACAGTCAGTGTCAGTAGGCTGGTGTCCAAGGAGAGTGCAGTAAAGAGATCCTGAAAATGTTAAGGGCATAACTATGACATTTCACCTGTAATATCAATACAAATCCGATTCATTTTATTTTATTTATAATGTATTATTTTTAAAATACATTGTACATTTTTTTTTTTTTTGACAAATTTTACTTCTGACTACATTTTGCATGATTTTTTGCATGATTTGTGCTACTTTTTATTGAGTCATTATGTATACTGTTGTCTTGTCTCTTATTAAATAATGAATATTTGGCAGATTTATATCCCATATATTCCATGTGGAAAGAATGTGAATATGTTACACATTTTGCATGGTGCTTTACCTGACTCTTTACTGACCTTATTGTATTACAGAATATGAATAAATGTAGCGTAACATTTCTGGACACAGGGTTAACATATGGCACCTCTTTCAAGGCCAGAACTGATACATACATAAACTGGACTGCAGTCATTTCACTATTTGTGTTTCATAGCACAGCATGAAATCAATAAATAGTAAACACTGATAATTGTAGTATCTGCAGCCTGTGTAGAATTGATTTTGACAGACAGGCAGATTCACATTCCAACAGAGCTCAGTTGCCTTAATCTTGCAGTTGTTTACCTCTCGTTCTTTATTCAAGATTTTATATTCTTGTTGTCAATACTCAATGCTAGTTGCTTGCAGTATTATATAAAAATGTAGCAAGGGCACATTGTACAGCACTGTACTTGTGGGAGATTTTAACCAAGAACTATAAAAATCAGTCTTTCAGTTGATCTCCCATTTGCAAATGACTTAACCTAGTTTGGTTAAGTTTAGGGATTACTGGAGCCTATCACAAGCAACATAGGGTTCAAGGCTCAGACCCATTTAGCCTAATCACATGCCTTTGGACTGTGGAAGGAAGCCTGTGCAGCACTGGGAAGCCATGCAAGCTCTGCATGAGGGGTGAGGTTCAGAGTCCTGACCCGGGGGGGTTTGAGGCAGTAGGGCTACCCAGTGAGACACCTTGCTGCTCACCATGTAGCAACATTATTATTTGATATAAACAACCCAGAATAGTTATAACAAAGGAATATATTTTAAGAATGTAAAGCCCACTAGCCATGAACTTGATAAGTTATAACAGACTCAGTGTTTTTGCCCGAAGAACTTGCGATAGTTTGTCTAAACTTGAGTGATGTGAAATCCAGTTTTTTGTGTAAGTGTGACCAGACTCTGCCTTCTTGAACCGAGATGTTAACACTACAGACTTAGGGCTAGGTAAAGCCATTTGTATTTTTTTTTTGCTAATGAATTTAGTACTATACCCATCTATTGTTGAGCAAGTGAAGGAAAAATGATAGTCATTGATAATAAAGCCCTGAATCAAAACTCTATAAAAAATAATGTAAGAAATCTGTGCTTAAATGTAAGCTATTGTCCGATGTAAAATAAATTTAATAATGTTTAAATTGATTAGTGATGTTAAGGATGAATGTTTCTACTAGCATGGCAGGGTACTTAAAACTTTCCGTAACAGCTGAGAAGCTATTATGAATTATTACGAGCACAAAACCTTGTTATTGTAACAGTGAGTCAGAGCCAGGCTATTAAAAACGTATTAATTTTTTCATCTTTCTCTCCAGTTCTCCATGCCAGCAACCTTATATAAATTTAGACAACGTTGTATTTTACAAAATAAAAGTACCACTATAGGACAAATATAGTATTAGACTCTCTATTTAATCACAATTGGTAGATATTTGAAGACTTCATTGTGAGATATACTACATAAAACATAAGGGAAAGTAGCATGTAAGCAGAACAGCATGAACAAAATGAGTAAAAATCCTCCCAAACTTTTAAAATAATGATGCCATTCGATGGCAGAAACTCCAGTGGGCTTGGCAGTAGTACACTCAGGATACCTGTACTCATCTGCAGCTATCCGGCCCTTTACAGGTGAATAATATATAGCATTAACCAAATACACACCAATAAGCAAAACTGCATTCAGCTTTAACTGGGTTGATAAATACACGGGCAAACTTAAACATACAGTGTGTGAACCATGCTGACCTTCTTCTTGGTGGTTAAAGTATCCTGTTAGGTTATTCTTAGAGTGGAGAGACCTGTTCAGAAGGAGACACTGGGAGAGACCTTATGATAGTGATGTGGATTGCTTACGACAAAAAAGCTGAATAGGTTAAAGAATTAATATGAAAGGCAATGCAGAATGGATACCGTCAAACTTATACAACTAATGTACAAAGGGAAATAACTCTCTTCATTGTTGTGCAGGCTCAATTAACATGGAGATTGAGAGCACAGTGCAATCTCCCTAAATCCTCACTGTTATCTGCCCTTTGCAGGTGCACTCTGCTTAGTATTCGTCCGTGAGGGATGGCCTTGTTTAGCGTTCATCATGTATGTGGCAAGGTGTGAACAAGAGGTTTTCTCACTAGCACACTTCACCTTAAAAGTTGTGATGGGTAAAACAACTTACTTTTCGTTTCATTGGAACGATGTACAAATCAAACTAGTATATTTGTTTCCTTTTCAAGATGTATGTAGACACTCCTCAACTTATGCAAATACACTCCTTATGTCAAAATTTACATATGTGAGATTTCTCCTCATCGCCCTCTGTTGAACGTAGCCCAGCCTACCGTAGTCTAACCTAACCAAGCCTAAGCATTTATTGCAAACGCAGGTATAGAAAGATACACAATTAATATGATTTTTTAGTAAATATCATGCATATTAAATACTGTCATAAGACATGAGCCTAGTCAATTAAATTAATTGTTTACATTTGTATAAAGCACTACATATAATTAGAATAGATGCGTTCATGCGACAAGACATGCGAGAACTGGGGAGATGTAGCAACCTGCCTTGACTGCCTGCACCAACTTGCGCTTAACATACTTCAGACACTTTGCATATGCAGTATCCATAAATAATGCGTATGGTGCGAATTTTTAACTCAAGTCTGGATTTATGTACGTCAAATTTACATAAATAGAGGTTTGTCAGTGCTTTCACTGTTATTTCTCATTGCTAAGATAATTTATTTTATATCATTTGCATCCTGGCCACACATCAGCACTTTTGAAATACTGTAGAAAATGGCATCATCATTTGGTACAAAATTACTAAATCATTTAACATTGGACATTTTTTTAAACCTGATCAGGAGGAAAATATTTATTTTAAGACCTGGATATTAGTCTCTAGCCACTGGCAATGTATTTTGACTAAATGAAAAATACAACTCGTGACTATTAATTGCAATAAACTTTCACAAGAAGAAAGTTCACATTCAACCATGCAAAACTTGCTTAAAATCAGTGTATGTCGTTTGGATGTAGTTGTTGTTGATATTGTAGCTTTAATATACTTGCCAAATTGCAAATAAAATATTGAGATTTTGAAATCCATTTACAGAGATGTAAAATAATAGTTGTCATAACGATCAGAATTGTTAATCACATATTTTATAATTTGCTTTATAAACTGTTTTTTTATAAATTGATGTAAAACTGCAGTATGTACAGAAACAATTTAATGAAAATGTATGAGGTATGGGGCAGCATGGTGGTGCAGTGGTTAGCACTGTTGCCTCACACCTCTGGGACCCGGGTTCAAGTCTCTGCTTGGGTCACATGTGTGTGGAGTTTGCATGTTCTCCCCATGTTGTCATGGGGTTTCCTCCGGTTTCCCCCCACATTCCAAAAACATGCTGAGGCTAATTGGAGTTACTAAATTGCCCGTAGGTGTGCATGTGT
>JAODJX010000097.1:25882607-25897831 GCA_026776945.1 Isichthys henryi | reverse complement strand
GTGCCCATTGCTTCCGGGATAGGCTCCGGACCCCCCGCGACCCAGTAGGATAAGCAGTTTGGAAAATGGATGGATGTATGAGGTATATAGAGAATTTAAGTGGCGTAAAAGTGATGTGAAGAGTTTTCTCAGTAATTTAAACAAAATGGTCCGGATGGAGAGTTGTCTATCTAATAGAAAGTGTAAGTGAACAGTATAATCCTTCGTTCTTCTTACTTTGTAGATCCTTATGAATCTTTAAGCTTCATGATGAAACGGTTGTTGATTAGACAGATGCTTCTATGGTTCTTTCGTTAGGTTTTTAAACATTTTTCAAATACAGATATTGAAGTCAACTAAAAATTTTCACTAAAGCATGTAATATCTCATATGCACATATGTAAGAATTTATATAAATAGATAATAACCACAGTATATTTTAAATATGTTATTCAGTCACCAGCTTAAGTAGGGAAAACATTTCATCAATCACATCTATACATGCAAACCAATATTGTCAACTTATATTGCAAAATAGTAATTACATCACTCAAGAATTAAAAAAGAAAATTTCTGGCACCTACAATGTGAACTCTTTGGTTATAATGTCATATTGTTTTAAACTGTGTGATTCCTGATGTTATATACTGAATTATTGGTGTACAAGATCAGCCTTTCTTTTCCGTCTGCCTCCTTCTCCAGCAGACAGACGACTCAGCACAGACCGACAGCCAGCAACCGACACAGTCCTGCGAAAACACAGACAGCAAGACACAGCCAAAGCGGCTCCACGTCTCTAATATTCCATTCAGGTTTAGAGACCCTGACCTCAGGCAAATGTTTGGTGTAAGTACTGCTTTTTCAGTCCATTACGGGTGCCTGCAAGGGACAGACTTCCAGTCATGCGTTCTGCCATCAACCAGTTGTCCTACATGGAAATTACATGAAGAATAATTTCTAAATCTTGCCGGAGTTAAAATTTAAAGAGCATTCAAACCTACATATCATTAATGAAGATTACCTTTATATCTGCTTTCTTTCTTCCCAGCAATTTGGTAAAATCTTAGATGTTGAAATCATTTTTAATGAGAGAGGATCTAAGGTATGTAGTCTGCCTCTTTGTTTTGTGCATGCTTTTCTATTGCTTATCTTCTTCAAAATATTTATTATGAAGAAGCAAGAAAGTCTGATTCATTTCTCATAGTAATTATCTTAATATCTTAAAAATTTTGCGTATATTTAAGTGTTTTGAAGTTTTTTTAGTGGGTTTTAAGGTATTTTATGGTATAAGTAATTGCAAACAAACATTATCTGATCTATTTTAGCTCCTAGAATTCCAATCGTCCCCATGCTCCTGACCAGCATAACAAGTTAAAAGGTGATGGGTGGATTCCCTGTAACTGCAGCGATAAATAAGTAATATAATAACTATAGTTCTAGAGGTTGTCGACCGAGCAGGTGGTTCCTTTCTGGTAATTTGGATTCCTCGGCTGGATCACAAAAACGCTTTTTGAACTTTATTTTAAATTCGTCATATGAAGCTGGATGACTAAATATCTAAATATTGTAGATAATATATACTGGAGAAAACCTGAAAATTATTTTCTGCAGCTGATCAGTGGCATTGCTGTGCTGAAGGTCCCAGATCATAAGTTATATATAAAAGACACGGGTGGCCTTTCCTGCTTCTTCATTACCAAATCAAACCAACAAGCACAGATGAACATTCTGGAAATCAATCAAGCCGATGGTCGTACAGAGGGTTTTTAAAACATCAGCTTAGATTTATGAATTTGAAGTTCATAGCATTAGAACAGATATATTTGTATTTGTATTTTTTCTGCTTGAATGTCTTATTTTATATGTTCTTATGATGTTTGAAGACAAATCAGTGAGATAGTAATGTCACATTTGTTATTTTCATTGCCTCTTTGGTCTTCGGTTGATGTAATAAAACATCAGCAAATATCCAAAAGCTGACATGTATAGTGTACTACAGTACAAGGGACCTCTTCAGTGTCTTTTTTTTTCTTTGCATGTACGACAGACTTTTTCAATTTGGGCAAACTGAAAATTGACCGGGTGACCTGTGATGTGTGATGAACGTCTTGCTGAATGACCAATTTATTAATGAGTATCTTGTTTCCCCCTTTTTCCACATGCATGCAGGGATTTGGTTTCGTAACTTTTGAAAATAGTGCTGATGCCGACAGGGCCAGGGAGAAATTACACGGCACGGTGGTAGAAGGCCGTAAAATAGAGGTGCCTGTTACCGATATTATCATCTTATTCACTTGCGTTTTGTTTCAGATCGTCTGCCTTATAGCCTCATATGTTCTGTGCCATGTCTTTACTTTTGTTTATGTTTGCTTATTTTTGGTCTACTCATATGTTCCCTCCTTTGTTTATATATGTTCCGTTAATATGTATACGTGTGCATTTATGGATGTTCATGTAGATATAAACAGTTTTGTATTATACTTTAAAATGAAGAATCGCTTAAGTAAAAAAAAGCAACATTTGTGAGGTATACTTTCATTATTTCAGAAATTTGGCTGTTTAAAACAAAGCAAATGACAAAGCTGCACAATTATCTTAATCAGCATTTACGTGAATTTCATTGAAAATCATGCTTCTATAGTTTTTGATGCTGCTTTTGTATGGTTTATGATTTTTGCAAGTGGTGTGAACTACTAGGAATATATAGCATGTAAGATCTTCATTAAACTTATGGTAATTTTATAGCAATCCATGTGGTACATGAATGGCAAATATCTGTCTGCCAGTTTCACTTACGTGTGCTTTGCCAGCTGCCTAAATTACGTTTAAAACCGTAAACGTTTTGTAATTATTTTTAATTACACGAAAGGAAAAGTGTTATGTGTTTATGCACATGTCATGCACATAATAATATGTTGGGCATGTATCATTGTTATTATTATTATTTAATAGCATCATTGCATGTATACACATACTGTATATGTAAATATATTGCTTAATTGATTTGTTTGATATGGTAACCTGATGATTGAATGGTAAAATGACTGAATATTAATTACTATTTTTACAGTAACAGTACTGCCATTTAAAAAAAAAAATTAACATAGTTGCTGTATGATTTGTTATTCAGTAATCGATGGATTAATGGTGTTAAGCCACCTTTAAAATGTTCACTAATATATCTTCTTTATGCTTAGGTTAATAATGCAACAGCACGGGTTATGACAAATAAAAAGACAGTCAATCCTTATGCAAATGGTAAGTTATAGATATGTTTGTCCAGTCAGATATTTGAACTTTGAATGACTTTATTCTCGTGATGACTTTTCAAAGAGTTCTAAATGATTGTAACACAAGTATTGCCTACCAATTTCAAACTTGGCAACACTTTTTATGAACATCCCCGGCTTAATGCATTGAAAAATATTAATAAGGCTTCTTTCAAATGACAGTTGGATTAGGAGCTTTAAGTTTTTAAACAAATGTTGGCCTTGATGTGTGAAAAAAAAGGTATTCGCACAAGTAGTTAAAATTTTATTTTGTAAACTAATGTCCATATGCCACCTGTTCTGAAAGCCTTCGGAAAACCATTAAAAGATACATGGAAAAAGCACTCACTTATATGAAACTTCCAAACAGTTACACTCTGTAATAAGTGTTCAAGATGGAATGATTCCGAAATATATAATGTATGGTCGGATATACCCTGTGGAGGCTGCAGTTCATGATCCTTAAATTCAACCATGGTTGGGAAGATTTTGAGATGCTAATGCAACGGTGTGATTTTGGAAGCAAACCTCAAGAAGGTGGCACACAAAGAAAATACACTCTGTAGTAATGCTGTTGTAAAATATTTATGAAGCCTGAGACCTACCTGTTAACCTTCCGCAATACCTCTTCTAAACCTATGAAACGTCCTACAACTGTGATTAAAACCCATAATTTTTACAAAAACAGATAGGATGGAGAATGGCAACGTAATTTATACATAAATGCTACTAATAATTCTTCGGTTTGCTCCAAGTTTGCACTGCAGTGTCTGTATTGCAAATTAGGTTACAATTTATTGCATTTTTTAGTGTTCAGTCTGTAATGTTGCATAAGAATGGGTCATTTAATGCCAACATAAACTTAAATTGTACTGCAGATAATTTTTGTGAATTTCATGCTGTTCCTGAATTACATTTTGTAATTCGTAAGGCTAAAAAGGGAATAACATCCCAACAAATTTATTTTTTTTTTTCTCGTGGATATTTTTGTTGCTTCTATTTTTAGATAATTTGATAATTATATGGCATCTTCAGTTTCACATAATTACATTCTAAGGTGCAAATATGAAAACAAATTTAATGAATTCCACTTTCACCTGCATTTCTTTGAATTTTACTGAGCAAAAAAAAAAAGAAGCTGGGCAATGATTAGCCATAGTACACAAATGTTTCTCCTTAGCCCTCATGAATAAACAGCAGTGTGGATTTTAAAGCCTCATTTCTCCCATCACTATCATAAAACCAGAATCCCTGGTTATATAGGTGTTGTCATGGCAGCAGAAAAGGATTTGTAATTATTGCCTCATTAAGTTTTGTTAACTGGAGAACCAAGGTAAGGTCCTATAAAAGCTGACAATCACGTAATTTTCTCCTTTGTTGTCTACACTTAATTCGTGATTACTCACCTTGATTCATTTCTAAAATTATTACAGCTGTAGCTCTTGAAATTCCCTAAATCGTCAGACTCAGAGCTCTTGCAGTATTTGAAAAATATTGAAAAATCTTTTGGCAGCAAAAAACAAAATACCTGGCATTTTAAGCATATGTTATGAACAGTCACAGTCTGCCATCAACATCTTCTTTCTTCTTATGGCTTAAGCTTGGAGGTAGAGTCAATATATTTGAAAACCTTTGAGTGTAATTTGGTTTGTACTGTATACATCATTATAATAGAAGTATTACAATTGCACCACCTTCTAAATACCCACTGCTAATAAGTGATCTTCTTTACTAAATAAAATGTACACAAGACTATAGGCAGTCCTCAGGTTAAGAACATCCTACTTACGGACAACTATAAACGTAATGAGCTTGTTATATTAGAAACTTGAGTGAAATACAACGAGTCGTAATAAAAATAAGCTATGCACTACTTTGTGATACTCATGAAAACATAGATTTTGTTGGCTCAAGGTGCAGTACAGTTCTGTATGTAGTTCTTCATCTTCTTCTTATTATAATTATTATTGTGGTTCTTGTTATTATGTACTGTATAATTATTTTTCCGACTTACCTACATATTTAACTTAAAGACAGATATAGGAAACAGATCTTGTTTGTAACCTGGAGTCTGCCTGTATATCCTGGCCATTATTCTTAATTTACAATTTACCTAAAGTTTCTATATGCTGTAGAAGTTACTTCTGAAAACTGAATACGAGACAATACTTTAAAATAAATTGCATTTGAACATAATCTTCGATAGATAAAGAGTATAGATGGGGATGGGGTGTGGCTCCATGGGTCAGGACACTGTGGGTGTGATTGAAGGGTCACCGCTTCAGAGCCCCTTTGCAGAGTGGATTCACTGTTCGGCCCTTGAGCAATGGCCCTTAACCCAGATTGCTCCAGTGACCATGCTTTATTTAAAAAAATAAAATAAAAAAGTACGGCAATTTTAATAATACTGTCTGATAAATAAATACATGTATGTATAAATGTACATGCTCATGTTGTAGGAAAACATTTCACAGTAATTAAAGCTTTTTTCAGCTGCATTTAGTTGAAGGACAGCTGGAAGTGTCTTCCTGTTGGTCTAAGTGTATAAGCAGTTTAACATGCTTCAGATTTCCACTCACTGCAACTGTCAACTCTATAATGTGTAATGTGACCCTACAGTTTATTTATTTATGCATTTATTCTTCTTGTTGATATGTTAGACAAGGAGATAAAAGCATCTTCTTGTAAAGGCATGGACATCTCAGATATGGGGCTTATTATCGCAGAGCAGCATAACTGTATATGGACACTGAATTGAAATTAGGGGAAGCTATTTGTTGCACAGCAAGTTGCATGTGTGCTATATTTTATAAGCATTGATGGATTAACACAGGGTGGACAGAGAGGTAAATAATCTAACTTGTACATGATCAAAAACCCCTCAGAGAGGTGGGTCATTTTCACTTGCCCCCGATCTGTGGTCTTGCTCTTGGGTTCCTCAGACAGCAGTGTGGTAGCCTCCCGTTACACATGATTAACCCACACAGTTATACGTTAACGCACAGCTCACAGGCCAGACAGAGTAAAGTTTAATTGCTGTTATTTCCATGATAAATGGGGGTTTGGGATTCAGCAGCCTGGAGAAAGGTAGGCGGATGTGGCCATCGGAAAAGATGTGGGACTGTGGATGAAAAATGAGACAAACTTTCAGCCACGAGCATCGACCGACATCGCCTTGGATTTTTCATGGACAAATTGAGAAGCCATTAGTAGAAATTAAAGTATAAGAAGAATTTGTTTGATTCACTGGCTTCACTAACCACCCCCACTCAACCCCCATCACTATACAGTGTGTATTACTGACAGAGGTGATATCTGACTTCCTGCAAGCTGTTTGTTAGAGCTGATGCTAGAGCTAAGTTTCAGTTATGTTATTAAATTATGTAATATGCAATTTCTGTCTGTCTTTAGGCTGGAAGTTGAATCCAGTGGTGGGTGCAGTCTACAGCCCAGAATTCTATGCAGGTACGTTAAAAATCTATCGGTAAAAGCCAAGCATCCTCATTCTGTGTTATCCTTCCCCAAATGCACCCCTTTCTGAAGCATAATTCTCTTAGACGATGTCAACGTTGTAGTTTTAATCCAACCTATATGGAGACTAGTCAAATTTTATATGTGAGATAACAATTCGAATGTGTATGAAAAATGAAATAAAATAACATTATAAATCAAATAGCAAACATGAAATATCAGTTACTGGTAAAGTATGTCAGATTTGGTTCTGATGGATTTATACTATAGCTGTTATAATTGTGCTGAATTTGCAGTTTTGAAGCTGATAAAACTGAGAAATATTTATATGTATATGTATGGGTGTGTCATTTATATTTTAACTTTAAGTATCACATTTTTATGGAGAATTAAGAAACACATTTTATCTCACTTGAGATGGAAAAACTACTTAAATTGCTTTAAAATTTTAAAATTGCTTGATCAGCAATGTTGTCATTATTCATCACAGATATATGGCCAGGGATTTTCTTTACTATGAAATCATGACATGACATTGCTCCCTTTTTGCATTTTTGGGACAGATGCTTAAGACAATGGGGTTTAATACTCGAAACGGGAGATTTTTCTATGAAAAGTTGAAAAATTCAATGCACTGAAGACTAAAATAAGCCTCACATTTCCTCTCTTTTCTTTGTGATCTCTTTTAATACCCACATCCACCCAGCTGACCCCATAAAACCCTAACAGTCAATTATTCTAATTAGGACCAGCTGGGTTTCATTAACAGGGTTACCTGTATGAGCAAGGTGGAGATAAATCACCACGGTAACATATAAGATCACTGAAGGCCGGCTTGTACCATTGTGTGCCCCCCTGCTGGTTCATACAAATTATCTGAAGATGATCTAAGGGAGAAGCGCCGATTTAAAAAATCATAAATCTTAATAAAGACAGAAGCTGGATTTTAGAAAGCTGTCAGAATCTTCTGATTAATGGGAATTTCACCAGTTTTTGATTGCCAGTGAAGATACTCGTAGTTCTGCTGGAGTTCATTCGTACATCATGTCTGCCAGCTCAGATTTATGATGAAATAGTCGGTGAGAACAGAGTATAACCCCAGAAAGCTTTACGAAACTCAGATGATGCACCACTTGAATTTGCATGACTCACTTTCTCCCACTGTGGAATTTTTCAGAGCTTAGGAGAGTTAATGGAAATTAGAGTTCAACAAAAGTACTCTGAAGGAAAAAAAAAATAAAATCAATCAAAAAGGAATGCGATACCCCCTAGTTGAAATATGGCTGGTCAAAACTAGGGGAATATTATTTTAATCAATTTTCAGCAAGTGCCACCTGATCTACATGGTACTGAAACTGAAAACTGAGTTTATTTGTGATAGATACTCCCACCTTTGTCATGTGATTAAACTCTGGAACTCTGTAGTAATTATTTCTATAGATATTAGTAATATGATGGGCAGCTAAAAAGAACAACAGTGCAGTGTTAGCACTGGTAATGTCACCGACAATGACCAAAAAATTTATGTATATGTCAAAAGATTGTAAATTGGAGTTTGCTTGGATCCTTTTCTCAGTAAACTTTTATAGAAGAGTGAGCGCTTTGTATTATTATCAGGTTAACATGAGCATATTACTTAAGAACAACAAAATAAATTTATGAAATAGTAATATGCTTATCACTTTCATTGTGGTTGTTTTCATTGATAATTTTCATTTTACGCAATGCCACCACAGCTTAATAAATTAATTGTGCCATTTATAACCTTTCATAGTTCAGATTATTTATTTTTAATTCTTGTGATTTTTTTTTGTCTAAACGATCTGTTTAGATTAACAAAATATTATTTAATGCAGGAATATACTTCTGTGTATTTAGAAAACAATAGTGTAGTATTTAGCTTAAACAGTCAGCGGTGGAATGTAAAAGGTATTAGCAATCAGAGATAAGCTGTGACGAACATATGTTACATATCATTCAGTAAGAGAAACTGCTATTGAAATGACAAAAAATATATAGTTTATATGCTTATTAATTACCCCACATATTTTTATGCAGTGCATACTACTCTGATAAAACTTCCATCAACTTCTTTAATTAAAGTAATAGCTAAAATATGGTTCCAGATCAGCAGTTATTAATCCCGGCACTTTGAGTGTCATTAATTAACTATGGAAAAAAGCAAACACTTGAAAGTAATGGCAGTGCTTTGCTGAAATGGTAAGTCAATGTATTCAATGCGAATACAGAAAAACACCCACACACTGAAGTTATTACATTTGTGCAGTAGCCAATATTTAGTACCACTTAATGTTTGTCTGTGCTTTAATTTCACAGCATAAATCAACTCACTTAAATGTATGATATCAGTAATAACAAATACAGTGGCACCCCAGTTAACTATGGGTTTGCTATTTTTAGTCATATTGTAATACTAATAGGGAGTGAGGGATACGTCATGTGAAATATGAGCAGTGCGTGAGTAGTTTTTTTAAAGTTTGACTAATGAAAATGTAAATCGGTATACTCCTACAAAAAGGAGATGAATATGTAAATTAGCACAAAAATAGCTTTGTAATTCATCATGTTCGATTGCTGGTGCAGCTATTGTAGTATTGCTAATAGTGTACAAATAATCATATTTTGTAAAACCATATGTTATGATATATCTAGATGGCTTATTTCAATAGTACTTTCATCATAAACCAGGCATATTAAGAGTTAAATTACAAAAGTGCACATTCATCAATCAAGTTAGTTAAAACAAAGTAAAACTATCTGTGTCGTTCAGATAAAATAAAGCATGGTTTATGTGTGATGCATAAATGAAGTGTAATACTGTCAGCTTTTCCCGTCACACTGTAATTTGTAAAGTGTAAGAGGAACATTATTTTGTGCATTTTGCACCCTTCAGATGGTGCAACCTGGCACAATTTGTTGCAAAATGCAACAGGCATGCGTCTTACTGGACATTACAGCAGCAACATGGCCATAAAAATAGTTTCTATTGCTGAAGGCATGGTCGGTCCTGAGAATGACATCTTTATAGTTGTATTTCCATGGCGTATGATTATTTAAAAAAGTAGCTGGTCCAGCAAGGCATTTCTTTTATTTATATGTACAGCCACAGAAAAAATTAAGAGACCACAGCACAAGTTTTTGTTTCACTCATTTCTCATTTTGTGGCTGTGTGTCTGTGAATACTATATATTTTTGTGCAAACTGCAGCCTGGTTCTTCCCTGTTTGTCATTAATGAAGGGCTTCTTCCTTGCTTTATGGGACTTCAGTCCTGCTTCTAGGAGCCTTATACCAACTGTCCTAGCAGTGCACTTCACACCTGCACTTAATGTTTCCTATTCCTTTCGATGGTCACTTGATGTCATCCTATGATTCATGAGAAACTGTCGGAAAAGTTAACGTTCATCTCTGGCATTGGAGAGTCACTTCCGCCCTTTACCTGGCTGGTTTCTGGTCATTCCCAGTGTCTCCTTCTTCACCTTATTCTGCCAGCAAAACCATGATTAAACCAGGATTTAAAAATGCAGATTTTAAAAAAATGCATATAGAGTGGTCTCTTAATTTTTTCTATGGCTGTATATAAATATGTAATAAATATATAGAATTTTTTTTTAGGCTAACCGTCAGCAGTTATGTTGCTAGTAAAAAAAAAGAACTGCAAATATTGCTATATTTATTCAGAATATTTTGGAAAATATGAATGCTTTAAAATGCTAGTGATATGAAGTGGTTACTGCTGTGCCAAGTTTATATTTATTTAATGGAAAATTCCCTAGTCAGCATTTTCATTTTAAATGCAATAATCCTGAAGTAAAATCATGGCTTAGTATGCAGCATTGCATTGTCCTGCCACATGGCCTCTGTTTCCTGGAATGAGCTTTGGGATCGTTGTGACCCGGAATTGGATAAGTGACTGTGGAAGATGGACTGCTATAGAAATTTCTGGTGGCATTGTGGCCCCCTCCTTTAGGGCTCTGGATTTGATACCTGCTTTGGACAGGCCAAGCAGCCAAAAACAAGATTTCCAACAGTTTTTGGGCAGGCAGTCCTGTCACTTGCAATGGTCAAACTAAGGAAAGAGCATATCTTAGACGAATATAGAGCTGGAGTGTTACATGTCTTAGGTGATTTACTGCAGAAGAAAGTAACGATACTGAGTCATGGATGTACACAAAGCTGTTATTGACGGTGACACTGTGGTTCTCTGTGATAGCTGATGACATTTTACGGCCTGATGGTTAGTTTTCGATGGGCAGCGGTGCGGCCGAGCATGAGGGATTATGTTTGCCATGGACAGGTCGAGGTGCAGATGATGGTCAGCCATCCAGGCAGAACTATCACTAAACAGGAACCGATGTAAGAGGAGTCTCGTGGGGAAGGTACATCGAATTGACAAGGTGATAACTGAGCTCAATCATCTGTTCTGTTAAGAAAACAAGCATGACCCAGCAGAAAAAGTCTTACAGAAACTCCAGATAAAGCAGCAAAAGAGCCTTGCCTGCTTACCTTGTGAGACACAAAAATATGGAGAAATTACCCTATGGGGTACAGTCTGTTGATTGTAAGCATCAGATTGGAATTTATTCATAAAGAAAGTACAGAGTGTGATGTGACAGTAGATTTGAAAAAGCTGATATTGGGCCTGACTTCTGGATTTACATTCTCCGGCTGGGTTCTGTCAGCACAGACTGTATTTCGGAGCAATAGTGGAACATCATGCTGGACCTGAAGATAAAGCACATAGTCACTAAAGGCTGGATAACAGTACTGGTGGTGAAAAAAAAAAACGGTGAATAAAGAGGCTGGGAGAGATTTGAGATTTCTGCAGAAGAGGACCAAGGGTAGATGAAATGGGTGAAAGCAAAGCAGGTTCTGCAAAGTGAAACTGTTTCACAGTAAGTGGTGGTCATGACCATATGTGTTAGGGACATTGGGACATGGGGACATGGGGACGTCATGTGACAGCAGCCAAGGGAGGAAAAATGCTTTGTGAAATGTCCAGTTTGATGTGGCAGTCACCCAGGAGTATCAGTGGCATGCAGTGACCTAGGAATGTACTCCGAATTTAGCAAAGGGAACTGATGGGTGATGAAGAGCAGTAACAGAGGGACCAGTGGACGGATAAACTGTTGCAATATTGGCACACAATAGCTGTATATCCATGATGGTGATATTGCCCAGAATATTTATTGTTGCTGGATGGCATGAACCAAAATCTGTATCACGGTATTTTGGCAGTGTTGTGGTATATCATGGTATTTATTTATTTATCTTTCAAGTTCACCCTTACTGCAGCAGCAATAAAATACACTTTTAGATGTTTTTAAAAAGGTGTGTTTTATTAATTATTATAAAAAATGTTTACATTTAGCTTCATAGTTTACCCAACATGTTTTAGATTATTAGATTATTAATGTATATTCAACACAATATTGACATATTTTATTGATTATACCTGTGTACTTGATAAGAATTATTTCGTTGACATTTTGTATTGATTATAACCGACATGCTTTATTGATTATAAGACCAGTATACCAGATGAACTGCCCAGAACACACACAGGTTTGTAATTATATCTTTGTGGGGACTTTCCATTCATTTGTATGAGGAAAACTCTAATGTCAACATGATGACCTTAACCCCTACCCAGCTCTAAACTTAACCATAAGTAACCAAACAAAGTACAGACGCTCCTCTACTTACGAATGAGATACGTTCCAAATGGCCGTTCGTAACTTGAAATGTTCGTAAGTCGTTATTCAACATCATTTTAAGGGTATACCGAAGTACAAAGAACTAGGATTCTGGGAATATGCACGCCACACTGCTGGGCGGCGGGAGTAGCGGCCAGAAGTTGTACTAGGTGGAATTGGCCTGCAGAAAAAAAATTGACGTTGCGGACAGGAAACGGGACACAATTTGGACTTATAGTCCTCTTCGTTTGAATGTCTGAAAGTTCGTAAGTTGAAAGTTCATAAGTGAAGGAGCATCTGTATAAGACTTTTGGCATTTTTAGTTTTTTGATTGCATTCACAGATCCTTATGGGGAACTGGAAAATGGTCCCTACAACGTCAGAAAAACTGGTTTTAAATACATTGTGGGGGACATTTGGTCCCCACACAGTGTCATGTGTTGCTTAAGTAGATGGCGTGGCCTACTATACAACTAGGCCATATGGTATAGTCTAAAAAAAAAAATATGCATTATAGTAAATACATAAATCAGTAACATAATTTATCAAAAATTATGTACTGTACATAATTGTATGCACTATACTTGTATACAACTGGCAGCACAGTAGAATTGTTTACACCAGTATCACCACAAACATGTGAATAATGCATTGTGCTATGAAATTACATAATGGAACCCCCATCGTATATGCCGTCCGTCGTTGGCCTAAATGTCGTTCGTATTCAGCACCTGCTCTTTTGTCCTTCAGTAGAAACTACTGGCCTTCTCACCGTATTTTCTTTTAAAGAAAGGTCTTGTGCTAGAACATGGTTTTATACAATGTTTGTGATGGAACTGTGAGGATATGTTATAGGTGGGCTGGGTTTAATGCCAGACAGTGGCAGCTTGCTTTTGTCAATACAGAGGTAGTGCGTAAGTGCCTCCCACAGACCTGCGAGCTGCCTACAGTGGAAAATGCACAGCTTGTCCAGCTGGCACTGGCTCTCGTGCATGATGCCATGTGAATTGTAATGTGATAATAAAGAAATTGACTTGGCAGGGAGTGTATTGCAGAAGCGCAGATCTTAACTTTGTAACATCCAAACGTGATTGTAGGACAATGCAGACACTAATACAGAATTTGAAAACCTGTGCAAACATCTAAACTTAATAGTAAACTTGAATTTTCTTCATTTAAACATTGATATGAATCTGCACAAGTCCCATTACCAAGCATACTAATATTTACATATGTTGATTAGTATATGTATTGTATATGGCAACTGATTATGTGAGTCGTACTGTATATGGTTTAATGAAATACGCAAATGACAGTTACAAAGAAAACTGCTAAAGAAGAGCAGGTTCATTGGTCACAAAAACTTTTTATTTCAATTATTTCAAAGCATCATGGCAGCATAGGACAAAAGGCTTGACCAACGAGGAGCATTTAACAGGACAGTTAGCCTCAAAAATGACCACAGAAATGAATCAACATCTCTCTAAGCCCCTTTTAAAAAAGCATCACAAAACTGGTGTTTAAGGCAGGAATTCCATTTAGAAGCTGCATGTATCCAAGGCCAACTCATGACAATGCATAACATGGTGTAAGGAGCATGAAACCAGGACCCCAGAGCAATTGAAAAAGTAATATGCTCTGGTGAGTCATCTTTCACCATTTTTCCTGTACAGCTTTCATTTTGAACAAGCCAAATGATACCTTCAGCCCCCAATGTCTCTTGGTATGGGCAGCCATCTTGGGGGGAGTCATTAGATCCAGTGATTGCTCTGCATTGTATGACAGCCCAGTAATATGCCAGTGTGCAGGACCAGGTTCATCTTCTGGTGCAAACACTGTTCCCTTATGATGTCGCCATATTCCACGATGACATAGGCCTCAGATTCATTGCTAAAAGTCTTTTCTTGATCAGCAGGGTAAAGTCAGATCCATTCTGTGGCCTCCCCAATCACAGCATATAAACATCATTGAACCTCTGTGTGAGATTCTAAAGCACACAAATGATATAGATTTCTTCCTTTTTCATCCTCCTTCAGCTGTATCACTCTACACATGGTTTGGGACTGAAAGAAGCTGTTCTGAAGCTGTTCTGATGGCAAAGTCCAGCTTCTTATTTGGTCTTCAATATTAATATATATATTTTTTCCATTATTTTGCATGCTTTTTGTCTCATCATGATTTTAATATTAATGGTAGTAATAATAATTGTTGTTGTTGTTGTTCATTCAGACCCTGACCCAGTTAAAAAGGTGGATCCTAAATCTGAAATTTTTATGAAGTGGAACACGTAATACATTTAACACAATTTAAGCCTCAAAGCAATTATCTTATTTACCTTAAAGGGGAAGTGCAAAAGGATTCAATTACCACAAATTATGTTTAGCAGGGGACTACCTCACATAAAAAAGTTAATTAATCAGGGCTATGTCAATTTCCCTAAGCCATGCCGTTTTGCAGAGAGGTAATTAATCACAAATTTCCCAACACACAGCATGCAAATAGAACTCCAGGAATCATTTATTGGCGCTCATTTTTCAGATAGGTAGATGAGAGCTGTAGTGGTGAAACTGTGCAACTAGGTTGTCAGTATATTAGTGTGAGTTTATGCATTTTTAATAAAATTAAACAGATAAACTAACAGCAGTACAAGCACAACAACAAGAAAACAAAGAACATCAATAATAATAATAGCAGTAATAATAATAATAATAATAATTATCCATCCATCCATCCATCCATTTTCCAAACCGCTTATCCTTACTGGGTCGCGGGGGGTCCGGAGCCTATCCC
>JAODJX010000097.1:25870333-25882507 GCA_026776945.1 Isichthys henryi | reverse complement strand
ATAATAATAATAATTATTATTATTATTATTATTATTATTATTATTATTATTATTATTATTATTATTATTATTATTATTATTAACAACATCATTATGGACTTAACATAAAATAAATACCATAGCAATACAATAAATAATTGTCCCCACTGGCCAATTAACAGACCACATCCTCCTCTTAGGGTCCAGTAACAGTCCACAGGGTGTTCCTGACCAGGGAGCTATTCCACAAAGCAGAATTTCCCAGTTAGCTGGATAACTTAAGCCAAATGTAAAAGCTGTCGAACAGGAGGAGAAATAAGTTACATTCCTATTGGACAATTCTTACATTTGGTTTAAGTTTTCTGGCTAATGAAGAAGTCCTGCTTGTGGAATCTCCCCAGCTCAGCAAGCATCTCTTGCTAGTTTACCTGGCCAAATGAACCTCTGAAGTCTAGGCATTCTCACTTCACATGTACTTTTATGCCTTGATTGTCTGCTACCAAGCAACAATTAACCAAATGATTGATTAATCATTCAACAGTTTAATCCAAATGTAGTCCAAGTAGCCAGTTGGCCTTGGGCCCCTACAGATTTCTATAGTTATTATTATTTATCCCACGTATAACTGCATAAAAATGCATTATATTGAATTAAATTGAATGTAATAATGGCTGCAATGTAAAAATCAGTCTGAGCTCAGTGCTCAGGTCAAGACTATCAAAACCAAAATGTGTTGTTATGTTGTTAAAATGTACAGATTTGAAAAACTAGCTTTTCATATTTTTCACTGCTATGATTTTTGGTTAATACTCTCTAGAATATTAACATATTATGCACAAGTTGTTAAAGTGAACACACCTTTTTTTCTAGCATTAGAATTCTGCTTGAATTCTTTGGTAAAGACTTTTACCACAAGGTTAACCCTGATGACCTGGCCAAATTACAGTTCAGCCCCCATGACAAAATGGAGGTCATATAATCATTCTGCAGTATAATATCCAGAAAAATAATGTCTTAGCTCGTCAACCAAATAGGCTGATGTGCGGTGAGCTTTGACACAGAGAATGATCGCTGTACATCATTCAGGTGAGTTCTGTGTTTCATATTTGTGAGGAAATGAAGGAGTTTCCTCCACAAAAGACATACATGTACATACATGCATATACAGGTCAGGGTCAGAGTCCAGGGTCAGGCAGTGTCCAGAGCATCTGCAGCATTTTGGGTCAAAGGTCCAATGGTGATACGGTTACTCTGTTGACCTAGGGATTCAAACCCGTGACCTGCAAACAGGCAGAGATGCCTAGGCCATTGAGTGACCACCTCCGACTCTGGATGGAAAGAGTTAAGAGCTCAGCCAGTTATTCATGGTTTTTACTAACTGCTCGAGGTGCTTAATTAACAATGGTAGTTAACACCCAGTGCTTTGCTGGTGAAAATGCAAAGGGGTAATATAACACTATTCTTCTCCCTCCTGCAGCTAACCAAATATCTATATTCAGGGACATAGGTGCTTGGTCTTGCTCTTTGTCACCTGCATATCCTCTACAGTTCCAGGCTTTCCGTATCCAGCTGCAACAGCAACAGCTGCGTACAGAGGGGCCCATTTGAGAGGCCGAGGGCGGACCGTCTACAACGCCTTTCGGGCAGCCGCCCCCCCACCACCTATTCCTGCCTATGGAGGGTGAGTGTCCCAGCTTCTGTATTTGTTTTATATCTCAAAACTATTACAGAATCATAGTTTCATGACATTGCTATGTACTTCATCATTTGTATGTCTACAAGTCAAGTTTACATAATTTTTGCCCTTGTGAACTGGGCCTTTAAATAAGCATGGCTCAGACTGTGCATGGAACATCTGAGAATTTTTCTGAATTTTAAATTCAACTGGAATAAATCACATCCAGGATTAGTAAACCAGGTCAACCAAGTCACAGGTAAACAAATTGCAGAGCATTTTCCCAGTACTCAAAAGGTTTGCTACAGTATTATTCAACAACTCTGGGAAGACGATTTTCATTGAATTTCCTTGTAAACATGCACTAACTTTTTTATTATTATTATTATTTTGTGTATATTTTCAGTGTTGTGTACCAGGATGGGTTTTATGGTGCAGATATTTATGTAAGTATTCATTGATTAACATTTTATGTACTGTATCACTTTGCTTCCTTGATATATTACATTAAACTCATAGTTGCAAGTTATGGTTCTATTATAAGAAACAATTGTTTCTGAAAGTGCACAGTGCCTAAGCATGTGAAATCACCTCTCCACTTCATGTTCGTGGAATTGGCTTCAGCCAGAGCTATGAGTGGAGTTCATATGCTCCTGCAATATTCCTTATGCCTGCTGGAATTAATGATTTTTCAAAATAGATGGATGACTCTTGAAAATGTAATCTTTCTCCCAGCCTAGTTACATAAATGCCAAGCAATTTTTAGAAGAATTTATTTACATGTGCATAAATCTACAAAAAAGAAATCTATGAGCACATAAATTTACAAAATTTCCTTTCATACATCAAATATGTATTAGCCAGTAGGGGAGTCTAAGACTGTAAACAAAAAACTTTATCACTCACAAACCGCTGGAAATTCAGTATCATTCCATCAAAGTTAACTTAACTAACAACTAGCAACTAACATAAAACATAGCTTCATAATTAGATGCATCTACCTAGCTAAGTAATTAATATTGATCAACATATTTTATGCTTTTTGCTAAAATCCCAAAAGCTAAGGATTTGTGCCTGCAACTGGAAGGTTGCTGGTTCAAATCCCGTAAATGCCCAAAGTAATCCTATTCCATTGAGCCCTTGAGCAAGGCCCTTAACCTGCAATTGCTTCGTCCTGGTTATGATGTTAATCTACATCCAGCCCTATAAGGAGGTCCTCCAACTTACAGGGAAAATCTTGGGGGTTGATGGCAGGATTGGCATTCCAGCCACTGGAAAAAACCTCAGACTGGTCCATTCGGACTAGTGTGATGCTGAGGTATCGCCTGCCACATGGCTGCGCTCAGGTTCCCATCCCAGAGGTGGTTTGTCGTGTGCTGGGTGCGGCAACGCACTGTAATCAGTGCATGCTCCTTTCCTACCTCGCTAAAATCAAGCTTCAGCAGAGATCTTCTAAGTGGGCAAGTAAGTTACACTAAGAACAGAAGATGTAGCCTTACAAATATAGATGTTTAATGCAAACATTGTTCTTTTTACTCTTCATGCATGTACTTGTGTGTTTGTGTGAATGGTGAGGGATTATCTCCTATGAGAGAAATGTCAATTTTTCCATGTGATGCGTGATTATGTTACTACTCTGTATGAAATGCAGTTAGACATCCTTTTTTTCTTTCAGTTTTATCTGACATTTTTTTTTCCAGTTATGCTTTGTGATTAAAATGGATATTCAGTACAACATGAAAAGCATGAAAATTACAGGATTGTGAAAACCTGATCCACACAGTTTTCTCTTCTCGGTTATCATTAGAAGAGTGCAGTTTTGGCTGAGATTGATTGCTGCAAATTTATATGGACATTAAATATGCATTAGACAGTATTAGGAAACATATTTATTGCAAGCCATTCCGTATGGACTGTTTGAGTATATTTTATACATTTTTGATGAGAGAGAGGAAATTAAGCTGTGGAAGTGTAAAAGAGAAGAGTGTGCATTTAAAACCTCAAAGGCACTAGGGAAATTGTTGAACTGACAAGCAATCTCATATTTGATACCTACATATTATAGTACACTTGACTGAACAAAAGATGAATTATTATCCAGATGATGTAACTAAGACATTATAATATTTTATTATTTCTATGTATCAAATGGCACTGTGGCCTCACACCTGCGGGATTGTGGGTCTAATTTCTAGCCCTGTTCTGTGTGTGTGGATTTGGTACGCACTTCTTCTCTTTCTCTGGGATACTCCAGTTTCTTAGCGCAGTCCAAAAACATGAGGTTAGGTGGATTGGTGGCTCTAAATCATCCTTAGTGTATGTGAGCCTTGGAATGCACTGGCAACCCGTCTGGAGTGTTTTGCTGCCTCATGCCCTCTGCTTTCTGGGATAGGCTCCAGGCTCACCGCAATGCACCGGCATGCGTATTACATTGTATATGTTAATTATGTCATGGACGGAACCCAGGTTTCTTTTGGGCCAGATAACTAACTGGTCAGAGAGGCTATAACTGCATAGGACTCTGCGGCTGTGACCGAAGGGTCGCTGTTACACATCCCATGATCGGTGGAATGATTTCAACACTGGACTCTTGAACAAGACCCTTAGCTCCAGTTTTTCCTGCTTTCTTAACTGTACATCCTTTTGGATAATAGAATCTGCTAAAAAAAATAAATACAATATAAGAGATGGACTGTCAATATCCGCACAAGGAAACATTTAATGTTTATTGTATTTTCCAGGGTGGTTATGCTGCCTACAGATATGCCCAGCCTGCCACTGCCACAGCCGTGGCCTACGGCGATAGGTAAGATATTATAACGATGTGCCATTCACCTTCAGGATCAGCCTCAAGCCTTAAGTGATACCGCTAAACACATAACTTTAAACAGCTATTTACAGCCGTCTCTTCTTTACCGGAGACTCATGTGGATCTTGGGTCAGTTCCCTCTTTCCATTTCCAATAAGCATCAAGCACAAAAGGCCAGGATTGTTTATTAAAATTCCATTTTCCAATTTCGACAGGGCCTATTGTGATGCATAGTGCAGTAATTGGCAAATAAGATCAATTGAGATGTCACTGTAAATGTAATTGGCAAATTAGCAGTGGTGGCTTAGTGCGCCAGCAGTAACTACCTAATTAAACAGGGCAGAATTGACAGTTTTATGAATAACCTAATTGTTCAGCAGAAGAAAAAGGCTGAAAGCATACTTTAAAAAAAAAAACTATATGCATTATTTGCTGCTCTTATTGTCATACTTTTTGTTATTATCAATATATCTTTTTTATTAGCCAACACATTCACAATTCATGGTGCACATACATCAGCAGCAGAGGATAAAATAGGTTTTGCATAAGGGTAGCCTTTAAGTTGAACTTGTAATCATTTTTGTGTTGTTTAAATGGTGTCAATGTCATCACTTTGGAGGAGTGGTTCGAACACGCATATACACTTGTGTATGAGGGGCCAGCACTGCTGTAAGTCAAAAAAGCCTTGCATGCAGGAGTTTGCAGCCAATGAAATCTTAGGGTTTGATACAATCTTGCATGAGAGTAAAGCTAGCCAATCTTGGGAGCTTTATAAACCACATTCTATATAACGCTGCAGCAGCACACATCCCGAGATGGAGCGTGCAGAGCAGCTGCAGTACTGCAGTATTATCAGCTTAAATTCTCTATTCATCCATATCCATCAGATCTTGTCATTGCTAAATATGGCTAAATATTAATGTTGAAAGGGGGCGATATGACAGAATAATAACGTGATGCTATCAGGCTGTCTGGCAATATACATCATTTATTGTTTCTTTTTCCCCTAATTTATGCTGTATGGATCTATTGATGATTTTCTCCTGCTACCAATCTATAAAATCTATATATAAAAAAAGTCGCAGTTAGATATTTTCAGGTATTGATTGTGAAATTTAAATTGGAGCGTGAGTAAGCCTCCCTAACAGTATTTTACTCTTTGATGTAGCACTTTTACTTGTAAATGAAATCTTAAGAATAGTTTTGCTAGAAAAACCAAGGTTATCTGCCTTGGATAACGTTAATACAGCAAAGGCCCTTGGGGCTCCGAACCTGTATCCTTTCAATTAGACGTTTATGTCGATAGCCACCAAGCTACCTGCTCACCAGTGTTCAGCATCCTTAGCGCCCCTACTCAGCCCTAACCTTAACTATAGATGACCAATCAAAATTTAAGAGTGCGCAAATTATTATTTTTTTTTTGATTGCATTCACAGATTTTTATAAAAGTGAATTTCCTCTTGTGAGGACTGAAAACATGTCCCCAGAAGGTCAAATAACTGAATTTAGTCATATTGTGCGGAAATCCAGTCCAGACAATGTAATATATACATGACCACACATGCACATGCACACACACCGATTAGGTGTCTATATCTTTGTAGGGACCGTCCATTCATTTCTATGGGGAAAATCCTAATCCCAACAATAACAACCTTAACCGATATCCAACCCTAACCTTAACCATAAGTAACCAAACAAAATGTAAGATTTTTGGCATTTTCAGTTGTTTGATTACAGACATACATTTTTATAAAATTGAGTTTCCCCTTGTGGGACCTGAAAAAATGTCCCCACAAGATTGAAAACAGCAGGTTTTTATCACATTAGGGGGATCAAATGTCCCCACAATGAACTATATACATCACCACACACACACAAACACTGTGTCACTGAATGTAGTGTAGAGGAACCAGTGGTTATTCTTACCCATCTATAGACGGAAGCAAACTTCCCCAACTTGAATATGAATTGCACCTTGAAAAAAGAAATAAGGGTTATAAAATTAGAATGTCCGAAAACAAGATTAAATAAAAATATCTGCTTTCAAATTATTGTCATGTTGCCCAAACTATATATTTTGTATATTTCCAGTGATCATAGTTATATTTTTTATTTCGATACTTGTAAAAAAAACACTAAAATTAAAGATTTTAACTTTTAAACTTTAAATGTGGTGTCCATAAATATTCAGTGTGTTATTTCTAACAGATTGTGGATTATGGTTCTACACATTTCTTGCGCTATTCATAATGCGGACTACACGACCAAAAAGCCTGAAGATTGGCTTGCATGCAAGATTTAAAATGTTCTCATGTTGCATGCAAGGGTAAATGTTCTGGTGGTTGTTTTAATCTTGCATGGTTAGCTGCTGTAATCATATATGTATTTATACATATGTGTGTGTGTGTGTGTGTACGTGTGTGTGTTTGTGTGTGTGTGTATAACATAGGAAGCCAAAACGCCACGTTGCTTGGTTTTTAATTATTTTAAGTTTTATTGTTCCATGCTTGTAAGACTGTAAGAGATCCATGGATTTCATTGGCTGTAATCTTGCATGGTGTGTAATTATCTTGCATGCAAGTTTTTCAGGAATTTTGGGAGTGTTAGTAAACATTGTATATGACCCACCTAAGAGACATTGTGGATGTGTTCTGCATCTGCCATCAGGAGGTCTTCAGTTCAAACAAGTGCTTGATTTAAGTACTTGTCCTCACCACAGTGGAACATTTTTTTATTTATTTATCTATTTATTTTTTTAGAATTTTACAGTTTAGTCTAAATCTACATGTGATCCTTGCAATAGTATATTATACAATGACTATAAATGCTATTGTGCAGCAAATTATGGATACCCTTATTCTGGTGGTCAAATACCATAGATGTTGTCGTGTGTGGATGTGTATGTCTGTGTCTGTGTGTCTGGAAGTTTATTACACCCACTGTGCAGTTAGCCTAGATGCAATATCGCCGTTCATATTCCTGGAAAGTTCTGGCTTTCAAAATTTACTCAGAGTGTTCTCAGAGTAAATTCCCTATATTCTCAACGCATTCAAGAAAACACCCAGGACTGAGTCATTTTCCATGATGTGGATCAGTCATGTTCTTATATAATGCATAGCATGGAACCCTGATTCTACAGGAAGCAGGGAAAGGGCGTAGGGACACACGGATCATTTCTGTCAGCCCCTTATTTGCTGTATTAGTTGCAACATTACTTCTCTGTCACTTGTAAAAGATTACTGTAACTCTGAGCTATTTTAATCTTCTGAAGCATTCCAATTTTAATTTAATAATTTTACTTTATTTTCTATTAGTTATTAATTTTTGTCTTTGACTTAATGTCCATTTTATTTAAATACATGTATATTCTACATTTAATTGTTTTTTTTTTTTTGTTCTTATCTTTTCGATTAATTAAAATTTTGACGGATATTATTTAAATACTGTTACTTTTTGCACAGGATCACTGTTCAAGCTCTCCAGCTGTTAAGAAGCAGACTGTCAGGTTCACGATAGCAAAAGATTTGATTAATAGAACTGACTAAGAACCAAATCTTATTGTATGGACTTTGGTTTTCGGATTCGACAATTAATGTCAAAAAAGAAAAAAAAAAAAACACTTTTTCTAATTTTCTTCAATGGATGAAATGATATGACAAGGTCCTTAAAAATTCTAGTGACTATTTTAACCACGAGGTTAGTAAGTTTATATTATCAGTTATTCAGACACATATTTACATTTTGGGGGTACAGGGTACTATTCAGTGGTACCCCCCCCCCCCCCCGGACAGGATGTCAGTCCACTGCAAGACACACAGAAATGCCAATTCACCGACATATAGCAGTGTTCCTTGTCAAATTAAGTAAGGTAACAGAGAATATGCTGTTGCTTGTATGTGTTGTCTCAAAGGAAAAAAAATATGAAAACATGATGATATTAAATTGGCTGAGGGAATTAAGAAAATGTAGCTGGATGTGAAAAATGTGCTCACTGCAAGGAGGGAGTCTTTGTGTAATGGAGCAGCGCTGTGCCAACATTAAAAGAGTGTTTAGATTTGTGTTTAAATTATATCCCATCAGTCATAGTTTGGGGAAGAATTATACAACAGTTCTGGCATAAATAGGGACACATTGTTGTAAGTATCCAGAATAAACAAAGCTAAGTTATACAATACATCCAGTTTAATGTTGCAATCTGTAGCACGTATATAAGCAAAATCCATGGATATGCAGTATGTATTCTTCTAATAAAGGGGATGTTTAATTTAAAGCATGGAGTGGAATCTATGATTTTATGACACAAAACATAGTCATACACATGCTGCATGAATATAATTATTACGTCATAAATTCTATGTATATTTTAATGTAATTCGATATAGCTTTTCAACCATCTTTGAAAAACAACATGCAGTGATACTTGCAGCATTATTTTAGGCAAAGAAAAAGAGAAGGCAGGTTCTGTCAGTATTTCAAATGAGAGCAGCATTCTAATTGAGCATATCACAGTATACCTATGGTCCGCCACATTTGATTTTTGAAAGCTGTTGAAATCAGCATGCACTCTCTATGCTGCATGGATTTTTATGCACACAACATCTTAATAGTCTGTGCTTAAAGATGCATGCTTGCATTAAGCAGCCTTTTGAAATGTTCTATAGACATGTATTGATAGAGTCCTGTGATGTCAATATGAAGAATGTACAGCATATCTGCAAACTGCAGTTATAATTAACCCTCAAGACATAGAAACAATGGTGTGTACTATGCATACATATTTGTGTTTATTTTATTCCTTTAGTTTTTCTTATGTTTTTTTATTTCTCCACCATGTAACCAAACCCAGCATGCCCGTGCTCCATAACTCCTTGTGGCCTCCTAACGTACGAGGCAGCACTCCAACCCCGCTTGCTTGTGAGCTGAAATCCATTTACTGCCGGCACTCTCGCCCTCCCCATCTCCAGACATCAGCTCAGCTCGACAGACAGCACATTGCCCAGTCAGCAAGCGGTATTGTGAATTTTATCTTCTCTTGCAGAAATCAATTCGTCTTCGTTGCAGCAGATGAAATTTCTTGTAACACCTCCTCAGGTAAAATATAAATAAATAAATCACTGACACTTTCTTGATGCATCCGGGAGGGACCCAAAATATCTTTTTTTTTCTTTTTTTTGCTTAATGCACCTGACAGCAAAGGCTTTTTAAGGCCTGTCTGTAGACAGCTGTGTTATAATTTATGGCCCTTAGCAAGTAAACTTTGTTTTATTCTTTCCTTCTGCCTTTTTTTTTATAAACCAAACAAGTTTGTTTGACACTTGCATGTAGAGACCTGGCAGGTAGTGAACCTACCGACTTGTGTTTTCTTTAATCCACTGTGTGGTTTCAGTGGGGCATGCAATGTCTGACAAGGAGATGTGCAAGGAAAAAATTGCCAGGCAAGAGCTTGAAAGTTTAATTCATGTTAGTTTCGTTTAATCTTTTTATGCCTTGTTTTTATGGTTTTGTCTAATTTCCTTTGCTAATGCCTTTAGAAGCAGTTCCTTTTAACTGAGGATTTTTCTTTTTTTTTTTTTTTTAAAGCTACTTATTTAAGGTTACATTCAGATTATGCAGTAACTGCTTCAATTTCAGAGTGTCGGCTTCAGGGAATAACAACAAACAACCAGACCTCCCCTTGCATTCATTCATTTCTCATACTCAGTTCATTAAAAATGGGATAACTGCATTGCAGTTGTGCTCACATTAATAGTACATTAATCCTGAAAGCATGAACCCAAATCCAAATGATTTTTATATTTTTGTTTGCTGAAGTATTTTTCATTTGTAAGTTGTCCAGACAATAACCTTAACAAATAATTTAAGTAGTTTATCCTTGAAGTGCATAAAGGGATATTATTGGTAATCTAAACATATGTGAATGAATAGCCAGAATTAGCACAGTAGCATCAACAGCATTTCTCATCATTTCTTCCCAGATATTTTTCTTTAAAACTAGGGTTCTTTTCTTTTCAAAAGTGATCTTTTTTGGCAAAGGCTGAAAAGCTAAATTTGTGTCGGACAAATAAATAAATAATAATGTTGTTATTATATTGTTGTCATTGAACTGGTTGTCTGCTTTCATCTTTGAATCCTGTATTATCAAGACAGATTTATTGAAAATATAAATTTGAGCCATTTCAGTGACAAATACAAAGAGAGAAGAGAAGGTTCTTGTTAGTTTTGTATACTGTCACTTGAATTGCAGTCACTTTAGTTCAACTATTTTAAATAAATTTCACTAAACATGTTTATTGAAATATTTGATTAAAGTTAATGACGTATCAGTTTTTACTTGCTCTATAGATATTTTCACAAAGTACACTTCTTATTCCATTAGAAATATTCTTATGACAAGTGTATTTTGATACTAAATATTAGCAACAATTTCATTTATGATAACCTTGTGTTCACCTGTTAAAAGATTATGACAGTACTATTTACCAGTATAGTATAGTATAGTTCCATATTTGAGTAGAGTTGAGAAAATAATGAATTTGGACCTGTGCCTATAAAGGATGAAGATCAAACAGTGAGGATTCTGGCTGGATAATGTAATATATAGACAGAGAGGTTCTACAGCAAATAACAACACCAAATGTAATCTCCTGTGGATTAGTTTTTTAATCACACCCAGCAAGTAATATGAAAATGAGAATATTGACAGGCTATAGCCATGAAGTTTTTGCTTGGCCTTATCTGCATCCAAACCCTTTGTTGGGTCTATCAGGCTCCAAGGCACTGATAACCTAGGCCCTTACTTTTTGACTTTTGAAATCTTGTGCTATCACCCTCCTAGTCAACTGCCCTTCATGAAAAATTGAAATAAACCAAATATTGCTGAGACTGACCTCCGTTTAACCCTTGAGTACTTATCTCGGATCGCTGTTTCCGTAGTATGCCATGTACATTTCATCCGTGATACTTTACTAACAATAATAATAATAAATTTTATTTGTAGTGCACTTTACATTTTACAAAGAAAATCTCAAAGTGCATACAGACAGTGAAAAAACATTATATTAAAAACAGCATTAAAAGGAGGAATAAAACAATTAAACATTAAAACGATCATTAATAACACTGGCTAAAAAGAAACGTTTTCAGGCTTTTTTAAAAACATGTTACAGTCTGTGGAGCCCTCAAATTTGTTGAAATATAGCTTAAATACTATATATTTTTGTATGATCGGTTATTTGCAAAAAATGTACTGGATCTCTTGCGACCCAAACAAAACAATACAAGTTGTTTGTATTTGTATGTGAGCTTTTAATGTGCTGCATTTGTAAACAAAGCTCAAACAAAATGTGATTTTTCCCTCATTTTTTCATCTTCCTGAGTAAGAGTTACTTAGAATATCATGGAAATAAAGTAAAAACTTTATTGGTCATATTGACTGCCTGCTCTTTGTCTCTAAACTGTGAGGTGTGAATGGGACATTATATAGTTGTAGTTTATGCAACCTCTGCCCAGTTTACCTTTTTTGTGGATTAGGAACAATAATAGATTTTGATCTCTCGACTTGTTCGGTGGGGGGCGGCATGGTGGTGCAGTGGTTAGCACTGTTGCCTCACACCTCTGAGACCCGAGTTTGAGTTTGAGTCTCCGCCTGGGTCACATGTGTGTGGAGTTTGCATGTTCTCCCCATGTCGTCGTGGGGTTTCCTCTGGGT
>JAODJX010000097.1:25848712-25865068 GCA_026776945.1 Isichthys henryi | reverse complement strand
GCAACTCCAATTAGCCTCAGCATGTTTTTGGACTGTGGGGGGAAACCGGAGTACTTGGAGGAAACCCCACGACGACACGGGGAGAACATGCAAACTCCACACATGTGACCCAGGCGGAGACTCGTTCCCAGGAACCAGAGGTGTGAGGCAACAGTGCTGACCACTGCACCACCATGCCGCCCCCTAGCTACATTCAATGTTTTACAATTAAATCAGGTTACGTTTTTCACATAATAGTAGGCTAGTCATGCACTTACTCATATATTGCCTGCAACATATGCAAAAACAGGTCATAAATCTGCACAAACAAAATCTACACATTTTTGTGTTGTTTCACTTTTTTAGTGTAGTTGTCACTTTTGATTTGCCTGCACTTGCAGTGAATGTCAGTGTAGTCTGCCCCTTCATAACTGAACATACATGGTGTTCTAGCCCTGTAATGCCCAGTGTATTTGTTGCAATAGACAAAAGGCAAGTGGTTCCCATTGTGGTTGCTTACAATGGAATCGGACTGCCAAATATCTGATTTCCCTTACACACTTTGACAGTTTTATATTCACCTTTCCTTAATTAAGCAGGCGCTTGCATCCTTAGGCGTTAAAGATTTTCATGCTGGCTCTGCAATCATTAGCCAGGCGCTCACAAGAGAGACTAGGGACCTTCAAAATGCTAATGTCCTTCCAAAAGTTCCAGGATAGGCTGGCTGTGTAAAAACCAAATTAGACATAGTAACCTATTTTTCTTTTATTCTGTGAAATTTTTGATGTAACTTTCTGTTCACTCAAGAATATGAATAACGGTTTGATAAAATAAAGACACATTTGAGTAATATTTATTTTAATTATTTTTGTGGGATCCCACAGGTCCCATTTCTGTTCTTCCGCTCCAACAGCGATTTCAGTCACTTTCCACCCACTCCTGCATTCCAAAATGAAAATTTGCAATTTTGTTTCCAGGTGGATCATGAAACGCTCCATTTTTAACTGATACAAGACATGATTTACACATACATACATTTCATGCATACACTACACTGTATACACTAGTTCAGGGGTATCCAACAACAACAATACCTGAACAAGACACAGGCCTAACCATTTTATGCTTAATTGGGTGGGTGTGGGTTTTTAGTGGAAGTGACTAACAATTGGTTAGGCATATTTGGTTGTTTACATAATTGTTCTGAATGAAGCGGGGAAAAAAAGCTGAAATATATGGATTTTCAAATACAATATGGGTCATTCTCACAAGCTCATTACCGTAATATATCAGTGTTCTATTATATTTAAAATTAGTTTGACTCAAATGATATCACTGTCTAAAATGTCAATTTTGCCTCTGGGGTAGTCAATTAGTTGCAAAGTAAAACAATTGACAATGCGAAACAATTGCTGAAATCAAAGTACATCTTATTATACTAATTGATTTTCAATTGTTTGCCAAACCTGAAGTAGCTCAGTGTGTCCTTCCTGGCAGGGCTTATCTGGTCATCTTAAGCTCCTGATGCATGAACAGAGCCCAGTATCATTGTGGTTTTTCTTATACAGTGCTGCAAATTCACTAGTTCTTCACAGGTGCCTTTTGTTGTTCTCTTGCATTAGTGCCCCTAGAGATGAAATTTCAATTACCTCTCATAATATCTACTATGTGAACTAGGTAGTCACGTATGAAAATCCTTTACATCAGGTATGGTCAACAACAAAGAAATTTCAAAATCCATTTAGTCACCCTGCAAAAAATAAGGGTGATTCCTTCCTATTCATATATTGTAGTTTTTCATATAAACAAATCAAATGTTTCCATGTAGAGTATAAATTTGAATATATGGGTAATATATGTCAAAATCTATAAGCAAAAATGTAGTTTTGTGCTCCAGGCTGTGACCAAATGGACTGTGTAAGTGTATAACTACGGCCCCAACTGACATGGTGGCTACACTACATGTAATTTATTATTCCTTCTAGTAATGGGACACTGGATCTGAATCCAGTGTTTTGAATAATGCACATTATTCAAAATTTATTTGTTTACATAAGGAACTTAACTATCTGCTATTATATTTTCTGGTGTTTTTGGTTGTCCTTTGCTGCCCAAATGTTGTCACTGATGCATATTTTGCCTACTGAAAAAATATATACAGATTGCAGAAAGGGGCTTCTCCACTCATTTTATATTGATTTATTTTAACAAACCAAGCACTTGCTCAATCACATTATGGAAATAGTGAGTTATCTCTGTTTAGGTAACACAGTTTCCCATCAGTTATTGGGTAGCTGCCTATTATGAAGGCAGTAAGAATGATGTTATGCTACTGCAAAGTTGCAGGATTGAACTTTGCAAATATTCATGCCAATGATAGATGGAAGTGCTGATTGATGACTTATAAACATAATCTGGTTGGAAATCTAGCATCCAGAAATGGTTGTCTGCTTGGTTGATATTAAGAAGGATGTTATTTACAGATTAAGTTGTTGGAATACAAATGCCATGTCCCTTTGTGAAATAGCGCCTGATTGCATGTCTCATGCTACATAGAGAACACTCTGGATGGGATGTTAGTCCATTGCAGTAATTTATTCTTTGTTTTCAGCTTCATAAAGAATCTTTGTTTATTGCCATAGTTCTCTACTAAAGAGATTGTTACTCCATCCCAAGATATTGACTCTATGATACTCATACTGTACAAGCACATGCTCTACACACAGTTTAGAAACACCAATTAGCTTAAATGCATGTCTTTGGAATGTGGGACAAAAGCCAAACAGATAGATGGTGCAATCTTCAAACACACATGCACACACACGCAGAGTATTTGCAAACCCTCAACCCTGCAGTGTGAAGCTGCAGTGTAACTCACTGAGCCACTATGCCACTCCTAATTATGACATGCATGTGTCACATTTTGTTAATTACCTTTATTGAAGTATACTGTACGCGTCAGGTGGCAAACTTGAGCCAATAATACCCAGCCCCTTCTGAAAGTAAATTAGTTAATAGTTTAACATTTGAACTCATTGATATGTGTATAAATTTTTCAACCCGTATAGAAAATTTTTAAATCTCAACTTGAAACCTCTTATCCATATAAACATAAAGTACCAGGCAAACGTCTGGACATACCTGCCTTGAATCCATTTGTCTCTGTTTAAACTGTCATGCACCTTATACTTAAAGGTCTCAAGGCAATGAAATAATATATAACAAATACTACAACAACCAAGAAAGGTTTTCAGCATCTGAGAATTTTCTTGAATTTTAGACTCTTCAAAATAGTTCCCATTTGCTTCAATGACAGCACTGTAGACTCTCGGCATTCGTTCAACCAAGCTGGCTACCTGGGATGCTTCTCCAACACTCATGGAGGAGTTTCCACAAGTTCAGGGCACATGTTGGCTACCTTTCTCTTATTTTTCAATGCAACTCATCTCAAAACAGTTCTATAGGCTTCATGTCAGGAGATTGTGTGGACCAGGTCATCTATTGCAGCACTCCGTCTCCTTCCATGTTAAGAAGATAATACTTACTACTCAACCTTGAGGTGTATTGAACATGCTACAGCATTGTTTGTTTCTGGCTAAAATGATGACTCAAAGTTTCATTTTTAAATTTCACTTTACCAATCATAGCCAATACAGCCAGAAAAACAATAGTGATAAACATTCAGCATTACATTCTAAAACCATCTGTTATGTCTGTTTATTTAGTGAATCATAAACTAAACAACACTTTTGTATTTCAATTTATTTCACATGTTATAACACATATATACAGTATAAAACCATGCATTGTTATCAGATAACCTAACTGACCATGTATTCCTTCATAATGTGGAGCCATAGAAAGGTCCCCAATGAAACCCTTGCATTCCTGCATCATAGAGACTCTAATCTCAACATCCATCAATTCATCTTCTGCAACCACTTGTCCTATTCAGGGCCATGGGGGGTCTAGGGCCTATGGGCACAGGACAAGGAACAACCCAGGAGGGGGGTGCCAATCCATCACAGGGCACACTCTCATGCCATGGCGCGCACGCACACACACACACACACACACAAACACACCTACGTGCAATGGAACATGGAACCCTGCCAGGGACTTGAACTCAGATCCCAGAGGTGTAAGGCAACAGTGCTAACCACTGCACCACCATGTCGCCTCCAGTCTCAACATTTATAAGATTATACTTGTAGTGCCTGCAAATTATTATATTAGATTAGACTAAAAATTGAGAAATTTCAATAGGTGCAAGTAGTTTTTCCTCAAAAAAGGATGATATCAGGACTGTGTCAGCATTTACACATCAATTTATGACATATCTGAGTAGCCCAGATTGTCCTGAAAACAAAACCATAAAGTATATGTGGCTAATTCATGTACATACCATGTAATAAGTCTAAAATCAAAGGGATGCAACCAATAAGGTCTGTCTTATTTGATAAAATGTTACTTTTATACAGAAGCATTCATACTGAAATTGTTAAAAAAAAAATGTGGTTAAAATTATACTGGGGCACAAATTTTAGGGCAGTGGTTCTCAACCTTTTTTGCAAAGCAACCCAATTTTTAAAAAGCCAGCTCACTCTCAACCCTACATCAAGTATAGCTCTAAACGACCACTATGATCAAGCGTGCAGTGCACTCTGCAATTTACGCCAGTCAATGCATATCGCACAAATCTGATGGGATATGCCAGTGACTTTTAAATTAAGCATATGTGGGTTGGCTTTTTGGATTGGTTGAGTTTTCACTAGTTTTGCACTAAGCATTTGCAGACCCAAGACCCATTTATATAGGTTAATTCTACTATTGGGCTGGGAAATCTGATCATGGATCAGCATAGGAAATTACTGGTTTTAAAATGCTTGCATTTGTAACTACCTTGCAACCCTTTCAGAACTTGACCCATAGGTTGAGAATTGTTGTTTGAAGCCATACTGCCTACCCCCAAGATGATCCCTATGCTCCACATTTTACAGTGTATTGTGTTATGTAGTCTGTTTCTGATCTTGATTTGGACTAGCCCTGCCTTGGTCTTGTCTCAGTCTCCCCCTGCCTTGATCTTGGTCTTGTCTTTGTCTCACCCTGTCTCGATTGTGGTCTTGTCTCGGTCTCGCCCTGCATTGGTCGTGGTCTTGTCTCAGTCGCAATACACTATGATCTTGGTAATGACTCAGTTTAGGCGGTCTTGCCTACATAACTAGCTTTGGGTCATTATCTTGTTGAAAAAAAGAAATGAATTTCAGCAGATGTCTCAAATTTTTTGACTGGTACTGTATATATTTCAATAAAGATATTTTGACATTTAAACAGGTTACACAAAAACATGAGTGTCTCCTCCAAGCAGGATTTCTAAGTTAGCTGGGTTAACAAACTAGAAGACGGGATTGTCCAGTAGGATACCCCTTACCGAAATTCTTATTGGACAATCATAACTTCAAGCTTAAGTTAACCTAGTTAACTGAGAAATCCTGCTTTGTGGAAGATCCCCCTGGAGAAATACATGTATTGCTTTGAGTATTTTATCAGAGTAAACTCTTTATCTGATAATCAGATTTGGGCTAAGAGCTGTAATTTGTTTTTGTTGACAGTTTACAGGTGTTTACAGGTTAAATGCTGGTAAATGGTGGTATAAATGCTGCTTCAATTTAGTGGATATTTTACATTTATTGTTATATTCTTAAGTAAAACAAATGTCACCCAATGACAGTTATAGTGTTGGTTTTCTGCCGGTCTGTCTGCTTGCAGTTATCTATCAAAAATCTTAAGACTCTGTAAGGGTCCTTCTGAAGTTAAAAAAGTGCAAGTTATTTCAGGAAATTGAGCTGCCCTCACTGAGTGTGTGTGCGTGTATTTCAGTGTGACTGAACATGCTTCCACGTATCTGGCGCTGCATTTGGGGAGTATCTTCTGATCAACCAAAATCCTGTTTAAACAAGCAGTTATTGAAAATGGGTGGATGCTTAATATCCCCAAAAATATTTCAAGTGCATAACTGTAACAGATAGATTCTGCTTCTACTGTTTATGAAGCTTATATTGTAATATTTGGTATATCTGTCCATCCATCCTACCATCAATCCATCCATCACCCAAATGCTTGTCCATTCATTATCTATGTGTATATGAACAATATAGGTGTGCGTATTGTGTGTCATTATGAATTTATTATATAAATATATATATAAATTGTTGTCAGTTAGATTAGCATGACAAGTCTCAATTGATATGTATGATCAATTGTGCTGTTTTTGTTTGACAATTAATATATTAGACAAATAATTTGAGGATTAATTGAAAAAAGAGAAAAATATGATTATTGTGGAATTGGAGACTGATGCAAATGACACAAATGTAAACATAACCTGACTGAAACCTTTGTGCATGTACTGTCTATTACTGGCATGTTTTGTATAAATTATGAATGAAAGACAATGCAGAAAGGGTCAAAGGTTAAAGGGATATACCTGATATTCAGTTATTCACGAGAGTCATGAGAATCAGCTCTGAATACACTCAAAACTAATTTAATATCTATTCATTTGGTAGGTTTTTAGCACCTTGACTGCTGAATATAGAATTACTCTCCATCTTTTACCTAAATTAATAATACTATTCATGTGAAGAATGTATAATATATAGCAAATAAAATATGCATAATAATAATAATAATCATTAAAGTTGAATGTGTACCCAAGGTAACAAAAGGGGGTTTGTTCAATTTTTAGATTTTTTTTGAGTGGTACAACTGCTCAGGGTATATAATACATTGTAAGTTAAAAATTAGCTGTTCAGTATAAGAGCTAAGGCTCCTTTCATAATAATGTGCCATAATAATGAATTTACTGCTTAAGTGTGGTAATAATTAAAATTTGGTGTACAGTTAGAAAATTATATTTAATTACATGTAAGGTGGTCATTAGAAAGATTGGTTTGTGTGAGTTGCTGGTAGGAAGATTAAGTTTATATGACTTAATGAAAAATGATTTTTAATTACATACATATTTTTGTCAATCAGTTGGCCTTTCTCAGTTTTCTCTCACTATGACTGAGCTGCAGCATCTCCTGATGTTTAACACTTTCCATGTCACAGAAACTGATACGTTTTCTCACCTTTGTTTATTGACATTTCTAGAGTTTTTATATGCTTATTATAGTAATAATTTTTTGCATGTTAAGTCCTTCAGTGATTTTTCAGCATCTGTTCAATATTCATTCCAAGCCTTTTTGTGAGTATTTTTAAATAAACAGTTTAAAGATTTATTAGTACAAGTGAACCTTATTTGATACTAGTACTTTCATCTTTAAATATACATTGCATTTATAAGTATTTGAGTAACATCCATTTCTAAAATTTGCACTTAAATATATATTTTACCTGCGATGGGCTGGCCCCCCATCCTGGGTTGTTCCCTGCCTTGTGGCCATAGCTTCTGGGATAGGCTCCAGACCCCCAGCGACCTAGAAGGATAAGTAGTTTGGAAAATGGATGGATGGATATATACGGTATTTTACCAAAATATTTGGTGCTAAGTACCACAACAAAACCTTCTGTATTGTGGTTACATGTCAACCAAACAACCAAATGTGTCTGTAGCCCTTGTTTTGTACGACAGCATAGGTTAACCAGGTACAGTATTTGGGTTATGTGCTTACTAGTACCCTTGATGCTATACTGGTAAAGTTTTGGTACAGAATACATTTGCTGTCAGATAACCCAGCTGCTGTTACTGAAAAATTAACCATGAATGACAGATAACCTTTTCATGAGTTCAGCATGTTGTAATGCCACGGCTAGTATCTCATCAGTCATCAGTTTTTTAAAAGAAGACATTTCTTTTGATCAGGCTCACAGTTGCATGCCAGCAGAGTCCACATTTTATTTATTACATCATTTGTTTTTTTTTTTTCTTCTCTCCAATTGCTTTGAATTGCTGCCAGTTGGGTCTTCCGATCGTGTGCTAATTTCTATGGTATTTGCTATGTGATTGACGTATTTTCCGTTGTTGTTGTTTTTGCACTGCACTGCCTTTCAGAGAAAAGTCGGCTGAGCTTTGTGCAAGCTTTCCTGTTTTCGTGATGGTAGTGTGGCAGAAAGTTTAAATGTTTAGGGCGTGGTCATGTGCTTCTCTCCTTTCCCTAGTTACGGACGAGTTTATGCTGCCGACCCCTACCACCACGCACTTGCTCCAGCAGCCACATACAGCATTGGTGCCATGGTAAGCAAGCAGCATGATCTGCTCTCTCTGCCCACTCCAGCCACTTTGTCACTCTCAGCGTTTGTGTCCATTTGCCGTTCCATTTTTGCATTGTTTCGCCTTTTTCCAATCTGCCAGTCACGTGGATTATATCATAGCTGCCATCTCCTCACTTTAGCTTAATTGAATCTCTCTCTTCGGCAGCTAAAATGCCGCATTGATCCTTCCAGTAAACTTGATAAATGTCTTAATTTCTTGGCAGTGCACTGCATTTAAATTATTATATTCCCGATATATTTTCAATTTTGTATCACCTAAATGAACGCTACCCCTAATGGGATAATTACTCAATTTCATAATTGAATCGATCATCTAAGTGCAGTGGCAAGATTTAAAATATTTGAAATTAAGAAAAATAAAGGTTGAAATCTCAGTTACGCTTAAAATAAAATCCAGTGTACAGCTACTTGGCTGAGTGGAAAAGTTTTGTATCCTCTCACTATTCATGCTAATTTGCATGGCTGCTTGTTTAAATTTATAAAATTATCAGTTCTTGTTTGAAAAGTTTGTAACACTGACTTGGATGTCAGTTTTATATCATAATAAACATAAATTTTTCATCAAATTTTCAATGAGCCTTACGATCGGAACCCCAGTGAACCAATGAGGGGTATCACAGATAACACGTTTCAGGACTACGATTCAGGAGCCTGCTGTCATGGATGATAGTGACATTTTTATCGTATACAATGACTGACTTGGGATGAACATGCTGAGATCAAAGTAGTCAATGCATTTTTTTTATTAATTTGCTTGCATCAGCTTATTTATTTCCCATTTCCCAGACTTAGAGAACGCGCCTGATGACTTGTAGCCATGCTGATGTACCGTAGACTCAGTGTAGGTAAACGCGACCGGCCAAAGACGATTGTATTAAAAGCCTCTACGTGCATCACTTTGTTTCAGAATGCTTTTGCACCCTTGACTGATGCCAAGACTAGGAGCCATGCTGATGATGTCGGTCTCGTTCTTTCTTCATTACAGGCTAGTATATACCGAGGGGGATACAGCCGTTTTGCTCCATACTAAATGACAAAAACCATAATAAAACCTTCCAGTGGGGACAAAATGAGAAGCTTTCCGAGGCCTGGGTATTGCAATACATGCAGTAGTGCATCATTTTAGCATCTCTAAAGAGAGAGGGGGGAAAAAATAAACATTTTTTTATCTTATACCTCAGATATTTTGTTCTGTGTATTTTAATGTGGGTCTTTCATTTTTAAACAATACATAAGCTGTTGGTTGTAGAGATTTCTGTGATGATCTAGAAAGCTGCTAGATATAAATCAAATGGGGGGAAAAAAGTATTAAAGCCACATTCCACAGTGCTTTATCATGTAAATTATATAATATATGATAAATATTACGCTGTCTGGGGTTATCACATTTTGTTAAAGTGTAAGTGACTATAGTAGTCATTTTGTTTTTTGCATTTTTACATGACACTTTGTTTTTAATTTGATTATATATTTGATTTGATATTGAGAGAAGAATGGGGCAGGTTTTATGGCCGGGGTGGGTGGGTGTGGTGTGGCCAGGTTGACGATCCCTAGTATAACCCATATAGTTGATAAGGGAGGTACAAATCCTGTTAGCTGTCTTATACCATTCACTATTCAAAGCCAAAGGTTATGTTCCTGGGTTGTAAGCAGACACTTGTACATACTGATGTTATGTAGAAGCTGCCTGGCAAAACTCCAAAACATGTTCATCGAGGCAGCGTTTAACTGTTTAACCAAGTATCTAGCCAGTACTTACTAGTTAAGACCATTTTAAAAAGAAACATTGTTTTTATATTACCTCCAGTATATAAATTATTGATATCATTGCTGACTTTTGTATTATGGGAGGAGAAACATTAAAAGAATAATAAGGTGATAAAACCACTCTTTCTATTTTTCTTTTTGTTTTCCAGAAAGAAATAAATATACTAGAACCGTTTGTACCAATTAAAATAGAAAAGATGACAATGTATAATATTTAAACTGTGCAGTGGAAAAGGTCTGTTATAGAAAATACGGGCATATGATGTTTTAGACTTAGTCAAGTAGATCAGCTGTTAGACAGAAGGTGTATCATTTTTATGGAATCACAAAGAACATTCAAATTTCTATGAACATTTTACAGATAGGTAGAGATAATCATGGAATTTTGTCATCTTGGTACTATTTTGGTCTTATTATAGGGCACACACAATCTGCAATTTTTCGTTTATTCTGTTGAAAATGCATAGCTCTTTTTATTTTTCTGTTTTTATACAAATATCCTATTATTTTATGACAAGGTAAATGTATGATTCTCAGAAGTATAATATATAACAGATCGTTTAATAAGATGATTATACCTAAGAGAAATTATAAGTAAGTAATAATGTAATAATTCTTCCCAGCCATTTCCAAATGCCACACAGGAATGCTGTTTAGAAGGCTTCTTCTAAGCATCCTTGAAGAATTGCAGCTTGTCTGTACATATGCTAAGACTGTTCATAAGTCATGTTTACAAAAGTCTTAATTCGAGGTGTTTGTCAGTTTCTGTTTTGTATTTATTAACAAAAAAAAAAGTTTGGGGGGGGGGGGGCCTAATCCTTGCTGCAGACTTAAGTTATATCCTCATGTGTACTATGTGCGTCTAATCGCACAACTCAGTGAAATATCTTATCCGCTGCTGTGATTCTACTATGAAATTATGCTTTTAAACAAGTGTTGTGACCAGGCATTCTCCTTGTCATCGTATGTGCATGCAGTATATGATCCGCTGAACAATAACCATCAATAAAGTTTCACAAGATAAGGGGAAATTGTGGTGGTCTTTTTTTAATGGCTCATTGGGAAATGTGAGGATATCTGTTTATTTGCTGTCATTGCTTTGTTATTTCAAATACTGTCAGTTCAAAATGTTGAAATAAAAAATGAGTATTATACAACGATTTTTGTTTTGTTTGAATTATTTCATTTTAAAATGATATACGGGATATATGATATTAGACTGGAAGAAATTATTTAAAAAATTTTTTGAAAAAACGTGACTTTTAAGGTACTATTAAAAACTATAATTTGAGAGTAGTATTCCATTTTTTCCACAGAGATGTTCAAAAATCTTATTTGTGCACTATTTACCACATTGGCCTTCATAGAGATTATTCGGGGAAACAGAAATTCACACTTATTATACAAATCTTTGTTGGACATCTGCATGAATATGTTTTTTAATTTTTTATGAAAAAATTGCACCAATAATAATCGTAACCTGCTGCTAAAAATTTTGGTCTACAGAACATGCATTATTTTCAAACAACGCATTTTTAAATAAACTCCAACAGAAGAAGCTCGTATACCATGTTATATAAAGTCATATAATATGTTAAATGGCTTTCAGTTGAATACACTCGACTGCGTAGCATTGCTCACCTCCCACGGAGTACTGCATTCACTGTGTATAAAGAACACGGGGGGGGCAGTGCAAACACAACTGCCACCTCGCACCATCTGTGCCTCTCCAAATCTGAGCAGTAAAGCACTGCATTTGTGGCGCTCTCACTTGGACAGACAATCTAAGTGGAGGCCTAGAAATGCGATACATTGTTGAGGGATCAGGGAACTTGGGGGCGAGAACATGGCACTGTAAGTGATTTAAAACTAGCGCTGTGTGCTCTATTACCAATTCCCTGGACTCCCGCATAACAACCATCCAGGCAATTTAGAATACGCATCCACTGCAACCACAGGGGACCGAGAGCGGTGTCCATGCACTTTGAGTAGGCCATGTTATATGTAGGCTGTCTCTTGGAAAGCAAAGCAAAAGAATTTTCAGTGTTGTGGCATAATGGGGGTATGAAAGTAATCATATTTCAGCACTTTAAACCAGAGCGATGGAAAATCCACACCCTGCAGCTGACTGCATTCAAGGATCTGACCCTTAGTAAGCATCCTGAATATAGGTGCTTGAACATTACAGGCTGATTGCTTTTCTGTGCAATTAAGAAGTACTATAGCGCTTTATTTTTTTGAATAGGAATCGTACAGTACCCAAAATCCGTTCAGGTGCTTGTGCATCTGGCTCACAGTCTGGCTGGGAATGTAAGACACAGTGCCAGAGGGTAAATGGAGTTCGAGCCACGCTGAACACCGCAGAACCAGATGGACCCATGACCCTCAGCCGAGGTCTTTCCGCATCCTCTTACAAACCCGAATATGCAGAGCGAGTCATGGGTCAAACACAGGAACAAGAACGGGAGATATCAGCAGCCATACCTGCACCCTGCTCAATAGGCTGTTCGGTCGAACAAAATCTCCTCATCAAAGGTTTTCTCAATGATTTCCGATTTCTAAGTGATTTCCAAGCACAATGATGTCTTTGGTATGGCAAAGAGAACCACTTTCCTCCATCCTACATTTCATATCAAATTCCATGCAAACTGGCACATGAAGGCATCCGAGGCATCAGGGAAATTTAGTTTTAAGGGGCAGGAGGAAAAAATGGGGGAACACAGATTGCATTGTGTCACCTGTGCATGGGTGCGATGTACATTTACCAACATTATCTAATATTTACGCAACTAAAATATAACAACTTGAATAAGAGATTCTTTCATAGAGATTCTTAATTATTGCCATGTATTTTTTATCTTACAGCTGTCCTTTGTCAATGCACCACTTTTAACTCAGTAAGTCATTTTACTGTAATTTATTTCACTTTTTTTTTGAGCAGGATATAATTAGTATCTCAGAATAAATTTTTCTGTATTTCTTCTGCGACAGTATCAAGAGTATTGTGCAGTTTATAATTAAATACATCAACCAAATTATCAACTGATCCATATTTTAATGAAGCAGGGATTTAGGGAGTTCATAAATAAAGTTCTGAGCTGTATTAAACTAGAGAGCAGCTACTGTATAAAGGAATTTCATCAAATATTTCTATTTCAAATGTAATCAGAAAATTATCATAGGGTAGTATGTCTTTTACATAAATATATTCCTTATGATACAATTATTTAAAAAGCAAGATTACATGTAGAGTTTCATCATTTTTAGAAGAATAACTAATAATGGATGGACAAATATTTATTTTTGCGCGATACAGTCATTGGAAAATTCACAGTCAAAATCAAACCTTCAAACAGGAAAGGTTGTGTCCAGTTTTGGAACTAATACTAAGATTATCCTAAAACCAGAATTTATTTTGTTGTCATTGTTTATTTGGATGATTTTTATGTACATTATCAGAAAAAAAATATTATTATCAGTCTGCTCAATAGCTTAATCCTTATATCTTGAAGGATTGTTGTCTATACTGTAGCTAAATTAATTTGATTTTAGAACAATTACAGATCTTGATAGCAAAATAATAACGCTTAGCTAATAACACTTAGTTATAATAAAACCTAAGCTATCTCAGTTGGTATTAAACTGTTTAATGTTTAAATGCTTTTAATGTTGACTTAGACGCACATTTTAGCCAGTATGACAGCACAGATGTACATACATTATACAATTAGCCAGTTTGCTGTGATTTGTGTTGCATGTTGCTATTTGAGGTATTTATGTGTTTCAGGGTTACCTTCAAGTTTATTGCAACTTCAATATTTTCTAAAAATGAAAATAACTATGCAAAAAAGGTTAATGGTATTTATGTCATTATCTAGTTAATGTAGTCCTAATATTAATTAAAAGTGTAATCATAAAAAGTATTTCTATGTGTGAGAATATGTGTGAAGGTGATTAGTGAAATACCCTAAGTGATATGCACATTTTGTGCATAATTTGTCTCATAATTAGAATAGTATTTACTGAGATATTAATTATTATTAAGCATTGCATGTGTAAAATGTAATCTACTGCATATGTTTTTTTAAAGAATGAATAAATACAGAGATATACACATGTATTCGTGGGACAGAGTGGTGGCTCTGTGCCAGTAACTGGAAGGTTGCTGGTTCAAATCCCGTAAATGCCCAAAGTAATCCTATTCCATTGGGCCCTTGAGCAAGGCCCTTAACCTGCAATTGCTTCGTCCTGGTTATGATGTTAATCTACATCCAGCCCTAGGAGGAGGTCCTCCAACTTACAGGGAAAATCTTGGGGGTTGGTGGCAGGATTGGCATTCCAGCCACTGGAAAAAACCTCAGACTGCTCCATTCAGTCTAGTGTGGTGCTGAGTTATCATCTGCCACATGGCTGCACCTAGGTTCCCATCCCAGAGGTGGTTTGTTGTGTGGTGGGTGTGACAATGCGCTGTAATCAGTGCAGGCTCCTTAACTCTCTATATACATAAACAGACGAGTGAGTTTATCTTTCACATTAATATTGCTCTTTTACAAATATACCTAGGTAGCAGATAGCTTTATTAAAGCAGCATTTAAGATATATATACTTATCATTCACAGGAAGAGACGAATATACGTACCACGGCCAATAACTTATGCGATTTAATAAGTCTTTATAATTGTGTAGTGCAATTAAAAAGACATATTGCATCTCATAGGTTGCGCTGTAACTGCAAATGCATTTCTCATGGTGATAACCTTGATTAAGTTACATTTTGAAAAAGACATACACAAACAGCGCATGAAATCATACTAAACTGATGCATTACTAGGCAATAATCAGTACAGCTAAGTAAACCCTGCATTTTAGTGCGACAACAGCTGGGGCATGATGTTGTGTGGCAGAATACAGTTACTTTTTTATTTATTTATTTTTCTTTTACAGCATTCGCATTACTCTCTGCCAGTTAAGTCCTACACCTCCTTTTAATGTTTTTTTTTTCATCTAGATGCTGACTTCCTTTTGGTCTTTTACTGGAGAATGAAGGCTGCTCTATGGTGTGCTGGAAGTCTTTGTACTGTCACTATTGAATATATTAATTACAACATCTGTTAAGTTACTGCATTGGCTCATATCTGGCTACTTGACTGTTGGCCCCCTCTGGTGGTTCTGTTTGGTCATGGCCGCTGTCACAGGCATTCAGTAAACAGCTGATTTCCTCTCCCAACACCAGCAGATTTGGGGAGGTTGGAGGGGTGATAGGGTGGACTGACTGAGGTTAAGCCAATTTTATACGTATTAATTTCCATAATCACTGTTGCAACAAGCTACTTTGACAGCACAATTATACATTTTCATCATGATGACCCATGGTGATTGTTTTATGCTATAGACAGAAGTTTGCAGATCTGTAATCTTTTTCAAGAGAATTTCACTGGATTCCATAAAATAGTACTTCAGCATTCATGTTACTCATTTGCTTGTTCTGTCTAACCCCAGCAACACACATATCACCAGACCACAATATCGTAATCCCGAAGAAAGCAAAGAAACCTCCATTGTCTTAAAGTTACGGTACGAGTGTTCAGATATGTTTATATTTTAGTTTTTCAACATTCCTGGTTTACTGATGTTTGTTCAAAGCAATTCTGTTTCAGTTTTGTCTTTTTCTCCCTGTACTTTGAAGGTATCTTTCCACTCTAATATGTAAATTTTGGCTTATATCTGATAGCTCATAACAAAGCTCTGAGAGTTTAGCTCTCAGCCTGCGAACTAAAATCGCAATGCGATGAGTCAGTGTTCACCTATGTCTGCATACCTGCTGGCCTAAAAATAAACGTTGAGTGAGTCTGTCTATTCAGAATGCAAACAAATATTACTTAACCCTTCTCATTTACTCATATAACTACTTTGATGTACAGTATTAGACATGCTTTTTTCAGTTTGTTCATAAAGATGTGCTAAAAGAACAATTTCCTGTTTAACATTTTTTAATGATATTCAGTGTAAGCATATTAAAAGCTTAATATAAGTTCCGGATATCAGCCTAATTCTGAATCGGTGCTGACCATTACGTTGAACAAAACTGATTTGTGAAATACAGCTGTAATCCATCCATCCATCCATCCATCCATTTTCCAAACCGCTTATCCTACTGGGTCGCGGAGCCTATCCTGGAAGCAATGGGCACGAGGCAGGGAACAACCCAGGATGGGGGGGCCAACCCATCGCAGGGCACATTCACACACCATTCACTCTATGGGCAATTTAGCAACTCCAATCAGCCTCAGCATGTTTTTGGACTGTGGGGGGAAACCGGAGTACCCGGAGGAA
>JAODJX010000097.1:25828800-25840859 GCA_026776945.1 Isichthys henryi | reverse complement strand
GTGTGCATGTGTGAGTGGATGGTGTGTGAATGTGCCCTGCGATGGGCTGGCCCCCCATCCTGGGTTGTTCCCTGCCTTGTGCCCATAGGCTCCAGACCCCCCGTGACCCAGTAGGATAAGCGGTTTGGAAAATGGAAAGGATGGATGGAAAATGCAGACAGTAGAAAATGAATATACACTGAATTGATAAAATGAATGTTATGGTATCTAGAGGGGAACTATAACCTCAAGTCTTCTCGAGTCATGGGGGGAGTCATTGACTCGAGTCGACACTTCAAGTAAAATCTTCAATTAACCTTCTGGGGTCTAGGGCTAGGGAACTTAGTGTACTTAGTAAATATGTCAGATTTACAGGTATGTGAAGTTTGTAATTTGACATCAAAGTATAGACATTGAAAAATGCATTTTGGAACACTTGCAGAAACATTATAAAAGTACATAGTAAGCAATTGTGGAAGTTTGTTTTGATCCCAGATATCTGATCTCCAAAGTCTTGGCTATATGAAGATGGCTAAATGGCTTAGTTGCAACATTCAGTTTGATAAATAAATAAGAAAAAGCTAACTCATGTCACTATTTCTGGTCTCTTTCTCTTGAATATGTAGGAGCTCTCATGTGTATGCATGAGCCATTCACACCTGGCCACAAAGCCCCCCAACCTCCCCTTTATGGCGCTGATGAGGTTGTATCTGGATCGCGTTTCACCATTGCTTTATTCATCAAATTACCATGCGAATACGATTTGAATATGCGGTAATGCGGCTATTTAGAATGCGAATAGCGACCTTCACGTGCAGGTAAAACAAAGAAAGGTGACATGGTTTACTTCTTTTCCTATTTAACCTAATTTTAAAAACTTTAATACTTCCGATAATGGATGTTTTGAAAAGAATGCCGTCGACTCCAGAGGGTTAAACCCTATGAGAAATGACTTTTTCTGATAGAGGGGTGGGAACTTGGTGGCTGAAGGAATGTTGTTGCACCGTTAAACAGGCCCGAAACACAGGCCTCTGGTCTTTAGTTACCGATTCTCCCCAAATCACCATTCTGAAATAGACAGCGACTACCCCTGATCATTCTTATAAAAATCCACTGCTATACTACCTACCATGCAGTGTAAGAAGAACAAGAACTGTGTTCCCTCTTTGAATCCTGCGAGGCAGGTCATTTCTGATCCAACAGATTCCATTACACAGTTTCCTTGTGGGACACTTGGTCACAGTCTGCAACATATTTGACCAAGTCTGCCCAAATATATGTCACCTAACTAAAAATCCTCACCGGTGTAATAAACTTTATTGTGTGAGCTTTGCAGAAAGAAAATACTGCCTATACTGATACTAGGTCATACTCAAAGTGATCACAAACTGGACCTTCTGATTTATTTAGTCATTTACAGCAATGGATTGTTTAGCATAGCTTGGAAGGAATCTACTTTTAAAAGGCATTGATTCATGCAATAAACATACGTAAAGATGCACGCTGTCGGCTTTATTTTTATTGTAATTAATGAGAATATATTTCACTATATATTTTTTGTTTTTTGTGATAGTTTTCATTAACAGTAATATATTTGATCCCTGATAGGTAGTTTTTCCATCAATTGTTGATGAAAAGTCGTGATTCTGATCTAACTGTGTTTGCAATTTCTCTGATAATTGAAGTAAACAGTTGGTGAGGTATTTCATTCTGTCCTCAAAGACGCATGTAATCACAACATGCCGACATCCATCTGGAAAGTAGGGGGTCATCCTGACAGCTAAATTTTAATAGGTGAGATAGATTTTTTTTTTTCATTTCCATCTTCCTCTGGAGAACTACACTTCGCCTTGCCAGAAAATTATAGATCACAGAAAAAAAAGAAAAGAAGAGAAAAAAGGGGGGGGGGAGGAGAAAAAAGAAGAAAAATGGAAAAAAGAGAAAAAGGAAGAAAGAAAGAAAAGAAGAAATAAGAAGAAAATGAAAAAATGAGAAAAGAAGAAAAAAGAAAGAAAAAAGGGAAAAAAAATTATAGATCACAGATCATTTTAAAGAAGCTGATGTCACCACACAGCAGTGCTACACTTTGGCAGATCTGTCCTCATGTCCTTTTGCAGATAGTATTAACTAACTTATTGCATGTGTTGCAAACTTTGCAGGCTGTTACTTTTTTCTCCTTAAATACTCCAGAATGAAACTGAGGAAGCTGTAAACCTAAGAACAAAGGGTTCAGCCCTACAGCGTTTCTGTTCTTCCGAACACATGGCTGATATTCTGCGGTTTCAAAGACATCCAGCTGTCACTAACCCTCAAAGTCCATTCCTTGGTTTTGTCTATGGTCTCTGTGCTTCTGTGGTCTCTGTCTCATTGTGCACAGCTACAGTGGTTTCTTCACTGGTCTCAGTCTCCTTTTTCCTTACTTCACACAGAATACAGTTTTATCGACCTTGTGTAGTTTCTGTAGCATTCTCTTTCTATGGACTACTCATGTTTTTTTTTTTTAAAATAGGGCATTAATTTGTAGCAAATTATGTCTTGGTTGGTCAAAGTTCAGATGTATTGCTGTGTTTAATGTGAAGTGTTTCCAGATTGGCACAGCCTAGGGTATATTATGTATACAGTCAAGGCCATAGGCAGAATTTTTTAAATACCGAGGTCAAAACCATCCTTAACCCATCCTGGGGGGGGGGGTGCCCCGGCATGGGTCATGGGTCATGGTTATTGGAGGTTGCAGAAACAACACTGAGGGCTTGACCTCGGTGTTCAAAATGGTAGGTACACCATGTATACGGCAACTTTGATATTTATGAACCTTGCAATTTTCTAAATTCTAAGAACAATCACTAATAAACCCTATGAAAAACATACCATTGTATTTCACATATACAGAATGAAGCACTTTCAGATTTGCAATCGATGGTTGTACTGCACAGATTTATTATTATTCATTTTATCACCAGAGTAGAAGCAATAGACAAAATCCACTAGAAAATAGCATAATACTGGATATTCTTTGCCATTTAATTACACTGTAATAACATGTCATTCTCCAAAGGTTTATCTAAATATTTTCAACATGGTACATTTCTTCCTAGAGGAACATACTTTATGCAGCCTGCTTGCTTCTGTCTCTTCGCCTTTAACAATAAAACTATATGAAAAAAAAGAATGATAGTGTCCCTATAGCAGCTTCCATAGGATGCTTAATAATAAAGAAAGAAAGAAACCTCCATGAGAATTCGGCAAGCAATAAGTAGTAACAATCTTATGAAACGTTTCCAGTTCTACAGTACAGTACGTCATTATTTTTAGTGATAATGAAATGTGAACTACATTGAGTTCAGAACAGGATCTTACTTATCCTGCTATAAACTGCCACTGAAATCGGGAAACAAGTATATCTTAAGGCACTTTATCCAATGAGAAAGATTACAATAGATTTGGATGTGAAAGATGATTCAATAAATTTAGAAAAGGTCCCAGAATAGCTTAAGATAATAATTTTTGTCCTTTGTTTTTGATTTTCTGCTTGTTCCACCCTTATTCCTAGCTTACAGCTTTTTCTCATCTAATATAAGTAAGTTCAGCATTATGTGCAGTACTGTCCAAAAATCTTAAACAGTGAAAGAAAATGTTTTAAGTCATTTATCTTATTTGTCTCCTCAGGGGCACCTCAGCCACTCCGTGTATTTGTTACATTTCAGAACCAATTCACTTAATTAATGAACATAATTTGTTAAACAATTTGATGAGCTATTGATTAACTGAACATGGTGTGCTAGTACTTGAGTTTATAAACACATGGGTATATTGGATGGTGGCTGCAAATACTGGGGTGCTTTTAGGAGGGGTTTTGAAATCGAAAGCTGACACACTTTTTCACCAACATGAGTATCGTTTAGCTTAGAGAGGCTTATTACCTTGATGCGCTCATAGTGATTGTTTGCAATGGCTGCCCCATTTATTAGCATTAACCTGAATTAGCTAGCTCAATTCAGATATAAGATATAGGCTAATGTCTTAGGTTTTTGGAAAGTCATGAAAATCTTCCTGCTTTTATTATTTTCAATAACCTTTCCAGCCCCAGAAAATGTCATTTAAAATTCCATGACATTTCCAGGTTTTCCAGAACCGTATGAACCTTGGCTCGCTGAACTGAATTCTAACTACAGCAGAAGATAACTCCCTAAGGCTTTGGGGGAAGCCGGGGGGTATTTAGGGGCCAGGTTCTATTGGGAAATAGGAAGAACGCTAAGATCTGGAGCAACCACTTTATTTCCCATCCCTATTTTAAACCGGGGGAAACATTCCTCTACACTGCCCTCACGGCCTTAAATTACCCCTGCTCCTTTTCGGTACTGGTTGACTAATTTAAAAAATGTCATAGGCGAGTTTAAAATGGATTTTTTTTTTTCCGCTGAGTTCTGCTTTCTGCTTGCTTAAATCAAACAAAGATTAATGATATTAATACCACCTGTAAAAATTGCTTTACATAAAAATAAACTCCCGGAAATTCAAAAATAAATTGTATTTTTGGAATTTAGCAATATAAAATGTTTCTTTGTTGTTATGTATTTATTTATATTATACCACGGTTTGAGAGACACAATATGGTTTATACAAGTTTATACGAGTTTTTTTTCTTCCTCTGGCAATTCTGATATCTTTCATGAAGGGAAATTAACATTATTTCAGATATTACTTTGAGAGATATTCTGTTCCTTTGTTAGCAATTTTGCTGTGCATTCAAACTTGACCCCCATCTGCTCTGTGGTGAATCTTTGTGAGTCAATGCATGTGAAATATTTGATTTTTTCTCTTTCTTTCAAGCCTATAGATGTTCAGTTTTAAGCAATGTGTATGAAAGGCAACTTAGTAAAGGACTTACTAAAGACAGCAGCGTCCCAGCCATATCTAGGCCTGTGTTCTACAAACAAATGGATAGTGAGAGGTTTCATTTGTGAGTGTTAATCAGCAGAAAGGCCATCTGTGTTCCGGATCACAAACACCACAGGGAGATGACAAAGAATTAATTAGTGAAAATATGCAAGCCTTTAATGAAGCTCTGTAATGCTTTGATGCAGATTCAAAAAGGAGGAAGCCTCTGATAGTTTTCATGTATCAGTCTCAGACCCATTATAAGGCAGAGGAAGTATTTTTCAGGAATGTTCTAGTTTTTTGCTGAACACAGTGTTTTTTTTTTAATGGCTCAAGTTGTTATGTCACAATTAAGCTTAAGAGCATTAAGTGCATTTGTAGGATTTTCCTTCAGTAATACTATAAATTATAATATTGGTTGCCATAAAATCATAAAAAATAATAAGCTGTGTTTTTAATCAAATGTATTGCTTTATTAATAAACTATGTTAGAAAATGAATGAATGAATTAATTAATACCTCGACTTCAAAATATGCAGACATAGCAGAAAACTTGGAACTGATTAAAATGTGTTGCATACATTGTTCAGTTATTGGAAAGAAATCTGCTTTGTAAACTTGGTTTGGTTGTGATTTGTGCCTGGGTGCTGATTCCTGGTTCATATAGTGATACCCTCCGGTGATGGCTGCTTGACCCAGTCACAATAACATATTCAAAAAATCGTTCCCTGACTGATAATTATTATTTATTTATTCAGAGTGCTATGTTGTGCTATTTTGAACTGTATGTTGATGGAGCCTTCAGTCCCACAGTTACAAGGGCTCATAACCCAGCATAGTGAATCAATTTGTATTTCACCATATGCTATAATCAAGACTTCTAATATTATGGTTGCCATTTCCAGTGCTGTAGATGTGACTTACGTCATTATTTGCGCACTATTCTTATTTTTTTTGTTATATAACAGATTTCGATGTTTACATGTGCTGATTATGCCTGCTCATTATTCATAAAATATGCTAATTACCTCTCAGATAATAGGACTTAAATGTGGGTTGATATAATCTTAAATGGTATTGTAACTGAAACAAAAAACACAGTAAAAGAAAGTTCGGCTATGTCCCTGGGATCAAAACGTAAGCTAACGAGGTTCAGCTGATGCAAGTATTTAATTCAGTGCTGCATTTGGCATACCTACGTAATGCTGGAGACTGCACACACTTTTACAGTAAACCTAAGACTGAGCATGCCAAAACCAGAAAGAATCATTGTTTAATTTGCTTATGCTCTCAGCTCTTTCCATTGATGCAAATAATTCATTTATTGACCACCCCATACACTGTAAAATATGGTGCTATGATTTTCACAATAAAAATGATTGAAATGCCTTTAGCTACTTGGGAGAATTTCATGGCGTGTAAAACTGAAGGGTATGAGGATGCCTGATTCCGCCATGGCGGCTTTCAGTACAAGTGTTATCCTTCACTGTTCCTAGCTATTACGACATGACACGTTCAAGCAAGATTGTGCAAAAGGTTTCTTTTTCCTATCACCCTGTCTGGACATGTCAGAAATTATTATTTTCTTTTTTTTTTTGTGACAGACCTGCTACAGTCCAGCTTACTTCAGTTTTAGTTATAAATGATTTGTGCCATGACTCACACAACAAGATTCCAATGAAACGATCTCAGTACATAATTTGGAATTTTCATAAGCTTTATTGCAGAATGTATTATATGCATTTATACCTTTGTACAGTTTTTAAGATTAACAATGCAAATCTATTGGTAAAATTAAAGTTCTAGTGTCAAGTGAGTCTGTTTCCATACAAGAACGTCTTGAAAAAGTGTGATTTGTTTATCAGCTTCATGAAAACTAGAGTGTCATTTATCTCTGAGACTTATCTCATATATTTTTGAGACTTTCAAGCTTATGTTCCGTGGCTCTCTAAATGTTTTTTTTTCTTTTTTTCTTTTCTTTTCTAATCACACTGCAATCTATCAGTAGATTTACATCCACAAGATTTACTTACGAACAATGTTTGGTTACGTGTAACAACAGTCTCTCGATTTAAAATTTGAACATATGAAATTATTTATCATCACTGTTGTGTTGTATTACTGTAACTCAATATTTACTCATTAAATATGCATACATGCTCCTGAAAGCCCAACTTTAATTTATGTTAATGGCTTATGATTTTAGTTTTTAATTGTAGTTAACTGCCAGTGGTGGCTTACTGGTTAGGGAGGTAAACTCATAATTGAAAGATGGCAGGTTCAAATCCCCAACCAGCACGGCACCACTGAGGTACCCTGAGCAAGATACTGTTCCCTGGGTGATGAATTAGCTGCCCCTTGCTATGTCACATTGTCACATACAGTATGGGTTAAATGCAGATAGCGCATTTTGTTGTTGTGTGCTATGGTGTGTCAACAATGACAACTAATTATGTCTTTTGAATAGCATAGTTCATTTCTGGACTTTCCAAAGCTCCAAAAAAATCCAAATTATAAAGAGAACTTCTAAAGGAAGATGTAAAAACTCATTTAAAAGAATAAGAGAATCGGGAAACACCCACAGATCAGTTTTGCTAACTTGTTTGATAAAATAATTGGCAATAAATTCTGCAACGCAATACAAGGTTCTTCAGTGGCCTTTGTAACGATGGTCATGATTTTATATGATGCATAACATTTAATATAAAGGCACAGTAAATTTGTTCAACCAATGTATTTCATTTAATTACCAAATGAACCTTTATCAATGTGTACTGAAAATAATTTCACTGAGATTGTATTTTTAAGATTTTTTTTGTGGTCATTATTGAACTTTAAGAGTATTGTAGTTGACCTTCTTTATGCTCCAGGGTTTTTGTTGGAATTCACAGCCGTCAGATTCACAAGAAATAGCTTTAGCCAGCCTAAGTCTAGTATGGATTAACTGTTATTTTTTTAGCAGATGCATTATGGGCACCTAAAGCTACACTCTTAACCCAGTGAAAGCTCGGAGACTGGATCTTAATGGCATTACATTTTATCCAAGACATTGTGGAATCTCTGAAACAGCCTGAATGTTGTACGCTTAAGCAAAGTTTATGACCTTCATTAAATCAATAAAATATTCAGCTACTGTATATAAACCCGTTACTTTTTATCTTTTTTTCTTATACAAACAAAACAAAATTTTCACTTATTTGTCCATTTAGTGATTCATATATATTTGAAATTATAGGATAGACTCTCAAAGAAACTATTTTTGGAATAGTAGAATGATATATTTATTCAATGGAAATGTTAAAATAACTAAAATAGCCAGATTGTACTGTATGACTCTACCGAACACTTTAAGATAGCTGGGAAAAGTTTTTGGTAGCTTAGTAACAGTTTCGGATTCATTTCTGATTCACACTTATTATGCGTGAAATGATTGGATAGTGCTAACACTTCCTAACCCTTTCCCCCGTCTTCAGGCACACATTGGCAGAGTGGAAGCTTCTGTTTACTGTTCTGTCTCAGCAGTTTGTTCTCACTTATCTTCGGTCACCCTTGCAGGCCACCATGTTTTTTCATTGCTACCCTGTCAAGAAGACCTCTAAGCTACATCTATCAAGAGAATTATTGAAGGCTTAATGCATGGACTGTGGCTCCCTCACATTCTTCATTATCCAATAATTTATTAATATCCTCCTCTTGGACGTAGCATTTATCTTGATAAAGGCTTTGAATGTGGAAGCTGCCGTGTAAAGTTACCCTGTGGGGCTGGATACATTGTATCTTGCTTCACTAATGATGTTCAACATGGATTTCTGTTGCATCTTTTTAAACCCAAGCCCCAAATTCCCTGTCCCATGGGCCACTGGATCTTTTCACTGCAGCAACTCAACTTATACTGATATTGGCAAAAAGAAGGCATATTTTGATGATTTCAGCAGAGCACTAGGAAGCATTGCAACAGGCATTCCATCATGTTCATTAAAATGGCCCGTCGCCTATCAGACTTAAGTTGTCACTTGTCGGTAAATACTATTGTGACTTGATGGGCACCTGTACATGAACATAAATACTAACAGACAATGACAATAAAGTCATACCAATAGGTATCAATTATTCATCTATCCATCTTCTACCCACTTATCCATGTGCCGGTCATGGGGGGTAGAGGGTGGAGAAGGGGCATGGGTTGAAGCTACTGGAGCCCATCCCAGGCAGCACAGGGCACAAGGCTGGGGGACACCCTGGATGGGGTTGCCCGTTTATCACAGAGCACAAAATGTCCCTACATTGTGATAAAAAACTGTGGGGAGCCATGTGGGGATTTTTTTTCAGTTGCCCCCCCACAAGGGTAAAAACTCAATTCAGGAAATTCTGTGAATGCAACCAACAAACTAAAAATGGCAAAAGTCTTGAATTTTGTTTGGTTACTTATGGTTGAGGTTAGGGCTGGGTTGGGGTTAAGGTCATCATATAGAAATTAGAGTTTTCCCCATAGAAATGAATGGAGAGTCCCCACAAAGAGATAATTACAAACCTGTGTGTGTATGTGTGTATGACTCATGTGGTAAGAATGTCACAAGGGGTATTCCCACAATCGAAAGCGAGTGAAGTGGCAATTCTAAATGGTCCGTAGTGCGTGTGTATCCCATACAGGGGCCCTCCTGTAATGTGATGGGCTCCAGCCCCTGAATCATCCTGTAATAAATAAGTAGTTGTAAATTATGGAATAAATAGCGGCAACAGGTTCTGCAGTACATTTTATTCATTTTCATAGTCATATTATATGGTATATAAGAATAATTATATTCTATATTGTACTTGCAAAGTTTTTTATTCACATTATAGTTGGCCCTCGTTGATCGTGGTTAATCAGTTCCAGACTCTACCGCGACAAGTGAATTTCCGCGAAGTAGGATTCTTTATTTATAAATCGAATATTTCCATATATAGTTGGAGCATAGAAAACCTGTTTACGACCTTCTGAATACAGGTTTTTAACATTATTAGAGCCCTCTAGACATGAAATAACACCCTTTAGTCACCATTACTGTTATGATTGCTGGACACGGAAGCAGGAACAGGGAGATGAGGAATCAGGATCGAAGAGTTTATTTGGAATCACTCCAAATGCGGGACACAAGAACATGTAACATCAAAACGTCAATGACAGACCTGGGGTTACAGACTCTGACGTGGACTTAAATACACAGGAGGAATCAAACTGACAGAAAACAGCTGGTAACGATTGGGGCTGCACACGTGGTTAATAAGGGGGCGTGGCACACAAGAGGATCCTACAGGCAGGTCATGACAATTACACTCATATTACCCAAAATATTAGACAAAATAAGAGAAAATGACATATTAGATGTTACAAATATCATATTATTATTATTGTACATTTAATTACGAAGAGCAAAGATGCTTCCGATGCATAGCGATGTATCAATTGTAATATTTTAAGTTAAACCAAATGTGTTTAAATTCAAAATCATACATTTCTTTTACGAACCATGTTTACATAAGGGATACTCAGACAAATTACAACTGATTTACATAAAAAGCTATTTTAATTTAATAACAGTGAATTGTATCTTCCCAAGATTGATTTCCCTTCATCACTTGAATGACATTTCATTCTCTGTAGCATGTCTTTGTGAAAAACATTGAAAAACAGCCATAAGCCATCTGGTCCTCCATCCATTGTTTCCAGTGAAATTAAAGCATAGTGAATTCCCCCATACTGACTTTTGGCAAATGGCTCCCACGGTGGACATGAGAAAAAGATTGTGCTGGTATTCATGAGTGGCATCTGTGCTAGAGGAATCTTCAGTGATGCACTGCAACTAATTCCATTAATTGTGTGTCATGCCTCATTTCATGGGATTACATGGCTAGATAAAGCATGTATTGTCTGTTCTAGTGCACCAAATGGAAATGTGAATTTGACATAATTGTCTGTGTTTTGTCATTTTTAAATTATCTCCACTCATCATCCCGTGAAAATAAAAGCTTCCTACATAACGATGTCAGTCAATAACAACTGAGAAAATTAGATCAATCAAAGCTCATGAAATATGCTTTTTTTTGCCCTAGCTTTACATTTATTTTAATATATAAACATTGTATAATACAATGTATTATCATAGGTTGGAGAAATAAATATTGCATTTTGTATATTTATGCTGAATTTATGTATGCTAAGGATTTCTTGTGATTGAAAGAAAAAAATATTTAAAAGAGTCATCCTGCTATTTATGTTTGCATCAGGCTGTATTTCTCTATTTTATTTAACACTTTACCCATTGGAGTCATATCACCCTGTCACTGAAAGCTGAGAGTCTGATTCCATTCTCCCCAAAGCACAATTTAACCTATAAAGAGTAAACAAATTTGCAATTAAAGCTTTGCCACAAATTAAATCCTTTAATTGTTTTGTAGTGGAGGAGAAATTGTTAAATGCAGCCTGTTGTAGATATTAATATTCTTCAATAACTCTTTTGTCTGTTACATTTTTTTTTATTAAATGCAAGCAGATGATTTTTGGCCTAGTTTGAAAGCAGAAGAGCATCTGTTTGTTTTTAAGGGTAATATTGCTCTGTACCTCAGTGCTCATTGCCTTGTTGTGATGAAACTTTTATATTTCTATAAATAAAACAACGTGTATGTTTGTAGTATGCTTGAAATGCAAATATATCAAATTATTCTTGGTGGGATAAGTGAGATTTTTCGCATATGAATACATCTCAAACTTCATAAACAATACTTTAAGTTTTATTTGGTCCATTTGCCTAGATAACCCAAAACTATGATGCATTAAGTTTTAGGCTGTGTACCTAATCAAGCTTAGTGTTCATTAGCTCTGTTCAAACTCCAAAACAAATGATCAAACCCAAAATGATTGTAAAACAACGCAACAGTCCAGCTGCACATACCAGCTGCTATCTTGTAACTTGGCTTCTTATATTCAAAGTAATATCAGTGTCATTATTAATATTCTTTCTATTTCTTCTAAACTATAAACTTTCAAGCCATTTATTTAAATAACTGTAACTCTTGTAATCTAAAAATATGAGATATAAAGTTTTGACCCTTCTGACTGTAGCTTTTACACACACCGGCCACTTTTTAGGTACACCTTGCTAGTACCGGGTTGGACCCCCTTTTGCCTTCAGAACTGCCTTAATCCTTCGTGGCATAGATTC
>JAODJX010000097.1:25794360-25807811 GCA_026776945.1 Isichthys henryi | reverse complement strand
ATATTTATTCTGCATTTTCTATTAAATAATTCAGAATAATCTTTATGTGTGTTTAACAATCTAATCATGTACTGTATATATATACACACATACATATTTATATATTTACATAAATCAGTCGAGTTTTTGCACACACTGAGATTTTTCACATTTTTATGTTACTCACGTAGTGTTTACTAAAAATACACTCAATATTATTTGCTAACAAATATATTTGCAATATGATCACCATTTCAGTCATATCTTTGATTCATCAAAGTAACCTCCTCCAGTAGTTATAACAGCAGAGAAAATCTGAGGCATTTGTTCTACAATGGATGTTACTTACTGCTCTGTTTCATGGGATTCAATAGTTAACTAGTGCATTGAAAGTTAAAGGACAGCCAGGATTTTGACTGTGGTATCACCACACAAACAGTCAACGGGATGTCAGACATGCACTGTTACATACTCTTTCCATTTTATAAAGGAAAGTTGTTTTATTTGACTTATATTTTCATAGTTGTTCAGTCAACTTTCCATTTGGTCCCCACAAGGCAAGGTGTACCTGGACCACACACACACACGCACACACACACACACAGACACACAGAGACACACACAGATTTGTAAATATATCTTTGTGAGGACTCCCCTTTCATTTATATGGGGAAAACTCTATTCACAGCCATACCATTATTAGTAGTATCACACTTCATGATGCATTCCGAAAAACTCTGAACCTGAAAATTTTCAACCTCCTACTCAAAAAAGTACCATGGAACAGCTGAACAAAATACATTTATAATGAAAATTTACGCAAGTGAATGCTAATGTCTGCTAGCCTTTGACATTTGCATAACACAGTGATTCTCAAAGATTTGCTAGCAGAAATTAGCATACAGTAATAAAAAATAACAAAAATTAAAATTGCACATAGTAAATCATGATGTACACGATGTGAACAGTAAATAAAAAAGGGTCTCTTCGGTCGCCCTCCAAACCTAGCAACACCTTAACCAGGATGATCCTTCTGCAGTGGAAAACCAAACCAAGCAGGAACCGTGCTGGAACTAGTCTCTCTTGGAGGTACGGCTCGGGTACAGCTTGGTTCCATTATGCCAATGAGAATACTGCATTTGAAAAATTGTGCCCCAGCTCACTCAGATGTTGAATAGAAGAAATACAGTGGGCTATATAAACAGCTTGTAAACAAAGGCTTTGTAGTTGGCTTGTTTGATCAAAGCAGACCATCTGTCTTCTCATTTAGGGGAGACAGGACCACAAGCTAGAAAATCTGACAACAGACCTTTGTGGGCTATTTCATTCAACAGAGTCGATGCATGAATTTTCATAAGTGCTATATCAAATCTTTATGTGTAAATATATAAAATGGGTTCAGGTGAAATCTGATACTAAGGTTATACAGAAGTACATTTTGTGTGTTGGAGTTATTCATAGATCTGTTATTCACTCCTATAGTTAATCAGGAGGTGTAATTAAAATGGAGATAATTACTACTGTGCCTATTTAAAATATCCTGGAAATTTTACCTATATTTTTATGTACTTCTAAATGCTAAAGAATATGTTCCAATCTGGAACAAGTCCAGAGAGCATGAACATCTGAAGCACTTCCAACAGGTCCGCAGCCTTTGGATCTTGTCACCTCTGAGGAAATTTCCCAGCAGCTCTTATGAATCAGCAGCTTGGAGACTTCGACTGTAAATGTGACCCAGTTAAGCCAATATAACGCATTAATTATTGCAGCCTGGGAATATATTTCTGCTGTATGGAAACGTGTTGTCTCTTGCTAGGGATGCTGTCACCCTTGCACAATAGAGAGGGACACCAGGACACTGACACGGGCTCCATATCTTTTGCGAGCACAATCGTTCCAGGTTTTAGAGACACATGTGAATCTATCTCTGCTTGGGACAACAGTCTAACCAAACTATACCTCACAAGAAGCAGGTGTAAGCAATCAGCACAAATACACCTGATACTGGGATTTCCCTCATCCATCTCCCTTTAATACAATATTTTTATACTTTTTAATATCTATACAGTAAAATATTATGGTGATTTCTTGTGCTAATAAAACTCTTTCAAAAATATGAAGATCACCATAATTAATCAGGTATAGATGTAACCATAAATATGCCATAATTTAGATAATTATATGAACTGCATTGATTGATGTCTCAGGAAGCAAGTTGTAACCATTTACCCCATCAGCTACAATACAAAGAAGAAAACAGCAGTTGATCACAAAATGTAGTATTAGTTATTAAATTACACTTGGAAATATCAATTTCCTGCGATGGGCTGGCCCCCCATCCTGGGTTGTTCCCTGACCCGTGCCCATTGCTTCTGGGATAGGCTCTGGACCCCTGCGACCCAGTAGGATAAGCGGTTTGGAAAATGGATGGATGGATGGATATAAATCAATTTCTGTAAGAAGTTTGCTCACTGAAAATAACTTTCAGACCTTAACTACTAACTTTATTTTCACAGCATTATTCAAAAAATGTTAAGTATATTTAATTTAAAGTGAATTTTAGAGTGCTGTTTTTTGAGAGGCTAAATCTCACAATCGTTCTTTTAATGACATTATTAAACGTACTATTAAAAACTGAAATATATACTATATAAATATATTCAATAACACATTGGGAATTGCTCCAAAAGCCACAAATCAAGCAGCTAGCATTTTCTGGGTGATGTTAACAGGAGGTCATACATTGACAAGTAATATTTTGTCTGCTCATTCCTTTTGAAAAGCAAAAGAATTAATTAAGATCACAATTTGCCATGATATCTAATGACCTTATATATCTGGTCTGACCTTTAAACTAATGAAGCACACAGAATCTTTCGAGATGCCTGGAAATGCCTCAAACTGTACCAGCTGAATTTCATTCTGACTTTTGCTGAGCTTTTAATTTAAAGGGCAAGGTGACATATTTAAAGCTTGATGACCAGTAATTTGTCCAAAAGTATGGAAATAGTGCATAGAGTTATATTAAAGAGATAATGTAGCAAAGACAGAGAACGTATATAATTGTTACAAAGTTGTGTTGCAAGACACTTGTTAATAAAAGATATACAGTACATGTAATAAACAAGCCATTGGGATAAAAATCTACAGTTTGTCAGTTAGTCATCATTAAAGCCTTTGTTACATTCCTGCCATCATCGTCCAATCACAGGGTACAGGGTCACAGACAAGAAGTCTGGGATGCCAGTCCATAAAAAAGCACATACTGTACAAAACATACAAGCCCACATTATGGGCAATTTAGAGATGCCAATTCACTTAAATGTATAGAGGAGTCCGATATGACATGGGGAGAACATGCAAACTTAAACTCAGACACCACAGCTAAGAAAACGTCTATGAAAAAAAGCAAAAAGTTCCCTGACAAAAAGATCCCAGCAGCATCTGCACTTTCTGTGTCTCCATCCTCACCACCTTCTACAGAGGCACCATCGAGAGCGTTCTGACCAGCTGTGTTAGAGTCTGGTATGGAAACTGCCACGCCTGAGACCGCAGGGGCCTTTAGAGAATTGTGCGGACAGCTGAGTGCATCATCGGTAGCTCTCTACCCATCCTGCAGGACATTTACTCCTCCTGCTGCATCCGTATGGCCACCAGCATCATGGCTGACCCCAACCATCCCTCCCACGGACTGTTCACCCCCCTTCCATCTGAAAGAAGATTCTGCAGCACCAGGAGCTGGCCTGCTTGACTGTGCAATAGCTTCTTCCCCCAGCAGTCTGGCTCCTGAACACCATGCTGCGTCCTTCCACACAGGATTGTCTCCTTCACACCCTGTTCTGCCCTACTTAACCAACAAATGTTTTTTAATGTTTATGTTTACATGTCTACACATTTATATGGCTCTCTCATCTCATTGCCTACTTGCACAATTGCTCATATTTGCACAATGTAATTGCACAAGAAAATTGCACAGTATAATACATGTCTACACTAACTGTACTGCCAGCATATTTGCACAGCTTTTCATAGTCCATAACTTATAGGCTATTGCTGTATAACATTGTATACTGTAGTACGTTGCACCTGGACAACATTATTTCGTCTCACAGTATGCTTTAATGTATATGGCTGAGAAAACAATGACACTCTACTTGACTTGGCTTGACCAGGCCAGAGGAGATCAAAGCATCGCATGGATATTTAAGCAGTCTTTCATCAAAGACATACATTCAGTATACTGTATACTTTAGTTCTGTGCAGGGGGACACAAATTTCAGAAACAGCAGTCATTTAAAAGAAAGGAATATTCATTAAGAGAAGGTAGAAAGAAACATGGGAAATATATCATACTAGCAAGCAAAACTAATATTCATGGACGTACAGGACAACACTATTTATAAAGTAGAGGTCCTTCACCCACTGGCCCCTCCAAGTCATATCGACTTGACCATTATTTTAGATTTGTTTCGATTTACATTTTGTATGTCACTGTCACTGACATGACATGACTCCTGTTTGAATTTAAGTGAGTCAACTACAACATTGAAAAATCGAAATATCCGTGGACAGATACTAAATAATTCACACAATCTGACATTTTGTAGATGGATGGGGAACATTTAAAAATGTTTTAAAAGAAAAACATCTTCTTGCATCATACTCTTACAGCTTATTTGTAATGATATGGTAGCGCATGCAGTTAACACCATGTGCATACTTAATGTCGTCAAATGTCCACTGCCAAGATATTTACTATAATATAAATCTGTAAGTTTGTCATTTAGTGAAATTTCACCCTGTAACTTAAGTATAACTGATTAAACTGTAATGACTGAAGCGACATTCATTACATGACCGTTATTAATAGTGACAGCTTTGTGATACAAATAATGTCCTGACAAATTTAATGTCATTTTAACATTTCATTACCATAAAGGTTCTCTCTTTTTCCACAGTACAAAACCCTTAAAAAATCTACAGGCATCATCACATGAAATCTTCAACTTCCACCAACCTTCAAATAATGATCACCTGTTTGCATTGCATTGTTGAAGTAGTGATCTTTAAAGGAGATGCAAGTGTTTGAAGTTTCATCCAGCAAAGTCCCTGCAGTAAACATTACCTACCTGCTTTAATGACTTTTTCCATACTTTACATTAAATCAAAATGTTCGGGCAGCCGTCCTCATGTCAATTGAGTCCTAGAAAGTAGCTGCACAGTTGCATACTGACATTCAGGCCACCCTAATATCTCAACATTCGGAATACTACTCAGGTACACATTCAAGCAATTAATGATTGTAAATGTATAGATAGATTTTTTGAAAATAAATTTGATGATGTCACATATCAGCTTTCCGTTATCAGAGATACTTTTAGATGCTTGGTAGTATTTTTAGAGCCAAATATATATTCACCAGTGTGTCAAAGAACAGAAGAGTGGTAGGTAATTCATTTATGTGTACCCTGGACTTCTTGCGTCAGTGCACTGATTTAAAAGTGTTACATGAAGCTAACTGACAACAAATTAAGCATTCCTGCGGGATGTGTCTGCCCAAAAAAAAAGGTTAAAGTTTAAAACCATTAGCTGGAGTAATTATGCCTAAATTGTAGAGGTAAAAGTTTTATAGCTATTTATTAATACACTTCTTGACTGATGTTTGACTCTTTCCATAATCATTTCAGTTTAAAACCAAAAGTCTTTTGTGTCCTCATTAATTTTAGTAGGAGGCCATACCTGGGTCCTAAAGGTCATGTCTAATCGAAGCTTTTATGCAATTATGCCAGCTTGTACTTAGACAAGAACATTTCTGCTGTGCCCCTGAACAAGATACTCATTTTATACTCTCAGTTAAGCATTCATCTCCTTCATCTCCATAAATGAGTGAGAACACATATAATATGAACCACGATGGGCTTTCTTGATAAGGGCAGCTTCAAAACAAACAACCAATCACAACAATTTAATAGTCAAACTTTATGGAAACTCATTAAATTGTTAACTACTCACTTAGTCAGAGGTACTAAAATGGAATTGCTGTGTGTGTATATATACTGTATATATATGTTTGCAATGGCTTCCTCTAGGTCATGCAATTTCTTCGTACTGTAAATGACATTAAGCTGCATATGGTTCTATACAGGTATGATGTTACACTGCATCCGACCCTGCAAGTAGCCCTCCAACGTGCAAGGAAAAACTTAGGGGTTGGTGATAGGATTGGCACTCCTGCTACCAGAACAATTTTCACACAGCTCTGACACAGCAAACAGGACTGACTTCTGCTCTCTGCAGGAGTATCTCTGCTGCAGACACCCACAGAAAGGCTGCATGTATCATGAAGGGGATGGGGGAAACCCTTCGGGAGCCTTATTCCCAGATGAGTCGGAGTCAGGGAGCCAAATGGAATAGACCCATCCTAATGGCATGTGGAACATCTTGTCTCTTCGGCATTATAACTATCTTCCCCTGCTGTTGGGAGAGCTTTGTAAACTCTGCATTTCAGTGATGGCATTCTCTGAGGTATGCAGACTGGAGAAGAGCTAGATCTCTGTAGGTGAGTACAGCTATTATTAGTCTGGTAGCTCTGACGGCTGCCATACTCTTGCTGTGGTAGATCAGCTCAACCCAATGGTATCCGATGTCACTCATTTCAATGGGTGTATTATGAGATTAAGGCTAAAGTACTCTCTAGGTGTCTTGTCTGTTTTCAGTGTTTGGTGAGTGATGTCTCGAAGAGGAAACATTTTATTCTTAACTTCACTCGGTGGTTGATGAGTGCCCTGGTCCCAAAGCCCTGAGCTAAAAAGTTGGACTCGTTACTCCAATACTGGTGGTGCAGCAAAAGAGACTAATCCCATCTTGGTGGGCAGAGGCTGGAGACCCTGATCAGAGCCTCCATTGACTCTGCAAAGATCACAGTATCATCGGCAAAGTCAAGATTGGTAAATCCAACAGATGCCCCATAGCTGTTGGACCCCACAACCCTGCATTAAACAGAGTAGGAACAATAACACACCTCTGACGAACCCCAGAATCCACTGGGAAGAACACAGAAGTTCTGTGGTAATTTAATTTTTCATAATTTAAAAAAAATTTGGTGAGATGCCCAAAAACACTGTCTGTAGCCTGACAAAGACAGTGTTGCTTTGTGAAATATCTGACTACATGACCCATTTGTACGTTGCACAACTGTGCATGCACAGCATTACACTTTCCGGCATATTTTACCACGGTGCCCGAATTGCACCATTTCATTTCGTAACCCAACTTGATCTCGATAATACACCCGGATAATTTTATGTACTGTTTGTGAGCAATCTCCACTAGCTCAGAATGGGATACATGAAGAAAAAAGTACCCCATCTGCTGAAAATCAAAGTGACCAAAAATCACTTTGACTGTTACAATTCTAGCAAAAAAAAATTTGTTTTTCACCAAGGATTTTTTTTGTTGTTAAATATGCGTATATTTTTGATTTTAAATGTTAATTCTAATAATATGTTTGTGTTTCCTTTGTTTATTTGTCAAATAGTTATTATAACATTTTTCTGCCTGGAACCAAAGTTGTCATTTTTCTAACCTTTCCATAGGAGTATATCTCCCGCTTTATTGACTCTATTTTGACAATCTAACGGGAAGCATACAGTGCAAAGTGCAACTAACATGTGGGTATGGGTATGTCCAAAATCCATTTTGCTGTTTTGACAGTGGAAAAAAACACACATTACGCCAGTGCAAAGCGCAAAAAGGTTGTCTCAACTCTCTTAATTATTAAGAAGTATGTTTTGGGTGTAACTTGCAATAAAGTCACCGCACCTTTAAAAGGCAGCGGCGTATGAGTTATGGCGGATCGCTATTACAATGCCAGTGTTTTGACTGGCAAATAAGGTTGTTTTTCACCTGAGGAAACGGACCTGCTCATGCGCTGATGAGAAGGTGAAAGCACATCATCTTTCGGAAGACCTCAGTTCTAACTAAGCCTTTCAAGGTGAAGCAGGCATGGGATGAAGTAGGAACGAGTGTGTCCTTGTTTTCTGGCATCACCAAATCATCTGCACAGTGCCAAAAGCGGTATAATTGTGTAGGAAGCCGGGGAAAAGAAAAGTTCACTGCTGACCAAGAGCAGTGGCTGGGAACCGGGACTTAATTATTAAAGCTTGTGTGCTTTTCATTTTAATTTTGTGTGTGCAGTTTGCAAAATATAAACAAAAGTGAAACCTTTGTTGAAATAGAACACACCCTATAGTTTGTAAGGTGTTTTAAAAAGTTCAAATAAAAGGCAATAGGGCTGTTATATTCTCCATCTCACAATTTAGATTCCTTACCAGGCTACAGACGATTCAGCTCTTCTGCCAGCTGATCCCTCCTTGCCCGCGCTGTTGCCGGCTTACACTCCTTTGCTGGCATTGAAACATGCAGTTCAGCATCATGCCTTTTAAAGTCCTCTTTTGTGACCTTATTTATCCATCCATCCATTTTTCAAACCGCTTATCCTTACTGGGTCGCGGGGGGTCCGGAAACTATCCCGGAAGCAATGGGCACGAGGCAGGGAACAACCCAGGATGGGGGGCCAGCCCATCACAGGGCACACTCACACACCATTCCCTCAGACATGCACACCTATGGGCAATTTAGCAACTCCAATTAGCCTCAACATATTTTTGGATTGCGGGGGGAAAACGGAGTACCCGGAGGAAACCCCACGACGACATGGGGAGAACATGCAAACCCTGCACACATGTAAGAGATTCTAACCCGGGTCCCAGAGGTGTGAGGCAACAGTGCTAACCACTGCACCACCATGACACCCCCTATAATAAAACATATATAAATGAAATAAAAAATTTTAACAAAAAACCATTAGAGCTCCTCGAGCGCATACAGTACCTATGTCAATAACAAGCGTCAAACACCCGCACATTTCTAAAATGCACTGCATAAATACTGTTTAACAATGTGCCACTGACTTCAGGTGTGGTTTTTGTTAAAAAGCACAATGTCATGTGCTGCGCTGACAATGCGCCCAGCCACACCTCATTTAAAAATCATCGCTCCTATGGGAGAAAGCGAGCATTTGCTATTTTGATGACATGCACGCTGGTACGAAACTAGCAAAACCACCTTGCATTGCATTTTGCTCCGATGCAAAATAAGTCCTACGAGTTCTCAATTAAAAGGCGATAATTCAGAATGAATTAGCTTGTAAAGTCAAGAACTACCTGTATAATACCACACAAGTAATGAAATACACTAATATAACACTAATGTCACACCAGCAGATGCGAGCAATCAGACACGTCCCCTTAGCTACTTAAACCTCAGACAGCGATCACTCCATCTGAGGTATTATTTGTGATGCAGTTTCCGAGCAACTTTTTCCTGTGTCTTTGTTCAAGCTCCGATCCTCCCGACTGTCCCTGCTCCCTCTTCCTGTGCCTCCTGAACCTTCCCACTCCCGTTATCCCAGCCCTGATCTTTCCTCGTGTCTGTACCCCATGTGTATTGTCTGCATCATTGGACGGACCTCCCGGCTCCTCGACTACCTGCACCCGGCTCGACTACGATTTCTGTTTCCCCCTTTGACTTCGAACACTTGGATCGGACGGATTTTGGCTTTGACCCTGTTCATTATTTGGACTCTGCTTTAGTTATTCCCAATAAAGGACTTTTGGACCTTTCCCGAGTGTTCTGTTATTACAGAATACCTCGCCTACACAATGGACATGCAGGAGTAGATGTGTCAAATGCAGGAGCAGGTTCAGCCCATGACGGAACTAGTCAGTCAGCTGCTTCAGGCACGAGCATCTCCTGTTCCCCTTCCAAGCTCAAGTCCCTGGTTGCTTGTTCCCATAGCCGCTCCTCACTGCTACGATGGTGATCCCAACTCCTGCTAAGCCTTTTTGATGCAGTGTGGATTATACATCACCTATCACTTGGATCGGTTCCTGTTGGACCGCGTGCATTTTATTGTGTCCCTCCTTGGAGGGCGAGCCTTGACATGGGCCACGGCTCTATGGGACGAGCAAAGTTCCCTCCCGCAATCTTCTCAAGCTTTCCAAAAGGCGTTTCGTGAGGTCATTGATCACCCTGCGGTTGGACGAAACCTTGGCGATCGACTTCTAGACCTGCACCAAGGAAATCGATCAGCCTCTCACTGCAGCTGCCAGATTAAGTTAGCCCACCGACTGCCTCCAGATCATTTACCGTCGCGCCCTCCGACCAGAGCTGTGGGCTGAGCTGGCATGCCGAGGAGTCATACGATCCTTTGACGAGTACTTGAAGCTTTCCATCACCCTAGACAATATCATCGGGGGACAACGGCGATCGTCTCAACCTCCCGTCAAAATCCCGGCAACCTCACCGCCACACCTGGAGGAACCAGAGCTGATGATGGTAGGACAAACACCCCTATCGGAGGAGGAACTTGAACGCCGGATGAAAAAGGGCTTGTGTGTTTATTGCGGGGAGGTGGGACATATCCTCCGAACCTGCCCCATCAGACCACTGTGATGCAGTTCGGAAGACACTCAGGTAAGAACCCTTCCCTTACCTTCCATGATCCAGACCCAGATGACTGTCCCAGGGGAACTTACTTGGGAAAACTGCAGGGTTGAGAGTCCCACCTTGGTGGATTCGGGAGCTGCTGGAAATTTCATTGATAGAGAATTCGCCTTTATAAGCCAACTCCCAATAGAATTCCTTCCACAATCCATATGTGTGCAATGCATAGATGGTAACCCCATGATGTCCGGTCGAGTTATGTCTCACACAGGTCTGGTTACATTAAAAGTTTGGCTGTGTCATCGTGAAACCATTAGATTTTTAGCCATTTCATCTCTGAGGGATCCGATCATTTTAGGGTTCCCCTAATTAAAGGAACATTATCCTAGGATAGGGTGGAAAACCTGAACTATTTCAATTCCTGCCTGTCTCTCCCGTGTCAAGCATCCACTTCCGGAAGACCTCACAGTGATCCCTGAGGAATATCACAGCTTTTAAAAGGTATTCAGTAAAGTGGAAGCCTATGGCCTCCCACCATACCGACCATCTGACTGTGTTATTGAGCTCTTGGAAGAAACCACTCTACCCTGAAGCCGGTTCTATGCCCTGTCCCAATCAGAAGAGGAGGTAATGCCGACCTACATCTCCGAGGTGCTAGAACAAGGTATTATTCGCCCCTCCACCTCTCCCTTAGCAGCGGGATTTTTCTTTGTGGAAAAGAAGGATGGAGGTCATCACCCATGTATTGACTACTGCACTCTCGATGCAATCACAAAGAAAAGATGAGAGCCTCTCCCTCTTATTCTCTTGGCACTGGAGCAGATTCGACAACCCACAGTCTTTTCCAAACTCGATTTGAGAAGCGCCTACAGTCTCATCCGAATCCAAGTGGGAGATAAATGGAAGAGGCCTTTCCTAACAACTACTGGTCAGTACGAATATTTTGTTATTCCATATGGTTTGGCTAACAATCTGTCTGTCTTCCAAGCTTTCATCAACAGCATCTTCCAAGACATGTTGAATAGGTTTGTCATCACCTACATAGACAATATCTTAATTTTCAATGACAGTGCCACTCAACATGTCGAACATGTTCAACAGGTTCTTCAATGATTAGCTGATCACCACCTTTACGGCAAAGGAGAGAAATGTGAGTTTCACTGCACGTCTATTGAATTTTTGGGTTACCACATCCGACCAGGAGAGATGGCTATGGATCCAGGTAAGATCAGGGCTGTCCTGGAGTGGCCTCGACCTAGTACTGTAAGAGTACTCAGCTTCAGAGATTCCTTGGGTTTGCCAATTTCTATCACCACTTCATTTAGGGCTTTAGTGCAGTAGCTGTACCCCTAACAAGCCTTCTTAGAGGAGGAATAAAGAAACTTACATGGTCCGAGATAGCGTCACGCACATTCTCCGAATTAAAAGAGAGATTCTGCACGGCTGAAGTATTATGACAGCCCGATCCAAAAGAGCCCTTCATTATCGAAGTGGATGCTTCTGAAGTTGGAATCGGAGCCGTGCTTTCGCAGAGAGATGCTAAGTCAGGTAAAGTTCACCATTGTGCATTTCTTTCCAAGAAGCTTTCCCCCGCTAAATGTAATTGTGATGTTGGAAATTGTTAGCCATAAAGGATGCCTTAGAGGAGTGGAGACATTAGCTAGAGGGAGATAAACACCCCTTCCAGGTGCTCAGGGTTCATCATAATCTACAATATCTGCAATTTCACCTCCTGAGCATTCCGGGCTCTGTGTACCCAAATAAACATCAGGGTAAGTCTCACAACGGCTTATCATCCCCAGGCGAACGGACAGGAGGAGAGACTGAACCAGGAAGTCGGTAAGGTTCTACATACCCTCTGCTCCATGCAATCCCAGGTTTAGTCTCGATACCTGGCATGGGCGGAGTACACCTGGAATTCTCTGGTAAACCCCACCATGGGTTTAACTCCATTTCAGTGCGTACTGGATCTCGAACCTCCTCTTGGAACTCCTCCCCAGTGAGGTCCCTGCTGTAGAACAATGGTATCAACTGTGTGAACGGCTATGGAGTATAGCGCATTGACAACTGTCTGAAGGAGCGACACGGATGAAGGCACAAGCAGACAGACAGTGGCACCCCACACTGGTGTTTAATCCTGGGGACCGAGTGTGGCTGTCAACGCAGCATCTCTGGCTACCTCAAGGTCATAAGCTTGGTCCGAAGTACATCGGTCCGTTTAAAGTGACTGCCCGAATCAGTCCTGTACTGTATCTTACCACCTACTTCTCCCCAGGCTGTACCGTGTTCACCCGGTCTTCCATGTCTCTCTGCTCAAGCCCGTCCGCTATAGCCTTACTCATTCTCCCTCCAACACTTGAGAGCCACCTACGCCAATACCTCTGGCCAACGGTGAAGCTTTCACCGTGAAAACTCTGCTTGACTCCTGTCGCCAGAGAGGGGGTTTACAGTATCTCATGGATTGGGAGGGGTATGGTCCTGAAGAGCGATGTTGGGTTCCTGCCTCTGGATCCCATTCCATTCTGGATCCCTTGCTGATCGTGTAGTTTCATACGGACTACCCCTCCCAGCCGGGACCTCAGTTCCGTGGCAGACCTCGACGCAATATTCAACCGCCGGGTGTCCATCGTCAGAGGGGGGGTTCTGTCACACCGGCAGCTACGAGCAATCAGACACGCCCCCTTAGCTACTTAACATATGCCATTGTATTGAATTATATGTTATTTTTAATAATCATATTCTCTTTGAAATTTAAATGCACACGTGTCCATAAACCTAACCAAATCTTCCTTAATCTTCCTTAAATTTCCATTTTGTTGATTTTTATCCACATTTATATATCAGACAAGTAGATCTGATCAGTAAAAAGAATGAATATTAGGTTACTTTTCCATCCATCCATTTTCCAAACCGCTTATCCGTACTGGGTCGCGGGGGGTCCAGAGCCTATCCCGGAAGCAATGGGC
>JAODJX010000097.1:25743547-25762779 GCA_026776945.1 Isichthys henryi | reverse complement strand
ATATTGAGTGGAGAGGAGACAGCAACTCCATGGAATTCAAAGGATGAAATGTTGAGATGGGGCAGAGAGAGGGGTGTGTAGCACCAGTTCCGCGTTACCAATAGACCTGTGCCACCGCATAAGCAGAGGAGAGAGCTGCCGTGGTAGCCGAGTTCTCAGGGGATATCCAGGTCTCAATTAGAGCCAGAAAGTCAAGAGAGTGGTGTGAAGCAAGGGCGGAAATGAAAATTTAACACGGTGCCAGGAAGTCTCACCCACTTTTCTCATCTGTCTAACAGTATCTTATATTTAATTGTGTTGAGCGCAGCACTGAGATCCAGTATTACCAAAGATTTTTGATTCATCACTGCTTAGATGAATGTCATTTAAGACCTTAACAAGTGCAGTGTCGTTACTGACAAAAAGGAAGTTTGGAGGAGCTGATTCAATTAGGACTGCTGCGTTATTTTCATTTAACCACGTTTCAGTTAAAAGCATAAAATCAAGCTTTTTCTTGATAATACAGTAATTAATTAATTGATTTGCCAGCCAAGTACCTGATATTCAATAAGGCTAAGCATTGTCTGACCCAGTCTGTGGCTGCTGTATAACTGGAGTCAAATTAGACAGGATAGCTGCACTTTGAGTACACTTTGTTCACCTTCAAGTTAGTTAAAACAGGGTGTCAGCATGGCCTGTAATGCCAACAGCAGTGGGTCCATACCCAGTATGAGGAGAGAGACATGAGGTGGGAGGGGTGGTAAGGACCCAGTCTGTCTTAGATGTCAACATGGCCTATAAAAGCACAGAGATTGCACTTTCTTTGCTTGGGTAAGCAGGAACCTTTGGTGCCATCCAGTAACAACTTGTTTAGGCCTTTTATCTGCATCCACAGCTTGTGTGAGATATCCCTGAGAGGCGAGGTTGGGCAGGGTAATCCCTTGCGATGTCATTGTCCTTGTTGTCCTGAAGAGAAGAGAGAAGCCCACTTTTCCCTGATTTTAACCTCTTCTGAATACCGGATATGGGGCGCTGGAGGACATACTGTAGGTTAGGTTACTAACAAGCATATGAACCTCCACTTTGTTTAAATGGAGCACATCCATCCTGTAATGTTTCTTTTTATTCAAGAACAGGTTAAAATTGTCGATGAAGCTCATCTTATGCATACTGTATGCTGAGGAAGGTATTTAATGCCAATAAGCAGCTGAAACATTCAATGCCTTTCCCTAAAGTGGGGATTGGGCCTGACACAAAGATCTTTGGTGAGGTACGCTGAAGAATGTCCATGAAATGTGTGAATTCCCTTTTTTAGCAGCTCTGAGCCATTGAAAAAAAAAACTTCTTTTTCAATGTAAATGCAATTCTTTTCAGATAAAAAGCAGTAAATTGTGATCACGGCAAAAGCAATACAAAGTAGTTAAAATCAACGTAGATGATCAGAGATCAGTCAATCGGGTCTTGGAATATGGTATTCATAAATGACTGGCAGACTAAGGGCCATTAACAAGCCTTAAAGGCATAACCAGATATTCATAATGACCATTTGTTGTGATGAATGCCGTCTTCCACTCATTGGACTCCCAAATTCAGATCAGATTATACATATTCCACAAGCCCAACTTGGAAAATACTGGGCTGACTGGACCTGCTCCAGTGTTGCAGGGATCAGTGGCAGGGGGGACCTGAATTTGGTGGTTACTTCAATGAGGGCTCGGTAATCAATGCAGGGATATAGTCCCCCTTCAATCTTATTGACAAAGAAGAAACTGGAGGTAACTGGTGTTAAATGGCCAGGTGTTTCCTGGGTGTGATGCCTCCTTGAGATACTGCTCTTAAAAGTCGCTGTATTTTATGGAAATGTAAACTGTTCTTATGGTTTCATGACTCTCGTCTACCTCCCCTATATACCAGGTGATCTGCAGGGTCATGTTTGCGCAGTCACGGATCCCAGAAGAGTGTGATAACAGGGGGATTTAGTCAGAAATAGCTGAATCATGCTATTTAATAATACAGAGTCTATTCCAGGCAGCATAAGGCACAAGTTAGATAAGAAGCTAGTGTATTGCATGGAACACACACACACACACACGCAAAATAATTTCATATATTAAATATATAACTGTGTTTGTGTAACCTGTTTTGGGTATGTTGTTTTCTGCCAGGATATCAGCATATCAGAGGAATGGCAACAAAGAGTGTTAGAGAATTTGAATACAATGTTGTATCGATGAGGACAGAGGTGCCTGGCCCGAAGTCTAAGGTAAGGACTTCTTAATACAAATATTCAGACAATATATGTCATACAAAGTATTAAACTTCCTTACATTTATTGGGAATAGAGGAAGTGCAGTTTGTGTATGCTGTGAATACATACTGAGGGCAAGAATTTCAACCTCGATATAATAAAATCTTATTATTGGCTTCATTGCCTTAAACAGTATATTGCTAATCATTTGTTACTATTCTTTATAATTGCAGGAGCTAACAAGGCAACTGGGACAGATTCAGGTGGGACAGATTCATGCATTACAGGCTGTTTTAATCGGTCTTAATAAATATGAACTTGATGTATCAGAAAAACAAATCAAATCTAATGTAAAAAGATGTGTAATCAATACATACATTTTCAAAAATCAGTCTTACTGCATTTGACTGTTTTGGGAGCAGAAATCAGGGAAGGGTGCCACTACATATTGGGGGGAACATTGTGAGCACACACGAATATTGGCAGAGACGTGTCCCCCTAATATGTATTATAATTACGACCCTGTACTCGGAACAGTGCTATATACACATAAACTGAACTAAGAGGAATTATAGCAATTAGTCATAAAAGATTCATTTGAATGAGGAAGACCTTGACAATCACAGTGTGATGAAATGTTCCTTCTACCCCCTTGTGCCCCCGACACCTCCATCATACCACAAGCAGAATGCCACAACGGTGAACTTCTTTTGTGATTATGAAGAGAGTCAGGGTAACTACCTGGTGGATGTGGATGGAAACCGGATGCTGGATGTGTACACATAGATGGCCTCCATCCCCATTGGTGAGAGTCAATGTTCAGCTGCTCTGACTGTAATCATTCAGAATCAGTGTTGCCATTTCAATGCACTTTCATTTGTAATTAAACTGAATTTTCAGCTACCGTCTCTAAACTCCCTTTTGCATTTTCTTTGAATTTCCCTTTTTTTAGGTTACAACCATCCAGCACTACTGTCAGTACTGACAAACCCCCACAATCTGGTTAGTTAAAATGTTAAATGAGTAACATGACAGATGTGTGACTATATTAAAATAAGCAGAATAATTCTCAGGACATCATAATGCTTTACACTACAAAATACAGCAGGTTTGTAATTTACCATCCAGGATGATGATATTTCCAGTGCTTTTACCGTCCACATCCTGTGTCCTTTTTGATAATACAGTGGTACCTTGAAACACGAACTTAATTCCTTCCAGAAGGCTGGTCGAGTTGCAATTTGGTGGAGTTCCAATTCAAAGTTCCCCATAAGTAATAATGTAAATGGATTTAATCCATTTCAGACCTCCAAATGATTCCCTATTTAAACTTATGTACAACTAATGATAAAAAGCATTAACAATCAATGTAACACTAAAACGCGCATGAAAAAGCACACAAAGAAAAGCAATTAAACATGAAATAAATGACAATCCCATACTCCTCAGCGAAAGCAGACACACATGCACCACCTTCAAGTCTCATACAAGCTTAAGCAGGTCTCTTTTGTTTTCTCGTGTTCCAAGTTTTTGGTCGAGTTGTGGCTAGCTTTTTCTCAACAGACCCATTCATGGTCCAAACAGCTGATCATGCCTTGACTCATAGAAGTTTTAGCAGGAACTATCGAGCTCCAAGATGGGTTGGTGGTGGTGGTGGGTTGGCTCCGCTGGTGGGGGAGGAAGCCGGCCAAGCCTGGCAGGCCCAAGCGTATAGTGAGGGTCTGCTGGGAATGTCTGGCGGAATCCCCTGTCAGCACCACTCACAAAATCATGATCAAAATCTATAGGGACTAATGCCCACAGAAAACTGAGGTATCTATGCACAAAAAGTCCACTTCCAGGCTTGACCAAAAACATATTTCAGACAGAGGACCTTATTGTCAAGTGGGGAAAGAAAGGAAAAGCGGTGGCAGGAACAGTGATCGAGCCCATCCAGGCAGATGGGGGCGATAACCATGCATCTCCAGGATTCTTCAGAGCGCTGTGAGAAATCGCAAGGAAGGTAAGGTTCATCCAAGCTGGCTGTGCAGTCACACTGAGCATTCAGCAGCATTACTGGATAACAAGTAGCTTTCCTCTCCCATCCTCCAGCATGGCTGCGCCTTCCTGGTGGATGAGGTGCAGACAGGAGGTGGAGCTACGGGCAAATTCTGGGCTCATGAGCACTGGGGTCTTGATGACCCTGGAGAAAATGCTAACAGGAGGTTACTACCACAGAGACGAGCTGACACCTGACAAGGTCAGAATTAATTTAATTGCCAAAGAAATCTGATGATTATCCTAGTCATTAAATATTTAATTTGCGGATTAATTCCTATTTGATTATTAAATGTTAGCACTGTCCACACATCAATGCTACTAGTTCTTATTTCATAATTTAATTTCTGGCGATAAGTGATGGTTAAACCTAAGCAGTTGTTGGCTCAGATAACAGCAATAAGTTCAGAGGGCGATGGTTTGTTTATCCCATAGCCATTCAGAATCTTCAATACTTGGTTGGGGGATCCAACTAAAAACCTTTTGCTCAACGAAGTGTTAAATGTGATCAAGAGCGAGAACCTGCTGGAGGAAGTGAGGAATTCTGGGAGAGTGATGCTGCAAGGCCTGTATGAGCTGCAGGTACAGACCTTGGGCAGGGTGTAGCAGTGATGTTTGTCTATTTTTAGGGGGAATGGTGGCATATTAGAAGTTGTCTGCTTTTTTTTCCCATCAGGCCCGTTACCATCACATCCTTAGTGCCGCCAGAGGTCAGGGGACCTTCTGTGCCATTGATGTCAAAGATGAGACCACACGAAACAGCCTCATCCTCATAGCTAGGAACAGGGGTAAGGAACAAAATCTTGGTCTGGATTTGTGGATTCTGGACTTGAAATGGCCAACACTGATGCTCCATTTGCTTTTTAAATGGAAGCATGATTGATTTCACTAAGTTCAATTAAAATAATTAATCAATGTGGTTATTAAATGTGGATGTTTATGGTCTCACAGGTTTGGTCTTGGGGCTTCCTCAACATCTTTAATGACACGCTGGCAGAGTTGCATCAGAGGAGCTAGAAGTCGGACTCAAGTATAATTCACACCAGAGAGGGCACCGATTCATATACACAATGATACTTTTCAAATAGCCAGGTTAGCTTTTTTCTTTATGTATGTTAAAAAATAAATGCATTACTTATGTAAAATACACATTTTCAAAGCTGTGATCACGGTATTTCTAACATATACATGAATTAGTTTGTATTTTAATGTGTTAAAAAAAAAACAGGGGCAAACACCCATTTAGCTGGTTAGTTATGGAAACTGCTGACTTGCGGTTATATTTTATTGTTTCAGTTGCATAAACTTATTTTGACACCATATAAACAATTTTCAACTTTGCTGATATTATTTACTCTCAGCAAAAATATGTACTTATGATTTGAAAGACTTGCTGTAATAATAAATAAATGTCGGGCCATCAAAAGTCTGAGTTGTGCCTTATGAGAAACTGCCAAAGACCTGTTTAAATCCCTCTTTGTCCACCACACGACCAAACTGTGTGGAGAAATACAAAGTTCTAGGAGAACTATATTGCTTTAAGCGCAGTAAAGTTTCATGTCTGGTGTCACCCGTGTCCCCAAGAGTCATGATGTCAGTCACAGGTACATAAATATCTTTCCTTTTACCCCAGAAGGTGAGGTGAGACACCTTAAGAGTGGTTTTGGTGTCATCCAAATACATCATACCCACAAATCTCCTGAGATAGTGGCTCAGGGAATACAGCATGACAGCGGCAAACACTGCAATTCCAGTACTGTAGCTTATGAGGGTATATGTGACTTGTCCCTGAAAGTAGAGGTAATACACAGGAGGGAGAGTGACAAAAGTGATTCCGGTCTGAAACAGCTTGAGTCTTGATACTGCTCGCAAGAATCGGATGGCTGGAAATACATAGATGAGGGTAAACTGGCGTGATGAAAGATCGTCAGGCTTCAATTGACCTCTTTTATGCAATGTGGTAAATAAATGACAGCACTGTTGTAGTCCGACTTTCTGCCTTGTGGATATCGGGCTGTTTTCAATTACAACAGGATGAATCCCACGAAGGAGACATCTCAAAGGCACCATCACAGAGTATTCCCGACAACGAAATGTCAAGGGTATAATTACGCGTGAAAAATGTCTTAGCCTTTGCTGTAAAGAAGACAAAACAGGATATTATTAGAAATACCACATTTTCCCCGTTATTTTATTATTTCAATGAGGAAGTATAAGAACGTTTTAAACGTCTGAGACAAAATACAATTAATCCTGCTGCTTCTGACACATGTGGAGATACAACGAAATCAATCCGACAGGGTCTGGAGGGGCTCTCCAGGTAATAAATCTGCCTATTAATTTCAACCGTTAATACGTTTATGGGAAAAAATAAAACACTGCGTCATGATACTTATTTATATCGTTAAATAAATAATTTTTAAAACTGTTATATCTTACGCCAAAAAAAAACCAAAACTCACCATAATTTTAGTAACAACAGCGTGCCCAGTAGAACAGGAAGAGTGTCTTACTTTAAGGGATCCGGAGGAAACTTAAGATTGTTATTTAGTTCCTGTTAGAAAAAAAATAAAACCCGGTGGGCTAGCACTGAATAACACATAGCATTCAGTATGTGTATAGATCAATACAATTTACTGACTTAGTAGAAAATTTAAATGATAGTTATGAAGCATTTTTTTCAAGATTTCCGCGCGATACACTCAGGGCAGTTTTACTACAACTCCCAGGTAGTCAAGTAAGGGTGGATAAGGAAGAGGTTTAACATACTGACGTGTACGAAGGAGTTCCACCTCTGCATGTTTTTCCTCATTCATTGTATGTTTGATAACTTTGTCATATAATAAAGAAGAATACTGTTAGCTGGCTGTATCTGCCGATAATTAAAATGGCACAGCCAAGCGTGGATACATCAACACTTTGCTTATTTGATGTCGATGGGACTCTTACCGCAGCTCGACAAGTAAGTTAAAGTACTTACTCTCCCAGGGTATTCCCAGAGTACACTAAAGGGCTGTAAAACGAGTTTCTTTTAGCTGTGCCAACTAGGAAGCGGATCCTATGTTACCTTCGTGATCGATGTACATTTGTGACATTTTAAGCAGTGACTGCGGAATTTCTGCCGGGCGTGAGCATGTAATCGTACGCCTTTTAGATGAAGAATATATAATTAAAGGTTAAATGTCAAAGTGAGAACATGTACGCAACTTAGCTGGACAGTGCTGCCGTCATACGATGCTATTATCGTCCGGTTCAAGTCATCTATATGTAATGAATATTGAATGTATTGTGTAAGCGGTGACATTGTACCTTAGTCAGTAGCACTGTAGTGTCTCACTTAAAGGAAGTCCTGTTGCAGTTGGATTGGTATTTATAAATGTTTTATGTAAAGTTATTTAACTAAATGTAAACATACAGACCACCAACTAAGCTCCAACTGAACCTGTTTCCCAACCACAGCATATGTAAAACATACAGCCAGTTTCATCTGTATTACCTGTCTGATTTCTGAATATATGAATAGATAAAAACACAATTTATACTCATTTCTAGTAAAAGAAAATCTGTTAAGAAAGTGCTCTGTTCATTTTCTTAGAGAGTGACCTCTGACATGGAGGAGTTTTTGGCCAACCTACGAAAGAAAGTAAGAGTTGGAGTTGTTGGGGGATCCGACTTCAGCAAAATTAAAGAGCAACTAGGAAATGATGGTAAGAAGATGAACTAGCCCGACTGGAGATTCCTTCATGGAGACTGCAGGTCCTTTATATGTTTAATGATGATTCATCGCAATGCACTGATTACCTGAGATGTCCAAAAGAGGTGTATCCTTACTGCACTGGTTTTGCTCTGTTCTTGCAATGTTGTGGAACCGTAGTTCATTATTGACTAATCTGTTAGTCACTGACTAAAACCTTATTTAAAAGCACCCAGTTACATTCTCCGCAGGCGGTAAACAACAGGTTCCATAAGTTATGCTGCTCCTCCTGACTGCTCAGAAGTGTGCATAAGGCTCTAACTGTTTTATGAAAGCTGTGTTCCTCAGTGTACCTCAGATTTTGTTGCATATATTCATTGTAGAACTGCAACAGGTGACATTCCATTCATAGTTCAATTGGATAATTCATTGCTGTTGCTTCTTTTTGTTTAGTGTTGGATAAGGTTGATTATGTGTTTGCTGAAAATGGGTTGGTTGCCTACAAGAATGGGACATTGCTGTCTGTACAGGTAAGGGATAGCTTAGGACATACTACAGCAGGACATACTACAGTAAATACTACTGCCATGCTTTGAAATAACATTTAATGGTTAACTTGTTTTCAGAGTATTCAAGCATACTTGGGTGAGGAGCTCTTGCAGGACTTCATCAATTTTTGTCTGGATTACCTAGCAAAAATTAAACTTCCTAAGAAGAGGTAAAATGATACCGTAATGAAGTTCTAAAGTCCAGCTTCTACCATTAGCAAATTACTTTGTTTTGTCATTGTTATTGGCTGGCCAGAACTGGTTTTTATATTTTATTTTTATTACTTAGGTCATTCATAATGAATGTTCTTCCCATTAGACATTCTTGTAGATGTTTTTGATGTGAAACCCTGTACTCTGATAATGAATGTGATTCTTTGAAACCCTGCAGAGGAACTTTTATCGAATTCCGTAATGGCATGTTGAACATCTCTCCGGTGGGCAGAAGCTGTAGCCAAGAAGAGCGAGTCGAGTTCTTTGAACTTGACAAAGTAAGTCATTGTTTTTCCTCTAGATCTGGGTAAAACCATACTTGTATTTTCTTTACCATCTAAGTCTGCGTTACATACTGTTACATCGCAAACGCTGTAAATCTGTGTAACATTGTGAGAACATAATGCTTACTAAACATAACCTTTTTCATCCTTCGTCATTTGCTTCTGTAGTAATACTGTCACTTAGATTCCTGTTGCTTTTATTTTGTGTGTGCAAATACTGCAGGTCAATTCAAATAAAGCTTTACACTCGTTCTACAGAGAGAGAACATCAGAGAGAAGTTTGTAGCAGTTTTACGGAAAGAATTTGCAGGGAAAGGACTTATGTTTTCAATAGGTATGTTTTTTATGTATTTGTGATCAAATGATTTATTAATGATAAATATCTTATATTTATCAGTTCAAGCATTATAATTAGCTTTATTATGGCAAGTGCCGGACATGTGACAGAAATTTGTGCCCCTGCAGGCTTCCCGATATGTTCTACCGAAATATCTTAATGCCTTAACACTTACAAAGGAACACTCAACACATGAAGAGAAAGCATATGAAGAATATGAAAGAACAGTACATGTGATATGATTCATATGCTTTAGATAGAAGGATAATGTATTATTCATTGTGACTTCAAGGGAATCTGTACAGTGTATTTTTAATATTCGCCGTTTTGTTGTAATGCAGGTGGCCAGATCAGCTTTGATGTTTTTCCTGAAGGATGGGATAAACGTTACTGTCTGGGAATTTTAGAGAATGATTCCTATGAGACCATTCATTTCTTCGGAGACAAAACCAAACCAGTGAGTCTTGCATGAGAGTCACTGGCCCACACGCAGTAGGTCTGACATGTTACAGGTCTCACATATTGTCCCTTGTTTTTCCCTCTAAAGGGTGGTAATGACTATGAGATCTATACAGACCCCAGAACCATTGGACATGAAGTAACGTGTCCCGAGGACACCAAGCAGATCTGTGAAGAAGTCTTCTTTAAATGAAACCTTGAAGATCCAAGGAAGTGGGTGTGGTTAGATTTGGATTTAAAAAAGGAAGAAGCTTCTCATGAAGAACATTCCAGAAGCTGCCCAGTCGCACATACACACAATAAAAGTGGCCATTTCATTTTGATTTCTTTTTACCTGACGAGTTGTAAAAATCTAGGTTTTCCAAGGAGGGATGTACTGCTATAATCTGTAGTGGGTAGCCACAGCTGTATATTCTGCTTGCTCAGATCCTAGCTACTTTTCAAATTCACTTTTGAGAGTAATAAAGTTACTGCAATATGACATTTTTCTATGATATGCAGTAGGACATCTGTTTGAATTCTGGGCAGAATAATGCTTAAATGCTGAGTGTGTGTGAGTGTGTGAGTGAGTGAGTGAGTGAGTGACAGAATATGTATGCGTCTGTGCACTTTTAAAGTGCAATATTGTTGATGTGATCTCCCAAATGTACTTTGCTGAGTAAGACAAACAGGTTATAAACCCAACATAACATTACCAATGTGCAAAGAATGCGTTTAAGGATATTTTATTATGGGTTTATATTTAATAGCAACAAGCTACACTGGTTAGCTGCAAATCACGTCTCTTGACGGTAAAGTAATAGAAAATAACAGAGTGATGAACCATAATCTCTAATTTTTGAGGATAGCTACTCAGGTATTACCAATTTCACATATTAACATTCATTACAGCCCCAAATACATGAACTTAACATTCAACTGTCAAACAACATTCATAGACAAAATACCTACCATAGCAATATTGACAAATTCACGTGGACATACAGGGTATTTAGTTGATTATCTTTACATGAATATTTAGTATATTAATGGCCATATTAGATTCTTAATACAGCAGGCACGCATAAAAAGTCTTGGCACAGTAAAATATGCAATGTGTCCTGTTAAGTACTCATTATATCCGAAGATTACTATTTACCTGCAGTCTGATGGATTGCTTTATCGCTGAGCTTAAGGGAAACACAAGACACCGATGTACTTTCTCTGACCATGGTACCAGGCAGCAGACAGCAAGTACCGTTTAGCTCAGACACTTGCCACGGAACACAGCAAACTGCGATGCACTTTCTCCCCGCTAGGGGGCGAAAGGAACATCTACGTTTTGAAAAAGGTTTTATCAGGATCTGAAAGAAGAGTCACCATGCCCTAAACCAAGAGGGAAGCTAAGCTGTATTGAACAATTACAATTTTAATGATATGAACACTTTAAACATGCTTTTTAAAAATGTACTTCTGTTGCTAAGATAGTGTGTACATATTTCACTATCAGTCGATCATGTCCCACATGACAATCATATTAACTTGCAGAATTATCACATATTTGCTCTCAAGTGAACCTGATTTATTTCCATCTATTTATCCATTTTCTGATCTGGGTTGTTGCCAAGGGTAAAACAGGGTGTTCAAATGCCACTGGAAATTTCAGCTTCACACTCAAATGAAATCATAGTTTTTGTTGCTTTGTTTTGGTTTGCATAAACAGGCAGATTTATAATTTATTCTGTAACGTGGCATTCCTACTTCTTTAGATTGAAAGTGGCAGTCCTAACCACAATGTAACAATGGCCATAGGCTTGGCCTTTAAGAAATTAAAGGCACGGTTATGATACTTTATTGTGCTTGAGTGTTTTTTCAAACATTGGTTTTAATTTCAAGTCAATTCTCTGGCTACACCACTGCTTCTAATCACTTCCCCTGGTCAGAGTCACAGGGAGGAAGCCTGTTCTAGATCTTTCTTCGGCTTTCTTCATGTTCATTTCACTCAAACAAGTTGTATGTAATTGCTCAGATAAATCATACTGTAGTGTGGCTAATCAGAGTTAATAATAATAATCATCTTCATCATCATAATTAAACCTACCGACAAAAAACGGACTGTTAGACCTGTAAAAACTGGAAGGCATTTTTTAGGTTTTACACAAAATCTAAAAAAATTAACTAGTATAACAAAATACTAAATGCTGTTCAGAAATAAAATTATTTGCAAAGTGTAGTACGCAAGATGTTCAATTCATTGTGTTCAGGGGAGAAGGGCACGGGAAGGACAGATCCGTGTGACCTCAGAATGGGAGCATAGAGCAGGAACTTTGGGTTCCTGCAGTTCTGTGAAGTGGGAACCAAAGAACTCTGGGAGAATCCAGAGGGACACAAAACCAGCACTGAGCAGCAAAAGTGTAAAACATTCTGGGCTGTTAGAGCTTTTTAGTAACATTAACAGTGGGCGACCAATGAAGGCACTTGTTCTCCGACTTCGTCTCATTCGGAGAGACCTCCTCTTTACAGCTATGAAGAAAAGCCTTCTGAAACCCAATAAACATGGGGCAGATAAGATAAACGAGATAAGGCACTGCCACTGTAGGATAAATTCATTTCAGACATTTTCCTTTATCTTGTATCTCATACTTTTTTATTTTATAGGGTTTCATACTGAGTTTAGTGTTTCTTGACTACAGTCTCTCTTTCTGACTTCACTTAGACAAAACTAAGGGGAGGGAGGGAAAATGATCCCAAGCCTGAACTTTTGTTACCACTTTCAGTGTTGTAGTTTTGACAAAAGTGAACATAAGTGTTACCTAGCAATAAAGAAACATGATATCTGTACAAGCATTGTACATTGAGTACTACAAAAAGTTAGTATATTACTATTGTATATTTTTTTCATTGTTACTTTTGTAATATGAGAAAAGTATTGAGAGTGAAGTAAATGGACTTCAGGTTTTGGCATCCGTGATCATTTTGTCTTTCTGTGGATTCAGATTTTAAAAAGCCTTCAGGGAGAACTAATCTCTTTTTCTGCAAGATTTTCCTTAAGCCATTGTTGATCTAGCATTACTGGTACCTGTGCTTACATTTCTAAGCCCCCCCTTATAAATATCAATGTCTTTTTCATTTTACTGTTAAGGCGTGTTACTTTCTGTATTACACTTTCCTTTATACTAAAGCTTGACTGGCCATTTGAATGGGAACAGTGTTTGTACAAACTAATGGTTCTCAAATGGTCGAAGCACAATGCCCCATTGCTTTTAAGTGCCTCCCTGGCAAAGCACCAGAAAAGCACTCTGCTGGTAATCTTCCAAATTGATTTGCATGTCATTCTGATGAACCTGGTCAGTGGCTCTATTAGAGTATGAACCCATTGTGATATCTGAAAAAACGTACAGATACCTATTTGAGAGCTTTAATTTGAAGAGATTTCAACATAATGCTTTACATTTAGCGCTCTATCAAACTATGATGTCCACGTATGCAATTTTAGAGAAATTAGAACGTAGAAATAGAGTCTTCGTAGATTTGACAGTCATGTCAGAGCAATTCCTGATACATTTGGTTATAGTCAATTATGTGGTTAATGAGGAAGGGGAAATGTTGTAAGCTTGTTGGAAGTAACTTATTGGCTCAAAGTAACGAAACAAATCCAAGATGAAGCACAATCATTAGTTTAACAAAATATGGAAACAAAAATCTTAAAATGCAGAAAATATTTAATGTATATCTACATGTACACTACAAGAACATTCAACATTAAACACAGGCGTTCACAAGACAATTCAGTAGTATGCTTAAAGTGGCCACACGTTCAGTTGTGTCATACACAGTTCACTTCTCTATATACGTCAGCAGGTTTCAGCGACAAAAGAGTTGCTTTGGGGAAACTTCTGTAATAAAATATAAAGTGCAGGCAGTCCACTAACTCTCAATAAGAACAGTATAGCCATTGTCTCTTACGGTGACATTACACCCATCAATAATCATGAGCAGGTTCTGCTTAAAGCTGAAATACAAAAAACATGCCAAGTCCAGGGTAAACAAAACGTCAGGCTTTTCACTGGATTTCCGCAAGGATAACCAGCAAAGTCCTGAGCTGGAATCAACAACTAACCTCGATGAAGACGAATTAACAGGAGTGGAAAAACTAGACGAAATCACCTCTTTGCCCTTGTTTGAGCTTTAAGTAGCCAACATGTTTTTTGGAATCTTTGGACTTCCTACCTGCATAAATATATGTTTGTGTCAAACTGGTATATTAGTGTGAAATGTAAAATATACCTGGCAAACTGCACATTGTCTTCATTTACTGTACATATGTTGAACCGTATGTTGAAGAAAAAAGAAAAACAGAAATCAATTTTTAAAATCACAATCTAAAGTTAAACCAGATAAAAGAATAAACTCTGATACACAACCCAAGCACCCTGAACTTTATCTTGTTATTGCTTGTACAGGTTTTCAAAAATGCATGGAATTACACATTTAAGAATCTTTCCTCCCCATTCATATTCAAAAAGCTGCTTAGACTAATGACTAATCAGATTTGTCATTTTTTTTCAGTAAATCCTCTGGAAAATCTGGCTGGCAACCATTTAAAATGTAAAAAGGTTACAAAACAGAAGTGAATGTTTTAACTGCCATTTCTCTGATATACAATATTTATCACTAAACCATCTATATTAATTGTGATTTCAGCAGTAGAAGGTGGTTCATAACCTGAAAGGATTATAATTTTGGCAAATTATCCTTTATCACCAATGTTCTGCAAATCAATATCAAAACCCACATTTTTAAAAACTCAAACTTTTTTAAAACTATGACCTCACCGCTGTCGTGTTAACAAATAACATGAGAAAAATGTATTCCAGCAGAGTATGAATTCTTTGCATAAACAGACTACAGTATTACCAAACACATAAAAAAGTGCTTTAGATATTCAAGTCTATAACCAATCCCTTTAAGAGAAGCATTTTTCAATTTTGATTACAAATATTTTAGCAGAAATATTAAATTCATTTTAATCTAAGCCTGACATGTTTGTAATATACAGAAATTCTACACTTTATGTAGATTCCTTGCAAATATCCTTTCAGACCAGGGTGTTCTCATAAAAATATACATTTTTAAGACATAACTTTACAGCATTTCCAAGTGTAATGACATTTTAAATGTATGGAAACAAGTGCCTTTAGTGATGTATTTTAGCAGAAACATATTGCACATCCCTGGAGAAAGTACTGTCCCTTTGCATAGTATAACTATTTTTGGAGATTGTCTCACATAGCTAAATTCTTACATATCTTAAGACTTTTCTGTTTAGACATCTTATGTTTAAACACTTTCAACACAAGTTATAATTCCAGAGACATAACAGATTCAACATAACATCTGAATCTTAATTAACTAGAAACAGACTAGTAATAGTTAATTGGTGCAAAATGCACTTCAAACCACAACATTTTCTGAAGAATATCCTGTAAAAGCATAGATGCATAAGAAATTGAACCTTCAGTCCAGGTGGACACTCGGCCTTACGATATTTACAGGGACCCACAAGTGTTGGGTGCGGTAGTGGGCGGCACCCATCATGTGACCGTGTAGAGCTCCTCCCTCTCACTCTTACAGATCTGGTAGCCGCAGAACTTCTGCGACCAGCCCCACGGCTCCTCGTGGCGTTCACGGGGCGGCAGGAGGAACACCACACTGCTGGCCACCATGACGTGCCAGATGCTGTGAGTGTAGTAGTAGTTCTCATCCGTCTCCGTGAAGATGTATACGGACAGGCCGATGATCGCAGTGGCTATTCCGGGGAGCAGATAGAAAACCCAGCGCTTCCAGGTGGTTGGGTAACACTGCCTGCGTTTCACTCCTCGGTAGATCTGGGTTTGAATAAAATGAGGTAAAAAACACACAATAAGAATGGTTAAAGAAACATACGTACTCCAAAAATCTATTAAGAAAATCAAATTAATCTTTTTCTGAAAACTGATATTTACATTTACTGAAAACTGCACTCATGTGCTAGTTATCTATGAGTAAATATAAAGAATAGACCTCTCTTACTAAAAGTAAAGTGCAGATGAGTGCCCAAATTTATTAAAGTGAAACCACTTTAGCTAAAACAGTTCATCATGGATTATGTCAACCACATCTAGGTTACACTGGCCTCAAATGTTTCACAATTTCCTGGTAGCTGTTTGAGAAAGTTCTGTGAAGAACTCAAGCAGGCTTAACTAGTTACACCCTAAAATACAGTAGCTCTGAGATAAGCCTTAGTCTGTCTAATACGCCTGTGAATATCCTAATTGTTGGACAGCCAAGAATCTTCAGAACTGTTCTGCATTCATGCGTAGGCAATTAATAGATTCCTCTCACCATGTCAGAAAAAGATTTGGACAAACTCATATTTGCTGTAATGCCCGTTTAAAAACTTTTTGACTGCAATCGAAAGTGCAAGATCTTTGTGAATGCAGGGAATGTGACAATTTGCCCCAGGGAATTTGATGCCACAAATGCTTTCATTCAACAGAATGAAATATGCATGAGTTTTTTTTTCCAACAACTTACCCAGGCAGATACCATTGCCAGCAGAGCACAAAGAATGGGGCCAAGCATGTTCCACAGACCCCTGCGATCCAGCTGCATCGACATGGCAATGAGCAAAGTGCCCAGCATGAAGAGTGTCTACAGAGAAACGTGACCTGGCTTTAGTCATTGCACTCTCACATTTATGGAATAGAACCGACCATTTAAGACATGTAGCAAGCTGTGTACTAAGTAGCTGTACATTTACAAGTAGTGCGTAAAAATATCTGATATGCAAAAAACAACAGCTAAAATGACAATACTGCAACGATGACAGCAGCATGTCATATAGCTAGAAGGCTAGGCAAAGTGAAACCTTACATATTTATACGTATCCTTGATCCTAGACATGCAAAGGATGGTGACCCAGATGGAGGAGACCGAGCCCAGGAAGTCACAGTACTGCAGTGTGTCGTAATCCATGATGCAGAGCACAGTCATGCCTGGCTGGTCACATGCATGGTAAAACTGAAACACACGAGAGGCACAGAAATGCGTCAGGGATATTTTTAAGTCATCCGTCGAATGAAGGCTATGAAGCGCACGGGAGATCATGAAAGATATCTACCGTGGAGAAGAACATGGTAAAGAGATACACGGAGGCTTCCACGATGTAGCAGCGATACACCGCCACTACTATGGGGGGAACAAACAGCAGGTTGCTGAGGGTGAGCAGCAGAGCAGCGGTCAATTGGTGTGCGTACGTCTGAGCGGTCCTGTCGTCCGTGCAGCCCCAGCCACGCCAACCTAAACGAAAGGGGCAGAGGGGACAGAGTGAGCAAGTCTGCTGCCTGACGCATCACTAACACCCAAACTAAGGACAAATTTGAGCTTGTAGGGGTTGATGGAAAGGTGGAGGTGGGGGGGGGGGGGATTTGAACGCCTATGGCCCCTACCAGCTTTACAGACGCAGGAAGCGTAGAGGTAGCTGTAAGAGCGCAGCAGCCTGCACTCGCCATAGGTCCCGCAGTCATCGATACACGCGCTCAGGTATGCCGACACCATCACCATGCTTGTGGCATTGCCACACTCGCTGCTGGAGCGACAGAAGCATTAATGACCATCTGTTTGTCTTCTAAGAAGCGTGCTGACCTGAATTCGGGCCGACGACCAGCCAGGGCTCTCTTCTAATTGCAGGTCTTACCTAAAATTTCCAGGGCAGACCATTTGGAGAGTGAGGTACCACACGGCAGCCTCAGGAAAGGGGATCCTCAGCAGGGCCTTGGGTGACGTTACATTCACATAGAGCAGATAACCCTGAGAGAAGGCTATAAATGCAGACAGCAAGCGGACAGACCTTAGGAAAGGTCAGAGCAAACAGCCAAACGATCTCAAAGGTGATAGCATTTCTATAAAGCCTTTGAAGGCCTGATACAATTCATCCCTGCATCTGATTTTTATCTTTGCCATCTAATGCCTTGCTCACACTATTAAAGTGATCAGATCGCTGTACTGTTCATGCTACGCTACATGTCTTGTAATCAGGAGTCTTCAAGATGTCACAGATTATACACTCCAAAATTACACTACAAGATCTTTCACCAGGAGGAATCCCAAACGAGTCAGTCTGCTCTTCAAGATCTCTCTCTCACACACACACACTATATATACGAAATACATTACATACACACACACATATACATATATATACGCACACACACATATAAATATGTACACACGTACACACACACAGTGTTTCCCCTACCATTACATGCCTCCCCAACAGCACCTCCCGCCCCCCCTTGAAGGTCATGCTATTTTATTAAATTTAATTTTATTTAAATTTAATTTTCTATACAGCACCAGATCACAACAGAAGTCATTTAAGGTTACCTTTCCTATAGAACAGGTCTATACATTGTCCTTTTATTAAATAAACTAAACAGACTTATGTTATTTATCTTATTTACACAACAGCTTGTCATTTTTGTCTCTTCACGGTCGCGCGTTTACAGTTCCCCTCTGCTCTCTGTATCGTGCATGGCGGCGCTCCGCCCCAATGCGCGTGCACAGACAAGTGTGCACACAGGTGAGCACACTCCCACCAGCGGACAGAGTGTGCACGTCGGAAAATATGTCGCGTCAACCAACTGAAAAGCAGACAAAAATATCTGCGTTTTTTTAAATGTTCCCAGGGTGGTGAAGATAGCAATACTTGCTCTCCAGCGAATAGCAGTCAGAGTTTCTGGGATTTTCTGCTTTAAACTATCACTATTATAAGCTATCAGCTATCACTTTTAAAGCCTAACAGTTATTATATTTGCAGGTCAAGACAAACATCTGCAATAGGCTGCAAGGAGACCATCTTGCAGCCTGCATGCGATCTCAATAAATGGGCCAGAGTTTTCAGACTTCCCATATTCAGAGGCTCTAGAAATGTGACCCTAACAGCACAAAACTGTACACTTGGGTCAAAAATTAGAAATTAGGATTATGAAATTAGAAATTAGGATTATGGTATCAAATGAAATAGCACAAAAAATCCTCAAAAAATATCTTAAAAAAACGGCCATGCGACTGCTGTACGGTTTTGTGCTGGAGGGTCACAAATGTTCTTCCAGAAGCCCAGAAAGATACACTACAGTGACGAAAGCTGCACACTTTATGGATAATTGTCATAGAAAGAAATGTTCTGATGGTTAGTTCAGTTGCTAAAAAACACATGAATCATGTTGGTGTCCGTCTGCCCCCCCCCCAAAAGCTGTAAACCTAGGGGAAACACTGACACACACATATACATACATATATACACTCACCGGCCACTTTATTAGGCACACCTGTCAAACTGCTCGTTGATGCAAATTACTGATCAGCCAATCACATGGTGGCAACTCAATGCATTTAGGCATGTTGACATGGT
>JAODJX010000097.1:25659146-25680903 GCA_026776945.1 Isichthys henryi | reverse complement strand
CCCATTGCTTCTGGGATAGGCTCCGGACCCCCCGCGACCCAGTAGGATAAGCGGTTTGGAAAATGGATGGATGGATGAATGTAACCTCCTATAACAGCACAGAAAATATACAGTAAGATATTCTTTCTACAAGGGACATCAAATTCTGCTCTGTTTCATGAAATGAAATACTCAACTAGTGCATTTCAAGGACAACCTAGAATTTGACTGTCATCACCAAACACCCAGTCAATAGGATGTCAGACATGTACTATTATAGACTCTTTCCATGTTATAAAGAAAACTTGTTTATTTTACTTTCATTTATAGTTGTTCACTCTACTTTCCAATGCTTAGCAAGAATAAAAAATCTGCAGTTTATGAAATAAATGGAAAAGTGGTAAAAACCTTGGTGTGCAAAAACTGTAGTGCAAATACATCAGTTCTAAAAGGCAAATGAAATACAACATTTCAAATGTAAAATGATGGACAGACTGATTATTTTAAATACAACAGAAATATACCCTTATTGATCCCAAGCAGCAAATTCTGGAGCTGGAAATTCTGGATCAAGAATACCTGTGTTGATATCAAATACATTCAGCTATGAAGTGATTAGTTGATGGCAGCAATATATGCCCAAGGTAATTAGATATATCTGATTAGCCAGATAATTGTTGTTTTCTTAAAATTATACTGAAATGCCTCAAAAGCATGATGACTTGTCCCATCATACAACAGCACTACTGCACGTCAAATTGTCCTGATAGGGCTGAGCTTGCCGGACAGATTGCATATTACGAAATTTCTGTTTGCTGGCCCTCTCTATATCTAAACACATCATGGCCTATAATGTGGTCATTAAGAAGATTCTGTAAGGTACATTACTGAAATATCCCTGTGCACCTTTCAGAAGCTCCGCTAACTCCGGATTTTCATCGCCTGACGATGGAGTTCACCAAGGCTGCAGCTCAACTCAAGACAGAGGCATCAAAAATACGCTTAGGAAGCGTTGATGTCTCGCAGGAGAAAGAGCTTGCTAAAGAGCTTAACATGACCGCCTCTCCGTTCCTGAGATTTTATGTCTCAGGTGACAAACAAAATCCAATTATCTGCCCAGGTAAATGAATGGAAAACGCTATACCACAGCATCGCAAAAGTTCTCATTGTCACATGGGCAGCTATAATGTAGTAACCTGTCATCTCCTGGCCCCATCTTAGTTTTAAGAAGTGCTGATCATATTATCACATGGCTAAAGAGGAGGACAGGCCGCAGTGCTGAGGTGATCAAAAACACCACGCAGTCAGACACTTTCCTTCTGGCTGATGACCTGGTGGTAATCGGCTTTTTCAAGGTACGTTTTCTACTTAAAGCTCCACTACATACCAAGAAATGGCTTCAAACTCATTTACATTTGTATGACTTGTTTATCATGACAGGAACTTGATAAAGGGACAGTGGAGGTGTTTTATGACGCTGCTACTGATATCCCAGATCTGCCTTTTGGAGTGACCAAAAATAAAAACATATTCTCTAAGTATGAAATTGTTAAGGAAACAATTGTACTGTTTAAAAAGGTAAGTTCAAGCAGCTGTCCTTTGTCCTGGAGCACTTTTTTTAGTTGTAGTAAAATTAAATTGCAAATATTATTTCTTGTTTTGTATGTCATAGTGTTTAAGAATTGGTTCTCAGGCTTCAGTACAATTTATGGATGGATTTTACATGCAATTGCATAATACTGAACATAATTCTGTGGTTGTTTTGGGTAATACTTTATGGTAGTTTAGTTGTCATGTGGAATTTCTGAAAATTCCTCCTGGGGGAATATTCCTGGATCTCCCTGAGTTGTCTTACATATTTACATTTGATATAATTTTAGTGTTAGATTGAATTCTTTCATAATGTAATATTATTTTTAATATCCCTGTTTTTACTCCAGTCTAAAAAATCAGAAGAGTATGAAATTTCCAGCCACACATCCAAGGAAGATCTTATGCAATTCATTAGAATGCATGAAATGGATCTAGTGACTGAATATAATGGGACGGTATGTATGTCACGCAAACTATCACAGAAACCGAAGCATGACTTTTCAAGACACTGTTGACATATGAATATGGTTTTATATTCCCTTTTTGATGGTGTCAATGCAAGACATCCTCTAGAATACTGAACTCCATGATCAACAACCATGCTATACTTTTTGCAAACAAAAGTGAAGAACACTATGAAGAAATCTATATGGCTTTTGAAAGAACTGCAGCTGAATTCAAGGGCAAGGTATTTGTTTGTTTGATTGATTGATTGTTTGCTTGTTTGTTCGTTTAAATCACATCATTATTAAAAATGCAGCTGTGAAATTAAAACGATTTAAAATTCTAAAAATTAATAATGGCAATAATAACAGTAATCAAGAACAATGTCTGTTTTCACACGCTATGTTTCTATAAAGATACATAGAGATTTTAAGTTGTCCTGGTGAAATACTCCACTTTTCCAGCTCTTATTCGTGTTGATGAATACGAACGAGCACAGGAATGGGCGCATGCTGGAGTATTTCCGAGTCCGTTCCGTGGAAACCCCCATGGTCAGAATAGTGAACATGACGGACAGCGTACAGTACCAAATGCAATCAGGGGACATAACTACAGAAAATGTACGAGCCCACTGCCTGCACTACTTGGCTGGGAAAGCAAAGGTATTTTATGGTTTTTCTTAATCCTTGGCTTTAATTGGTTGAATTAGTTTTCGGAATTCTTGATGTTTTTCTTTTATTACCTTTAGCCCAAGTTACAAAGTGAACCAGTTCCTAAAAACTGGGACAAGAAGCCGGTTAAGGAACTTGTGGGCATGAACTTTGAGAAGGTTGCCTTCAACGAGAAGAAGAATGTGTTCATAATGTTTTGTATGTATGACCAATTAATATGATTATTGCTTCTCCATTCTAATTATGGTTTCATGTATATTATAGAACTGCATAACCTAGAATTATATATTATTGCACCTATTTCTGTATATGCAGGTAAACATAATGGCACATTTGCCACTGAATATTGAATTCTATAAAGATATACATCCATACAACCAGTACTAGAAGAGGCTGGGCATCGGAGAGCATCTGCCCCTGTGCCTCCCCTCCCCCCCAGCCAGCAAAATTATATCGAGAGACAATCATACAAAATTCACAACAATTTATAGAGCCTCCCTCTCTGAGTCGACAAATATTACCTAGGGGGTCCCCCAGCCAGCTGTGAAACCCCTTCTGTAGCCCTGCATCCAACTACTACCCCATACAGGATTGCAGGTCTACAAAGTAGTATATGTTAGTATAATATTGAACAGAATAGTGCAAAAGGTGATGTCTGTATGTTAACTTTGAGATTTCTCTGTCATTAATTTTGTCCATATACACTGCATGTGTGCAGATACTCCTTGGTGTAAAGAAAGTCAGGCGTTTTTTCCTCTGTGGGAAAAGCTTGGGAAGGTGTATGAGAATCATGAGAGTGTGGTCGTCGCCAGAATAGACACCACAGCCAATGACATCAACATCATCTTCCTTGAGCGTAACCCTTCCTTCAAATTTTTCCCTGCTGTCCTTTCAGAGAAGGTTGGTGCAGTCCATAGATAAGTGCCTATTGTTTATTAATGGATAATATGATGCTGCAAATGATTTATTTAAAATGTATAGATTTTTCAAAAGAGTAATATATTAATTTTCTGTCACACATTGCACAGGTGATTCCCTATTATGGAGAGAGGACCTTGGAAGAATTTATTACGTTTGTAGAGGAACAAGTAGAATTAGCCAAAGATGTAAAGGCAAGGGTAGGTGTGTGTGTGTGTGTGTGTGTGTGTGTGTGGATAAGGTTTGTACTACATTGTGATGACAATGTTCCCCACAATGTAATAAAAACCTGTTATTTTGATGTTGTGGGTACCATTTTCAGGTGCCCTTGAAGATCTGTGAATGCAATCAAAAAACTAAAAATGCCACAAGTCTCAAATTTTATTTGATTACTTATGGTTATGGTTAGGGCTGGGTAGGGGTGAAAGTTGTCATGTTGGAGTTAGAGTTTTCCTCTTAGAAATAAATGGAGAGTCTCCACAAAAACATAATTACAAACCTGTGTGTGTGTGTGTGTGTGTGTGCGTGTGTGTGCGTGTACATATCCTGGGTTGTTCCCTGCCTTTTGCCCGTAGCCTTTTTAAGTTACATGTACTAATATATATCTGCATATCTTTGTTTTTCTTGCAGGAAGAAACAGATTGGGACAAATTTGTTGAAGAGCAAAAACTAAAAGAAACTGTAAAAGTGGAACTTTAGCTTGAATATGCTGAAAGAGTGAAATCTTGTAAAACTGACCTGAAGACTTCAAACCCCATACTGAAGTGTCAGAAAGTGTCAGAATGAAAGGCTGACCTGCTAAAAATGCAGTTTGGCGACTCCACCACAGATTCTATGCGTTTTTCCACAGAGAGATAAGTTTAGTTATGTGTGATAGAATTCAGCTCCCTTGATACCATCATCTCCTCCCTAGTCACCGCTTCCTGTTTCCAGCATTGCTTCATAATAACCTTAAGTGCAAAACATGTTAGTAATACCCTCATGATAATAACTGTAGACTGCGGTAACAATCAAATGTTCAAATGCGCTAATTAAAAAATAATTAATTTGGTTTAAATTAGTTTCATATTTTCTTTCACTGTCTTTGCCCCTTAAGGATGATTGACTTAAATGTCTTTGAAATTAAATGATAATTGACTCAAAGGCACATATAACTTTCTATTATTATGTTGCCAAAATGTGTCCTTTTATTATTAATTATTCTAACCAAGTGCTAATTGACTTTGCTTTGCAGTTTACTAAACTGGCTAAGAATAAAATGATCTTGTATGAATGAGAGCAACTGAACTTTATTTAAAATATGTTTATGTAGAATGTGTGAAGTGAGGCATCTGAGGTGTACCTCACATTTACTGTTAAGTGGACAGGTCTGGATCAATGTAATGCTGATTGACATGAGGGTCAAATCTCAAGACATATAGCTGAGACTCAGTGTTGCAGTTTGAGGAATTCTACATGGAAATTTTGTACCTGTAGAAGCTGAATTTAATGTGCATTAGTGTAACATAAAGTCAATCGTAATGGTTGATGGCGCAAATCTTTCAAATAAATCATTTTTATAAGAACATCTATCACAGGATGATGACACTGTACATAGTAAATGGATGGAGACACACTGAGATGTTAGCTGAGGTATAAACAACACTCCGTGCTGAAAAAGGATGGAAATCATCATCGTATAGAGTTACATTTTCATGATTGCTAATTGAAATTTGTACTAAGACATATCCAAAACTCTTCTGACTCTGTTAGTGTATTGTAGTGTATTGCAGGGGTAGGGAACCTGATCCATGAAGTGCTGGTGTGGGTTCTTGGGATGACCTCTCAGTCAGCCAATAATAAAGCGATGGTTCTCGAATCCAGTCCTGGTGACCCACTGTTACTGGCTGATTGAGAGGTCATCCAAAAATCCGCACTCACACCGGCCCTCCATGGAACAGGTTCCCTACCCCTGGTGTATTGGTTGTCTCAAGCAATATTATCTGACAATCAAAAGATGTCCACCGGATATTCACATAAACTTGGGTGAAGGGGCGGAGTTCTAAAATGAATGATATCAGTGCTTCACTGAGCACTGACATGCCGTGGAATTGTGACTTCAGACAAGCAAGGTAAGAACTTTTTTAACTTAGAGCCTGTCATCATTAAAACAAACAGACTTTGGCTAAGTTACATTTCTATCCAGTATTTAGCCATTCTACGCATAATTTAGTGATGTTGCTATGAATGTTGTCATGTTAAGTATTTATTTTATATTTCATAATCTTCTAAGCATACATTATAATTTCTAAAATAGCTACATTAATTGGGTTAACAGTAACAATTGTTTCCGAATTTAAATAAATAGTAGTTCCAAGCCTGAAACATTTGTTATTAACTTTGTCTTAGTAGAGCATCATTACCTGGCGGCTTTGGCTGTTTTTTTAATTATATGTTAGTATATTATTTTCTATCAGTAGATAGCATAAGGACACAGAAAGTTATATATCCCCTCGCAACCCTGAATAGAACAAGTGGTTTCAGAAAATGTATGTACATATATCTCAACAAGTACAATCATTTGTTGTGTGTGTGTATGTGTGCACATGTGTGTGTTGGGTGTATATGAGAATCAAAATGAAACGCTTGATTTTATATACACAGAGTTATCAAATTTATCGCAGACAGACAGCCCTCTCAAAAGAGATTCCCATTTAATGTGCCCTAATAAAAGAGTGAATACAGTGATCCCAGAAATGGCAGTTTTGGTATGAAATACAGCACCGATGCCTTGCATTACTACAGACCTATAGTTCTTTTTATGTAAGTATCTAAGATATGTGTTAGGGAGACTACCTGTTCCATTACAATCTTTCAGTCTGCTTGTTTTTAACTAATAAATGAGGCTTTGTAAAACCAATGGATTTCTGATGCAGATACAATGATGACTAATAGCTGAGGCACTTAGCTGAACTCTGTCTGGTATCCTTTTCACCGGGGGCCCTCACACGTAGTTCTGCTTCCAGGCAGAAGGGAGCAGCTGTGAGTAACTTCAGCCACTTTGCAAGCTATTAAATGCTGTTGCATCATTAAAGTGAATCAAAAGGTGCGTGAAAAATTGAAATGGGACACAGGACCTGAAGCTGTCCATTCACTGAAAAAAGTCATATTTCTAAAAATAACAGACACATTTACAAAAAGACTGTATGCTGTTCATTATTAAACTTAAAATTCAGTGCTATAGGTTCAGCACCACAGATATCGGAGATAAACCACTGTGATGTATTACATTTATATTTAGCATTGAGTACACGTAAGCTGCATTTGTAATGTGATTAGTAGTGAGATATGTATTACCTTTTATTTAAAGCATATTGGAATGGGGGAAGCAGATTAATCAAGAATGTATGTGAACAGTCAAAGAGTCAATTACCAGTTATTGATATTCACCTGGTCACATCCCTTCTCTTTTTTGTGGTATATAAAGGGGAAATAAAGAGAATGGGTATGGAGGGAGAAGGTACACTATGGGTTCAAAGCCACAAATGAAGTGTATACATTATATTTTATATTACTGAATATTTGCAATAAGGCCATACTGTAAATGTACATTCTGATATTTAATCCATATTATTGAAAGTGTTTTTCTTCCTTAAGACTCTGTGTTCTATATTTAAGTACTAGTGATGGTGATGTTTATGGTTAGAACTTGTTTAACTTGTCTGAAGTTTATCTAATTCCTTATCTTTTGTCATGTAAACATGCAACTTTGACCTGGAAGTGAGCAGCAGATTCATGAAGAAAATATTCTTTGAAATCAGCAATTGTTTAAAAATTATATTCAGTTAAATCATCCATTTTCTTTTTCTTTAGAAGATGAGTGACTTTTCAGAAACTGGGGATCACACTGACTTTCCTCCACCATATACTATACCAGGTAGAGCATTATACATGTCTGTGAATTTATTTTCTGATCACCGTCTCTTGCTTTGTGTTCCATCAAATTAAATGGATAAGCACTTATCCATCTAAAGATCTCGTCTGTAGATTTACGTGGGTCAGGACCAAACTGTTGTTTGTTTTCTTAATGGCCTTTAACGTGTTGCCCCTACATTGAAAGATGTTTTGATATCTGTCAGCTATGCCTGTTTTAGGGTGTGGTCTTCATCTTTTTTTGCGTTTCAAGTTGACATAAATGCAGATGATGTGAAAATTTACAACCTACATACACCTTTCAAACCACCCCCAAGAACTAGAGTACAATCTGTTTACAAAACTCATTTCCCTACGGCTGGTAAGTCACTGCGTCATTGATCTAACATATACAATGTAACCGCTTTCACTTGTTCTTAACCCCAATCAAGTAACAATTCTTGATAGAAGTATAACAACCTTAAGTAACATTAACTTAATACTGGAAGTATGCTTATTATTATAGATACAAAATTCCCAAAGTTAAACACTGGTCTTTGTGTACGTGGATAATGATAACCAGCTGAGGTAAACTTCTCTGTGTTTTAGCCAAGTCAAATTCTCCAACCTTAACAAAGTTTGTCAGCTATGAAACTGAACTTGGACGTTCGCCAGAACAAACTACTTGCCCTTACTGTCGGCAGCAGGTCACAACTGACGTCAGCTACAAAATTGGTACCTTTGCGTGGCTTATGTGCTTGCTCTTCATCCTGTGTGGGTAAGGATGGTATCTTTAATCTTTTATTGAACTAAACAGAAGACTTCTCTTTCTCCTGATATGGACAAAAACCTTTCTTTTCAATCTGAATTCCAGATTGGTGATTGGCTGCTGCTTGATCCCCTTTTTTGTCAAATACTTCAAAGATGCGTATCACTGCTGTCCAACGTGCCAGCGGATTCTTCATGTTAACAAAAAGTCTTGCTGCTAAACCAGCTCTTTAGATGTGCAAAGATAGCCTTTGGTAGCCATTATCACTTGCTGATCTTTTGAAGGCCCCCTGTATTTATTGCTTGTTTGTTTATATGCATTTGTTCAAGAAATCATGCACTTTCTCGTAAAATGGTTTTGTTTCACTAGCTTTTTTTTGCCTTTTGAGCTATCTTTACTATGCCAAGTAGTCTAACCAAGAACAAGACTTGCAGTTTAATTTTTATATTTATACATGTGATCACTATGGACATATCCAACTATCTGCTTGCTAATATTTTAAGATGTGTGATATTTAGATAAAAAGCAAGTAATAATTACTCTTCTTCTAATCTTGTTTTTTGTTGTAACTGTGTTTTCCTCAGTCAGTTGCCTCCAAGGTAAATAAATGAGAGTAACTAAGAAAAAAGGGAAATCTACAGCTCTGTTTTTTCTTGTATTATTTTTTAAAGCTTGTATCACATTTTTGAATCTGATTTCACTGCATTTCTTTCATGTATCATGCAATTCAAGCTGACTGTTCTCTTAATGCATTAAGAATTTTCTTTAGTGACTATGTGACTAAATTTGTAAATGTAATGTTAGTGAAGCTTAAGATTCACAAACAAGCAAAAACAGGAGTATTTCATTCCTAATATTGCCTTGACAAGTTGAGGATGTGGAAAATGAAGAAATGATTAAAATACTTGCTAATAGCTGCATTTGTATTGCATTACAAAAGAACATTTTCCTCTAATATCTTATAAGACAGTTGTTCCCACCCTGGTCCTCGGGGACCCTCAGATAGTCCACATTTTTGCTCCCTCCCAGATCCCTGTCAGACAATTCACATTTTTGCTCCCTCCCAGCTCTCAGAGCAAAAACATGTCTATGGGTCTCCAAAAACTGGTTTGGGAAACAATGCTATAGGATAATAATCCTATAGAGTTGTGGTCACAATATTCACTTAATATTTTAAAAATGTACAAAAAAGTACAAATAGGATAAGGAATATAGTCTTAGGTACTGCCATGTTCCTGCTGGAGACTCATGTCACTCAGATGCCTTGGAACAACAAAGTAAAATGTGCTTCAGCTCAAATATGCATGAGCATACCGTTAAGGACAAATACATGAGGAATGCTAGCAGACACCAAGCTGAAACAGGTTAACTGATTCATAACAAATACTTTCAGAAAAGACAGCGACATGATCAAGCATGAATAGAAAATGGGTGGAGTACTGAAATGTAGTCACTGTACAGCAGAATGTTTTACGGCAGGAATTCGACTCAGGAAACAGATATGGGGTAGAGATAGGAATTTAGCCTAATAATATTGCGACATAGAATCCTATGTGTGAGTAGAATATAGACAGATTAACAGGAATTAGCACAAGAAAATGTGCATGACTCAGGTCAAACATACTCTCCACATACAGAGTCAACGGTATGAATCAATTTTTAACTCAATAATTGAACCTGAATCCTCATGGAGCTCAAAAGGGGAAAGGGTTGAAAAATATTATTATTAATCAGTTTTGTGTTTCCTTACAATTAAATACTGTGACCATACAGACGCTCCTCTACTTACGAACGAGTTATGTTCCAAATGGCCATTTGTAACTTGAAATGTCTGTAAGTCGTTATTCAACATCATTTTAAGGGTATACACAAGTACAAAGAACTAGGATGCTGGGAGTATGCATGCTACACTGCTGCGCGACGGGAGTAGCGGCCAAAAGTCGTATTAGGAGTTGTGATCCGCGGTCGGACTAACAGGCAGGGGTCGAGAAATCAGGAGCAGGCCACAGACAGTCAGGAATATGGGGTTTATTAAAGACAAACAGGGAACCACACGATACAAACATCAATGACGGACCTGAGGAAATGGACTAGCACACGGACTAAATACACAAAGCTCAGAGAGGGAAAAGCAGAACGACTGAAAACAATCAGGAATTCACACGAGGTTGATGAGGAGACATGGCACACAGGAGGATTGTACGAGCTGGTCATGACACTAGGCGGAATTCATGCACAGAAAAGAAAAATGATGTTGCGGACAGGAAACGGGAGCCCAATGAACACTATTTGGACTTGCAGTTCTCATTGTTCGTATGTCTGAAAGTTCGTAAGTTGAAAGTTCGTAAGTAGAGGAGCATCTACATTTTGCTTTGCCAAAAAAGAGGACACACCGGGGACAGTATGCAAAGAGAGGTAGAAAGCATATGTCAGCATAAAACAAATAAAAATTCTGACATTTCACTCCTTTTTAAGTTCTAAAAAGGACGTATGGTCACTCTATTGTTAAAACATATTAGCAAGGGGATGCTAAAGTTTAATGAAGGAAACAGAAAACTGTTTAAAGAAATATTTTCCAGCCCATTATGGACTCCATAAATCTCTGTTCAAGAGTACTAGAGCAGTGATATGGCTCAGCAAACTTCAGACTGCGAATCCATCTACTTATGTTTTGACTGCTAGCTTATCGTCCAATAAGAAAATAATCAAATATATGCATAGATTATCCAGCTACATTTTAAATGAACACCACACCTGTAGAATGAACTAGCATAATTATGAACTAAGACCAATGATCCTTTGCCCATGGGATAAATACGAATTTTACTTTAAAAGCACTCAACCCAAAGTCTTTCCACTGCAATCACTATTGCCACCTTGGGGAAAGATTCAGAATGACACCTGGGACCTGTTTCAGAAAGCAGGATTCATATTTTTGTATTTTTATGCATTTTAATAAATGTAAAATACAAAATGGAAAGTAAATTGCAATTGTTTTTACAATAAAAAATTTATTTAAACACAAAGTTTAAACAGTTTTGGTCTTTACAAAAAAGCTGAACTATATTGTTATGTACTGTCTCCCTCGGTCCTGTCCTCAGAGGCGTAGGAACAGGATAGGCAAGGCAGGCAATTGCCTGGGGCCCTTGAGCTGGGCCGATTACATAGTACATTAAATTCTCTTTTTTGATATTAATTTTGACTTCTCGCTAAAATAATAGTTATAAATGTTACCATGTCAATCCATCTCAATGACATCCAGCGTAGATATGTATTCTGGATTATTAATAGTCACGCATCTGGTCAGGTAAAGTTGGATTACTACAGTAAATGGTGTCCTGTAATTGTGCTCTGGGTATACAGTAACTCTGGATATAACGGACTGTTTTGCCAGGTCCCTTGAAGTCCATTATAACGGGATTGTACTGTGTGTACATGTATATATATATAATTTTTTTTAAAAGCCATTCCTGCTAGCTGTCATAATGAATAGTTTTTGAAGAATTTATTTATTTTTCATAGTAACAGTATCATCTTATGGACATCCTAAGGACACCCCCAAAAAACAAGGTACATGATGCAGCCATGTGGGGGATGTCCTCTGGCTGTCCCTCGTTTATCTTTATCTGAGCCAATATGAACTCAATGACATAGAAGAAAGACCTTACAGAGGGTATGTTTGTTTTCATTTTTTCTTTTATCATTTTTCAGAAATGTCAGAAATGTCTTTTTTTGCATTTTAATTGGTCATTTGATTAGTAATGTTGCACAATCCGTGATAGTTCCTTAGAATAGCTAACGTTACCTATAAATGCATTTTTTTAAAATACAATTTATATTTTTTGTGAAATGGGAAATGCATAACGTACATTTTAATAGATGTACGCAATATTCAAAATAAGATTCGGAAACTTCACTGTGCCTCGGGGCCACTGAAACTTATTTAAAAGTAGAAATAATACAGTGATAGTGGAGTTTTTTTAGGATGCTGATATCAACTGTGCTGCGGGTCACACAGCGAATCATCATCCTGAAGTCTGCAACAGAGTGGGAGGAATACCGGCGATCAGCAGCTGGGAGATCATGCTGAACAGGCCAACGTTGGACAGGCATTCCCATTTGTCAGCACTCCTAAGCATGACAATGGGGATCTTATTGAAGCAGACCAACTGCAGAACTCCAAGATCAGCCAAGGCAGGGTGGTTGTTCAGCAAGCCTTTTGAAAGATGCACGTAGCATCTTCGAGATCTTCAGAAAACCCAGATTGATGCTGTGGTGACGATTATAATGCCAGCCTTTTCTCTACATGTTATGTGCATTGGTGCTTCAGAGATGTGTCAGGATCATGCATGTGGCAAGGCCGAGAAATGAAAGAGAGTGGACTATTCTATATGTGTGGTGCTTAGAATTTAAGCAAACACCATGCTATGACATTCTGTGCCCTGCTCTTAATGAAACTGTAATAGCAGTGAGAAGTATGACAATGTTGTTTTCATTAATTTGTGGAATGTAATGTTGTGTGTCAGTAAATATTATTTTTACTTAACTGTTGCACTTAATATTCAAAGTCCTCAGTGAAGTGTTGGGGGGGAAAAGTCTCAATAAATATCCAAACAATTTATTATCACAAAAAAGAATTAGACAGTGTCTGAAAACTCATTCATTCATTAACCTATATTGTACCAAGCAAAGCATTAAGAACAGTTTCTTACTTACAATGACAGCCTGCCAAGTGCCAGAAAGCACTTAAAATGGAAATAAATTAATTAATTAATCAATTAATTAATTAGTTTTGACAATTATGAAAATAAATACCATAAAATCCGTAACCGAATGCATAAACAGAACTAGGAAATTTACAGCTTTCATTAAAATGTCCATAAGAAAGCCTTTGAAGGCCATGACAGATATAAATTCATCCAGCTTATCCAGGTTTTCTGTAATGAATTCCAGTCATTGGCTGCACCAGGCTGGAATGATAACAGGCCAGAGAAAGTGCAAGGTTTAAGAGGCTTTATTGTAATATAAGAGGAAGACTGAGTATTATATGTGGTTAAGGAGATTGTCTGTAATAACTGCGAGTTAGCAAAGGGTGAATAGCTGAGAAAGGTTTTATGTATAACCGTAAACCAAAGAATGTTACAACGAGTCTGCAAAGAGGGCCATTTCACTAAAAAATACAGAAGGCAATGGTATGTGCTAAAGGGGTATTTGTAACAAATCAAATTACAGAATGACAGATTACATCAAGTTTCTTCAGTGTTCCTTTGCCTGCCATTCTATAAAGTGTGCCCCCATAATCAAATAAGGGAAGTATGTTCATTTGAAGAATCATATATGTGTGGCAATGGGTAAAAGAGGACCGGTTTCTATATAAAAGGCCAAGTTTTGCCTTGGTCTTAGACTGCAACATTTGTGAGAAAAGGACAATGAACTGTCTAACCAAATACCTAAGTATTTGTAAACAGAAAGCTGTTCAAGAGTAATTCAATTTCTGGTGGTAATGTGGTAAGTAGAGGGAAATACAGTACCTTTGCGACCAAACATTATGACTTTAGTCTTAACAGCATTTAATGATAGACTGAGATGAGTAAATGCCCACTCTACGTCTAGAAAACTATCCTGAAGGGATTTTATTACTGTATCGGCAGAAGGACCAGAGGCATACAGAATAGTACCATCAACATATAAATTAATGTGAGAGAAATTAACAATATTTGGAATTTCATTAATAAATATGGAAAAAAGAATGGGGACAAGTATTGAGCCCTGAGAAACACCTGAAGATACATGAAGAGGCTGAGAAAGATGGTGGTCTAAAGTTACACGTTGAACCTTATTGGCAGGATAATTCGAGAACCAAGATAATGATTGACCTGAGACTCCTATGCTATTCATTCTTTTTAATAATATGGCATGATCCACAGAGTTAAATGCTTTCTCAAGATCAATAAATATTGCTGTGCAGTATTGTTCAGCCTTCAGTGCTGAAGTAACATCATTTAAAAATTTTTAAACAGCTATGATACATCCAGAAACCTGAGCGAAATCCTGACTGAACAATAGATAGAACATTATAAACTTTGAGATAGCAAATTAGTTGTCGTTTACCAATTTCTCTGTCTTAGAAACGCAACATAAAATAGATATTGGCCTATAACAGTTTAAGTCAGCTTAATCACACCCTTAAAAAGAAACCGTACATCACCTTCCTTCCAGTCAGTTGGGAGCTCAGCTGTGCAAACGGAAAGATTAAAAATGTCTGTTAGCGAAACTGCAATGATTGGAGCTGCTATTTTAAAAAATAATGGAGCAATCCCATCTATCCCAGCTGTTTTTTTTTTTTGTTTTTTTAAAACAAAGAAAGGTGACATGGTTAACTTTTTTGCAGATTTAACCTAATTTTAAAAACTTTAATACTTCCGACAATGGACGTTTTGAAAAGAAGACAGATTATGAATATATTTCGAAACATTTTTTTCATGTTTCTACAATAAAATTGAGTTATGAACTGAAATACACAAGAAAGATGCGCCGACTCCAGAGGGTTAAAATCCCTAGCCGATTTCCCAGCTCTGTCTGCTACTTCCCCTCTCCGTGCCTGTGCTGGTTGTGACAGAATGACAGGACTCCCCAAATAAACGCCTCCCCTCACGGAGGAAGAATACATTAACCTCATTAACGAGGTAATCTACTGGTTGCAAAAGCTCAAGGTCCAGGAGGACCCCACGACTCATGCCCTGGCTACTCGCTCTGGGGATATTCTGGAAAGGACTGTCTAATCAAGAGCTCCACACCTCGCAAAAGAGGAGCAAGTAAATTTGCGGCAGTGGGGTGGCTGAGCTGAACATGTGGCAGGTATCCCCAGACAGCAGACTTTTCTCCTGTCTGCTGTCTGAACTACCCAAAGTGCCCCAGTCAGCAGGAAAAAGGAAAAAGCAGAAGAACCGAAGATGGGAGAAGACATCAGAGCTCTTCTTAGTGGCCGTCTCGGTCTCCGCTGTCAGTCTTGCTGCGTGTTGGGAAGAACCCCTCCCAATTCTGAACCCGGTGGTATTCATGCATGATGTCACCGCCACCGCTTCACAGCAGCCGCCTGCCTCTTTGCTGCCCCTTTTTGGGAACGCGCCTGGCCTTTAAAGGGGCCAGGTGAATGGAGGATGCCATCACTCGGGTCCTCAAAATCCCGAAAAAGGCAGCTCCAAGGTGCAATCTCCTGCTCTGCCTGTCCCTGGGGCTCTTGATCCGCTGTCCATTCTGGCTGTGCCCCTGGGGGTTCCTGTGTTGCTGCTGCCGCCTGAGGTTCCTGCTCCACCCCCCATGGTTCCAGTTCCTGCTTCGCCCCCCGTGGTTCCTGTGCCTGTGGTTCCTGCACCGCCCTCCGTTGTTCCTGTGCTGGCGGCTCCAGCTGTGCTCCCCGAGGTTCCTGCTCTGTCCACCGAGGTACCAGTTCCTGTACCCCTGGATCCCATCCCCAAGGACATCCATGATGCCCCAGACCCTGCTCCTGTGCCCCCGGTCCCAGTCCCCGAGGAGGGAGGAGGTCCCTGTCTGTCGAACCATTGCTCCTCCTCCCTTAGGAACCATTGCTCCTCCTCGCCTCGTCGGTTGGCTGTGGTCCCGCCTCCGACACCTCGCGTATGACTTTCCCAGGAGTGCTTTGGTGATTTAGACAGCACGTTCTGACCGCCCATTGCTTTGTGGGTATTGACAGACTGTTTGTGATGTGGGAGAAACCCCACATCTGAGAAAAATCTGAAAACTCACATAAGCTGTAGCAGGGGCCGTTGTCATTTATAATGGTTTCCGGAATCCCAAATCCTGCAAACATGGCTTTGAGCTTTGTGATGACTTCTGCAGACATCTGACTTGCCAGCTTTTCCAACACAAAAAAATGGCTATAGTAGTCCACTGCTACTATGTAGTCTGCGCCATTGCAAATGAACAGGTCTGTGGCAATTGTCTGCCAAGGCCTCTCAGGAACAGGGTGCGTGCTCATGGTCTCTTTGGGGTTAGCATCACGCCGCTCCAAGCATTTTGTCAATCCAAGCATATCTGCTCATTCCCGGCCAGAATAAAATGTCCCTGGCCCGCTGCTTACTTTTCTCTATGCCCAGGTGACCTGCGTGTAAGTGAGAAATCTCTGCTCTGAGCAAACGCAGCATTATTTTCTCACCTATATGAAGGATGCTGTCTGCCTCCATGATCTCATACCGGTGGTTCCAGTACTCTGCTATTAAAGAGGGTCATTGCTTTCTTGATATGGCCTAGCCTCGGTGGATGGACTGTCGCAGTGCAGAGAGCTGCGTGTCCTGGGCAGTGGCAGCTCTTATCTCGGCCATTTAGCGGTCACTTACAGGTTCATTATTGATCACTGTGTGGATCTGTGAATCCATTGCGTCACTGAGAGAAACGTCACAGCATACAACTGATTTCCTGGACAATGAATCAACGACTAGGATGTCCTTCCCGGGCCTATACCTGACACTGATGTCATATATTTGGAGTTGCAGGATCATACGCTGTAGATGGGGGGAGCTGCTGCAAAGGGTTTCCATAGAAATTATTCTAACGGCTTGTGGTCTGATTCGACGGTTACGGGTCCCCGATAAATATAATGAATTTGGGAATAATTTTGCTCTGTCTCGTTTAGGGCTTTTGAGGCGTATGCTACTGGCCTTTCCTCCTGCAGTATCACAGCTCCTAAGCCATTCTTGGAAGCATTGACTTGGAGTGTCACTTCCTTGGCAGGGTCAAAGTAGGTGAGGATGCGACCTGGCTCCTGAGTGATGAGGTCTTTAACCTGCTAGAAGGCAGCATCATGGTTGGAGTCCCACTCAAACTCAGCGTTATTTTTCAGCAGCTGACGAAGTGGGGAAGTCTCATCAGAAAGCCTGGGTGCAAATCTGGAAAGGTATGTAACCATCCTAAGGAAGGTCTTGAGCTCTGCTTGCTGTGGGGTGGCTCCATTTCCTTGATCACCATCACTTTTCTTGAGTCAGGTTGGAGGCCATCTTTTGTCAGCTTGCGCTCGAAGCAGCACATTTCCTGCACACAGATGGTGCTTTTCTCCGGGTTAAGCTTAATGGCTCTTTCTCTGGTCCTCTGCAACATGGCTCGCAGGTTGGCATCGTGCTCCTCCTTACTGCCACTATACACCAGAATGTCGTCAATGTGGCAGAAACACCCTGGAGCCCTTCATACGTTTCATTGATGCTGATCTTTGGAATTCATCTTGGGCAGTTATTATCCCAAATGGGAGCCTAAGGAAACAGTACCTCCCAAATACAGCACGCAAATGGCAATGCAACAAATGCAAGAAGTCAAGTATATTGTTAACATCGATGACTCATAGCTAATTTTAATTGCCCAGTATCCAGACATTGCATCCAATACACTCAAGTACTGTGCTCCTGTTAATTTTGCTGTGATATCTTCTAATACTAGGAGTGGATAGTGTGGACGCTGGATGGCCTTAAGATCTTGTGGGTCGAGGCATATGCTGACCTTCCTGTCCTGGGGTTTTCTACAATCACTTGTGCAGATGATAGGTGACCTTTCCATTTTGTCAAGTTCGTCTTTGAGTCAGCTGCGGAGTGCATGTGGAGTGCACCTGGGTGGGTATGCCACTGGTAATGCCGAGGGTTTAAGGCGAAAATTGCACTCACCAGTGAACTGCCCAATTCCTTTTAATATATCAGCAAACTCGTCCATAATGCTCTCAGGTTTTCTTGGCTGCACATGGATCAACTTAACTATGTTCAGGTGTAGGGATGCTCTCAAATATGCTCTCGTGTGCCTTTGTGTCGAAGTCCAGCATCACTGTGCTCCCTTGGTATCTGCAGGTCAGCCAGCAAGATTCCTTTACGCTGAGCACATGCCCATCATATGCTAAGAGCTTGCTAGATGGTGGGCCTAAATTTACAGTGCCATACATTTTGTAAAATGTGTTTGCAGGAATTATATTTACTTGTGCACCTGAATCTATTTTTAATCTGAGCTGGTGTTTCTTTTGTCCCACTAGCACCTCAGCAAAAGCTTGTTCTCTTATTGTGTCTGCATGCTATTCTATCATTGTGTCAATCAACAACTCCTCTGTCTGCTCAGTCATGACGGGGTGTACCTGTCTTGACCTGCGCGTCCAGTCCTCACATGTGCCACGCCCCCCTGATCATCCACGTGTGATTCCCTGATTATGCCCAGCTGTTCCCTGTTATTTCGCTCTGTCTTATCTATATCAGTCCATGTCTTCCTTAGTTGGGTGTCCGTCATTGATGTTATGTAATGTTCGTAGCCGTCTCCCTGTGTCTCCCCTTCAATAAATCCCCAGTTTTCCCTGTATTTTGCCTGCCTGCCTCATCCTTTGCAACGCCCACTCCTACAGCGCCAATCCTGGCGGCCATTCTGGACGTGCCTGTCCTGCCGGCGTCTGATCTGCCTGTCCTGCCTGTCCTAGCAGCTGCCGTGCCGCACAGCAAGGCTCCGGCCACTGCGGCGCCGCCTCTTGGCCCAGAGTCGGAGGTGCCTGCTCTGCCCGAGGCGCCTGTCACGGCCCCACCTCCAGGTAGGGCTCTGCTCCCTGCTTCTGCTGCCACACCGCCTGCGCCTCTGTCTGCAGCGCCGCCTCTGCCTGCGCCTCCATCTGCAGCGCAGCCACTGCCTGCGCCTCCAGCTCCGCCCGAGGTGCCGCCGCTGCCTGCTGCACCTCCCATGGCGCTGCCTCCTCTGCCTGCAGCTCCACCCGAGGTCCTGCTGCCTCCGCCTGCATCTCCCCCCGAGGTCCCTCTGCCTCTGCCTGCAGCTCAGCTGGCTACCCCTGTGACTCCTGTCCCGGTCCCTAACCCTACTCCAGTCCCCCCAGGTCCAGTCCCTGAGGAGGACAATCTGACCATTGCTCCTTCCTCCTTGGAGGAGGAGGAGCTCAAGTGGGACCCCTCGGGGACCTCCGTGATGACTACTCTTCCCTCGCCCCGGCGAGGTTGACCCCGGCCTGATCCCTGCATGTCTGTGTCCCGGAAGAAGAGAGGACACAGGCGCAGGGCTCGGGTCCCACCCGCCCTGCCCCCTAGCTCGCCCTCGCTCACCTAGGCTGGGGCTCGGGGGGTGCCTGCGGGTCCTGGGGCTCTGGGTCAGTGGTCACCTGCGGGTCCCCCTCCGACGCCTCGTAGCCCTACCTCGGCCCCGGCTCTGGCGCCTCTTCGGTCGCCTGCGGGTTCCCCCACTGTGGCTCCTCCGTCGCCTGTGGGTCCCCCCACTCCGGCGCGTCGGGGGACGTTGCCTTGACTGGCTGTGGCTTCGCTGTCGCCTGCTGCGGCTCCCCCACCCTCCTTGTCTCCTTCAGCTCCCTCGTCGCCTCCCATAGTGCCCCCTCTGGGTCCCTCCATGTCCCCTTCGCCTGTCCCACGCCCTGCCACCTCAGCCCCTCCGAGGTCCCCTCCTGCTCCAGCCTCCCGGTCACCTGCGGCCCCTCCAACTGATCGTAACAGTATCTTTCGCTGTCTATGTTTTACTGGGCGTTACATTTGAGTTCTGCACACCTTGGAGAAGTGATTTGGCTTCTTGCATTTGTTGCACTGCCATCCGCGCGCTGGGCATTTTTCTGTACTGCCATGTTCTCTCCCACAGGACACACTTTCCATGCCCTGCTTAACAACATCTCTAGCATTTTTGAGTGACCTGCTATTGGTCGGGTGCAGTAAAGTTGAACTTTACTGCGGGCGTTCATTTACAGTATGGATGGCCTGGCCAGCTGTACAAGCCCCACTGCTCACCATCATTTTTAACTGCTGTTGTGAGACCTCATGTGAGCAAGCGATGTCAATCGCCTTTTCCAAAGTCAAGTCAGGGCCGTGGCTCACGGACTTTTGGTGAGTTTGTTGCAAAAATTACTCCCTGACCATCACGTCGCTATTCAGGTAATCACAGTCTTTTACTAAGAGTTTTAGTTCCGTCACAAACTGGTCAAAGGTTTCACTTGGACCTTGCATTTTTTCATGGATCTTTTAACGAACGAAAATCGGGTTTGCTTTAGGCATTACATACAGTAGCCATCAAATTTATCATAATACGTTTTAAAAATCTCCAGTTGTTCTTCCGCTAGCAACCATTTATTAAAAACATCACTACTTTTCTCTCCAATCCATAGCATTACATAAGCTACATTACTCCTCCTCAGATTTTGCACAGAGAGGACTGCTGAACATTAATTTGACATGTTGTCGAAACTTTTGCCATGTGTCAGAGAGGTTAGAAGAGTCCCAGTCCATTCATGGTGTAGGTACTCCTATGGATTCCATCCTCGCACAGCAAATGCCGGTCTGTACCTTTTTATGAGCCAAGCATAACTGACACCATGTAATGTTTCGTGTTGCTGTCACTCACAGTGTCTAGCACAAATTGCTTCATCCACAAGCAGCAGTTTAAGCTAACGTCTTTATTATTCCGCCATCCATATCCCATCAGCCCATGGGAATGGTGTGAATAGGTGCGTATGACTTAGGCGTAGGTCTCTCTACAGCTGACGTGACGTGGAGCGGGATCTGCCAGCGGCTGCAGGACTGGAGTATAAACTGACTGCAGCCAAGTCGGGCAACTTCTACTCCTCGTAGTGCAAGACCTGACTGCAATGACAGCACTGCCAGAAGGGTGTAGATACATCTATACAAATATCACCTGCATGCACATTAAATTTAAATTAAAAATTTAAATAACAAACTCTTGATCCAAACAATTAGCAGTGAAAAAAATGAACCATTGTGTATAGTGGCCCTGTGTAAAAAGACAGCTGCCAGGGAAAAGATCAAATGCATTTATTTCAAGGATTCAAAGTTTTTATTGTCATGTACAGAGTACAATGCAATTCTTACTTGAATACCTTCTTCACAGACTAGCAGTGCAACATTACAGTAACTAACAATAAATAAACTAACTCACGTGTTCAATTAGAGCATTTATGTCATTTATTTAAACTTTATTTTACCAGGTACATTAACTGAACACCAGTTCTCACTGCTTTACGTACTTTTCTGGAGAAATAGCAGATAACGCATGGGAACTGCCTGGGATACAAACGTCATGCGTGTGACTAAAATTTTCATCCAATAAGGGCATAGGTGTGTCATCACAGAGGTGGCTCCGGTTTCTGCAGCGAGCTGAGTTGCTGCACGATGTTGTCTTGCTCTCGCGAGGTTTTGTACCATGTGATATGGTGACACGTGGTGATGTTGCTGATGGTGCTGAAGTTGGACAAAAAAATCTCCTGTGTTCAATTATTTCTGTCCGAGTCGGTACTCGGATGAAAATGTCATGAAAAACATTCCCCTGTGACGTCATTTCAACATGGCAGCTTACACAGTCAACAGTAATTCATCCATCCATCCATCATCTCCCGCTTAATCCGAGGTCGGGTCGCGGGCGCAGCAGTCTCAGCAGGGAGGCCCAGACTTCCCTCTCCCCAGCCACTTCGTCCAGCTCTTCTGGGGGGATCCCGAGG
>JAODJX010000097.1:25624547-25649617 GCA_026776945.1 Isichthys henryi | reverse complement strand
TGTGTGGTAAACCCCCCCCCCCCCCCCCCCAAAAAAAAAAAAGATGGAAGGATGGTGTTGTCTTCTATACCTCTTCACTGAGCTTTTTAAATGTATTTTGTTTGCAGCAATCATGTAGTTAAACATGGAATCATGGTGGTCTCACACCTCCAGAGATAATCGCCCCCAGTTTTGTGCATGCGGAGTTTGAATAGTGTCCGTGTATCTGTGTGGGTATTTTCCTTGTCCTCTGTTTTTCACCCACTCATCAAACTTAAATACAAATTTTGTAGTTAGATGGGTAGTGTCATGCCTATAGTGTGTCATTTCGTGTGTATGTTTATGGACTAGCATCCTATATAGGGCATCCCCTGCCTTTTGCCCTGTGCTACCTGTGACCGTGATATACTGGATCACCGATATTAGAGATGCATATATGTTATGTTTTTCTGATGTGACAACCAAAATGAATTATTAGTTTACTATGTGCTCTGCTGATCCAGTGGAGTGGCATGTACTTATTGTTTGACAGTTAATATGTTAACCATTCTCAGATTTATAGTTGACTGCTTCAAGAAGACCAGACCACTAGCTCTAAGGAAAACAGGTTGCCTATTTTCAGGTATCACGGCAATAAATTTATAAAGACAACTTCAAACAGCTCTAGCGTTCATCTATCATTTTCTCAAGTGTGTGCAAAAAAGCAGTCATACCGACATTTTCAGCATTTTCAAACATTGTTTGCCGATATTTATTGATACATATTTATATTGGTAAAGTTAGATAATTAACTGAAACAACCCTAAAACAAACAGAGATTGAAAATCAATAAGCTTCAACAGCACGGCTGATAAGTACATTGCGGTGTTGAAGACGAACCCATGTTTTAGCGAACCCACGCATTGGTGAGTCATATGCTAATTTGGCTGGGGGATATATGACAACTCTAGCAGGAATGGGGACTTAACCGTGCTTATATATGCTTTATATAGTGTCTATATATACACACACTAAGTACCATTTTCTGTTATATCGGAATAGCCCTGATAATTATATTAATTTGAAATATTGCAGAATTATAGGCTTGAACTATTGCAGATTATATGCAGTCGAATCATATTGCTTTTCAGGTTTTCTTAATGATGGTATCACCATAGCAACAGTTTTGGTGTTGCTCAGCAATATTCACCAATGAAGCTGGAACTTAAATTAACAAGCGTAAATAAGGTACTTTCAGTTTTTATTAAGCAGTACCTTCCATTGCAAAGTAGAGAATCTGACCAGCAGGTGTCAGTAGTGCTCCATCTTACGAAGGAAACGGGTTCGTCGGTTCAGATTCGATGTTCTGCATTGACCCAACTGTATTAGTAAACATGTATGACTGCATAACTAGAGATGCCTCAATATCATGTTACAGAGAGCATGAAGAAAACGGAATCGTGTTATGCATCATCAGTTTGTCTTATCGGATACCCTGCTTCTACATATACAAACTGAAGGTAAATAAATGTAGGCCAGCGGAATAATTCCATTGCGCCAACCAGACTAGACAGAATAGCTTGCAATAATGTAAACAATAAATACCCTTAAAGGGAAATTGTCTCACCAAAACCTGGTATTTCTGAATGTTTCCCCTTTGAGGTAATCATTAACAGACGTATTCATCCTACCATTCATAAGTCAAAGAATCTTAGTCATCCCTATGACATTTCTATTGCCGTTTCCATAGTAACAGTGAAATGGGCAAATGGAACTAAGTTTTTTTTTTTAAGTTGATGCTTCGAGAGTGAGTTATTATCAGCGTATGAATGAGTCACTTTTATATTTATTTTGCTTCAGGATGGAGCAACCAGATCTGTATAAAATGCTTCCTGCTTGAAACATGATATGAATCTGATTTAAAGACTTTATTTCTCCATACCGTATTTTATGTAGTGGAGAAGTGTATGCTGTATACTGTAGGTAAGTGTAGAGAACACACATTATATAGTAAGAAAAAAATTAACATTTACTGGAAATATTAGTAGCAGTTAATTAAAAAGCACACATTCTCTTCTTGTTCACCTTGTGGTTAATGTTGTGCAGCTGTGAACGTTATTTTTAGTATCACTTAGTCATTTATGTAAGTTAGCTTTTTGGGCATGAAATGTTGTCAGTATCAGTGCTACAGCTGACGTGGCAACAGCAAACGTAATGTTAAGCTCGGCAGCTAATGCGGTTAGCCTCGAATGGTGTTTAATGAAAACGAGCTACAAACGTTTCAGCATCACACCCCGTTCAACATCAACTTAGCATGCTTAAGAAAGGTGACAGTTTTTTTTTTTATTTTAGATTGTATATACTGTATATGATTTTATGTCAAAAATGCTCCAAAAGCTACTGCTTTACATACATTTTCTCCTATTTAGAGCGATAAACATTGTGTCACTGTTTCTGCATCTTATGGCATCACTTGCATGTAAGAGAATGAGAGGCACCCAGGTTCCTTTACTGGGAAAAGATGCATATACACAGAGTATCTCTCCTAAAGGTTCAAGCCAGTAAAGGCATAAGAAATATTTTTATGCATTAATATGGTTCAACCTTTATTAATTTAGTATTACAGTATTATTTTCACAGACTGGAGGTGGTATCGTGACTAAGCGGGTAGCACTGTTACGACATTCCTTTAGGGTAAGGGGTTCAAAATCCTCCACTGCTCTTTGTGTGTGTGGAGTTTGCATGCTTCCGCCTGTGTGACATGGTTTCTTCTGGGTACTCCAGTCTCCTTCCTCGATCCACAGACATGCAGTTGGGTGGTGTCTCTAAATTGCTGACCGTATGTGTCCTGCAAAAGCCCCTGGCTGTCTTTTTAGTCATCATGACAAAAACCAGTTAATCAGATTTTCTCGCAGAAATGCTGGCGATGTGTCTGGTATCGACTCGGCTGCCAGCGTCTGCCATTCCTCCTGGTCAGGAAGCATGGCAAAGCATCTGGCCACCTTGTGGGCAAATGGAACGATCCCACGCCAGAGAAGCGAGGCGTGAGAAGAACTTGAAATTTAACAAGAACAGCAAGGGCGTCTCAGCCTCTAAAGCTCAGCATCTCATCCAGTGTTGAAATAAGCCGCAGTATTCAGCCAAACTGCCTTTCTCTAGGCAGGATTTCCGGATCCCGCATAGAGCTGGCAAACTGTCGTTTAGCACTTCATGCACATTAAACCTCACAACCCACATTTTTATAGGGCATGCACGCTCACTAAATGAACTCAATTCCCATTAAGCAATGGTAATGGTAATGCCAAATTAGAATGTAGACGCACAAAAAGTCGCTACAAGTGAATTAATCAAGACTGAATGATTTTTCTTTCACCAAGAGAATGTAATGCAATTAGATATAAGTTTAAAAAGACCTTCCAGTGACAACAACAGCAATGTAGCTTCGATACCTTGATAGCACAGTGGAAGTCTGCATGGGATGATCTTATGTAGAGTGCACAGCGCAACTGGTATTTATCATAACTAACGGCGCAAGCAGGAATAGGGACTTAGCTGTGCTTTGTATTCTGTGTCTATATATACACACATACCCGGTCGGTTACAAAGAGTGAAACATCTAAGCTCTATGATCTCATGCTCTTTGAGGTGCAAACACAGCCTTACCCCTCCACCCCATGCTTACCTGCTACTGATCCATAACCTATAATAGGCATTAACTGTTGTTCTTTGGACTTTCTGTCTGTCTGTCTGTCTGTCTGTCTGTCTGTCTATGTATCTATCTATTCATGAATTCATTCACAACATACATAAAACTATGCAACCATATAAAAACATCACACAGGTCCTAACCCAGGACCACTATGTTACAGCTCAAGTACAATAATAATAATAAAAAGGTAACACTGCAAGGACCCCTCATAACAATTGTAATAAGATCGATAATAGTGATCAAGCATCCATAACAATGATTATAATACGATGCAGATATTTCATGTGAGTGCCCTTAAAGAGCAAGTACTGGAACGCAATGTTGTACAGAAATGTAAAAATGTCCAAATGGTGCCAGATAGGGAGGGTCGGGCTGAAGACGTCAGTCAGGTTCATGTTACCGCTAAGCATGCACAGGGCACGGATGCAGCTCGTGTCCAGATGCGACTGCCACAAAAACGCACAACTTGCCAGAGCTCTCCGTGCCATCGCTCATTTCACGCTTTGCTGCTCCAGTCGTGGCCCGCGGCTCGAACATGACCCGCGCACCAGGGACCAGTCAGCACGGATTATTAAGGACAGCCCTTCTGTCTCTGGGCAAAAAAAAAAAAAACTGTTGAAAACGGTTTTTGATCTTAATTAAGAAAGTGAACGGTGTTGGGGGTGTTTGATACTAGATTATTTAATAATCAGCTGGATCATGGATCAAGAAGTCAACATTTCATAGCACTGTTTAACTGCACAGCAGGGAAGAAGAGCCACACATTTCTTCAAATATATCTGAATCCAATTCTGAAATAAATACGCCTACTTATTTACAATGCAGGCTAGAGATGTGACTCTGAGATATGTTTAACATGGTTTGAAATCAGCAAAGTTGAATACGTTATGAAAGTGTATCTTTCCTGCATACCTCTGACTGTATCATATTAAAGTAATCTTTAGAATTGTATGAGAATCTTAACACAGTCTAAAGCAGAAAATCATGAACACTTAGGTTGTCTTGATCTATACGTAAGTCAATACACCAAAATCATCTGAAATTATCATTGGTTAGAAGGGCCCAAGGAATTCAGTGAAACAGAAACGTACCATCTTTAGCAAAGGCTGCCTAACAAAACTAAGATCAGTTCTGTCTTATTTCCATAAACTACATTAGGGCAGTCTCTGTAACTGATTCTGAAAATATCTCCATAAATATAGCCCAGCTCAGAAACACACAAGCTAAAATAATGAGTCTATGATATTTATTACATGGTCTTCATTACACATTTCAAGTTGTTCTTTAAATAGAAAAATAATTATTTTTAAGAATATTTACAATGCTTTAAATAAGAGATTTCCTTCCACTAGATATTCTGAGTTTCTTTGAGATGCTAATCTCTTCCGTATTAACCTTGATATATTTAGTTGCCTATTTAGAGCCTCCATATTGTTCTTGACCCATAAATAGGTGCAGGAAAAGGCCTTTCTGCAATAAACACCAGTTACATCTTAACCAAAACATCTAAGAAGCTAAAAGACATTAAAAAGTATAGACTAAAACTGTTTTTGATCGCTGAAAAATACTATTCCTGATGTACACTTGGAGTGTTTCAGATTTATAGTGACCTAGGCCAAGAATACAGTCCTAGAGACTAGAATTTAAAAGGCTAAGCAGATTATTTCGTGGCACCCAAATACTCAAGTTTGTACTGTCCCTCATATTATTTGATTTTCTTTTTTCGTTTGTTACAAAGGAGGTGAGGCTGGCGGATCTGCTGCAAAGCCATCTGGGTAGATGTGATATAAGATGATCCCTGAAAAGGGGAACTTCATGGCCTCAAAAGCCAAACTAGAGGAAAGAACCAATGGCAATGCTAAAAATAGAATCCAAGAACTTCTCCCCAGGCAAAGTCTGAAAATGGAGGAAATCCTAGCTACTACAATTCCTGTTGCCAACTTCGATGTCAAGTGTTTTTGTTGCCAGATGTATTTGTTGTCACCAGTTTGGCTCCTGGAGGCAGAAATCCATACAATATCATGGCTGCCAGCTTGTTCCTCAGTGGACTGCCAGGTGCTGAGCTGCCAGATTGTTGCTCTTTGGCCATCCAGGCAGCAGCTGAACCTGCTCAAGCCTTGGCAGATTTCCAGAAACTGCCTGCTGCCTGGATGGAGGCAGCTCCCTGGGGGTCATCGTTCTGGACGCTGGTATGTACTCCAGAAGTGAGCCCTATGATATTACTCATGCCTGAGGGGGCCTTGTTGGTCTTTTCACTAATCTCTGCTCCTAAAAAGGCTATCTTGACATTCTTCCAACCAATTCCTGCACTCAAAGTCACTATCAGGTCATGTTATTTCCTCCTGGCTACATGGTGACTGCTTTACATCCAGAGCTATCTTGATGTTGTCACCGCCTGTCCCCATGATTGCGGTACCAACACCTCTGTTGACAAAGATGTGTGTTTTTAGGTTGTTCTTACGCTATTGTTGGCACCTTCAAAGTCTTCCAGAGAGGGGCATGACCATCATAGCTACCTGCTTTACTTCTTGGGGAGAATACAGAGGCAGGGTCAAATGTGCCTGATAATATTTTCGCAGAAAGCTGTGGAATAGCTATGTTTACTTGTGCCACTTCAGGTATTGTTTGTAGCTCTAGAGGAGCCGATGTTAAAGGGGATGTGAGTAGTTAGAATGGGATACTTTTGGTAGCGTAGTGGGAACATAGAGTCAATCAGTGTGATCTTCTGTATCTCTTGAGGCAATTGATCACTATGTCCTCAAGTCATTCATTTAAGAAAACTGACTCCAGTACAAGGAACTGACTTCTTTGGGATTTGGGTCACTGTGGTGAATTCTGGTGGGAAGAGTGGTAGGATTGATGAGTTGTGTAAACGAGGTGTTTTAGCGTTTTGTTTTTTATCTTGGTTTTTATTTCTATTAATGGCCTTCTCCTCATTTTGGGTTCTTTGGTTTTTGAGTAGCATCCTATATTTGTTTAATTTGCTGAACTCTTCTAACCATTGTGCAGAAACATGGCAAGCACAGTTCCTCGCACACACTGCTAGGAAAGACTTTGTATGAAACAGCTAAAGTCCCACCTTGGCAATCTACGGTAGCACAGAGCTTCATAGTGCCCCGAGGGATTCCCCTCTCCACCAGCAGAGGTCCACCTCGCCTGAATACTGATCCCCATAGTTACAGTCCATGACACACCTTTTCCTAGTTTCTCTTAATTTGCTCAGGGTTATTCAGTTTCTTACCTGAGTTTTTTTGTTGTTGTTGTTAATTACCTCAGTATATACATCCCACTTTATCCCTCAGTTCACTGCAAAGTCTTGTTTGTCTTGTCACTGTATTTCTGAGTTGGAGTCTGAGTCATCTCTTGTGTGACTCTTGCTAGAATAATTTATGGATCGTACCCCAGTTACTAGTCACCTTGATTCAGTTACTGCTTCTTCCAGTATTTGACACTGGATCGGTGTTTTATGTTCCATTTAGTTCCGGATTGTGTTCTGGTTATTGATGATATGCGTATCAAACTCCACACCTGGGTTCTTCCTCCTTGCCCAGTTCTCCCAGTCTTACACAGTAAAGGAGGAATAAGGCCATCTGATTTTATGTAGGTCATCACAAATTATATTCTGTAGGCTGTGCAGGATTCACAGATTCTCAAAGTTACATCTTTTACATGAAAAAAAACTACTGTTTTTCTCCACCCACAGCCAGCCTCTTGCCTTGCACACATCAAAACAAGTTTATCCCAGTGTTAACATTAAAAAAAATGTTTTTTTCATTTAGCGTAGGTGCATGCAGTAATTGGTTATTCTGAAGACTTTCTGCATCAGAGGTTCAGTAATAGTCAGGTTAACAAAAAAAAAACACTTAGTTGTGTCCTTCGCCACATTTTTAAAGAGTGTAACCCACTTTATTCCTTCTACATATGCTTTAATGAATATACATGGCTAGTTTTGTAAAACTATGTTTATCCCCAATAGATATTAACCGTGGGTGAAATCAGAAAATGGTTGTTTCACATGTGACTAAATTCCACTGTTATATATCCCAACATCCCCCCCATCCCCCCACCCCTGGGAAACGGGGCCCTGCTGGTTAGCTTGTTCTTAAAGGTCCTGATTTATTCCATTTATAAGACATTACAGTCACGAAAAAAAAAACATAGATGCATACCAGCCTGGCCTCTTGCATCTGTGCAGCGCTGTGGAGGCAGAGAGAAAATGCTAATTTGCCGTCCCTATTCAGACACGACTCTGTCTACCTATTGGAAAAAAAAGACCGCTTCTCGTTTCCTGATTTAGAGGAAATAATTGTTAAGGGAATTGACGTTAGGCTGCCTACTCTGGAGAGAGGAGGATGGGAGGACTTGAGGTGAAAGATAACGCCTGTAGTAACACACATTCCTAGATTGTCACACATGTCCCACCGCTCATATTATTTGTTCCGTTATAATTTCTACATTTAAGTTTTTTCGGTCTTTTAAGGATATTAAAGACTTTGGTTTTCAACAGCACGCACAATTAAAGGAGTATTTTTCAGAGATACTGATAGCACCACTCTGGGTTTTAATTACACATTTATTTTTATGAGGGACTGATTAAGCTATGACAAAGTATGGCGTGATTTAGCAAAAGAAAATGCTTAACGTTTCTGTTTGAATGTCATGATTCAGAATCTTTTGAAATGACTGCATAATCACCATCTGAAATCATTTTATTATTGCCCTTGCAGAGAAGACGTGAGCAAAGCTCTTCACAAAGTCCCTTGTAAAATTAAAATTACAATTAAACTGTGTCTACAATGGTTTCTATAGTTACATGTACCTCTGGTCCTTTAGCATTTTAAAAACTATCCATATTTTTTGATTTGAGTTTCTTCAGAAACCTGACATCGTAAAGTTTTATTACGGTACATCAGTGGGCAGCACTGTCGTCTCACACCTCCAGAGTCCAGGGTTGAAATTCAGCCTCCATTCTGTGTGTCTCAAATTGCATGTTTCCCCCATGTTGTGTGAGTTTCCAGCCTGCAGTCAAAAGACTAGAGGCTGATTGCCCATCCTGTAAGGCAATTTCCACCCCCTAGTTCTGTGTGTATTTAGTTTGTTTGTTTGCATTGATTTCTTCCTGTAGTCCAACAACAGGTGAATATCAGTATTTCTAAATTGCCCTTAATGTGAGTCTGTAGCTTATGATGGACTGGCACCCCACCCAGGATGTCCTCTGCTTTGTGCCCTGTGCTTCCTCGGTTAGGCTTCAGAAGACTGTGACCCTGTACCAAATAAACGTTTATGGAAGATGGGTGGATGAAATTAGGCACAGGTTTATTTAGGTTCTACATTGGGTATTACATAAGATGTGGAATTTACCTAATATTCTTCCAATTAAATAAAAAAGTAACATTAAGGAACAAGGCACAAAACAGTTCACCCTGTAGTATCTTTAATAAACTTGCATCGCATCCAGGTTGTAGCCCAGCCTTGTGCTGACTCGGATAGGGTTAGGATTAGAGTTAGGATTCAGGCTCCCTTGGGATAAGTGGTTGGATGATGGATGGATGGATCTCTGTTGAACAAACTGTATAATTGTAAAAACTATTTTTAGTGACTAGTGGAACCTCTTTTATTAGCAAAACTCAACCATTAGTTTTCTGTAGCTGTGTTTTGTAACTCCTAGACAATGACTAAGAGGTATTCTGGTCCATTCCTCTGTAAAAAATGGTTTCAGTTCACGTAAATTTTTGGGATTTTTTTCCCCAATGGCCTGAATAGCCTGCTTCAGATCACCCCACAGCATTTAGTGGGATTGAGGTGAGGACTAACTTGGTTATTCTGAAATGTCTATTTAGCTATTCTGTTGTTGGTTTACTGTGATGTCTTGAATCATTGTCATGAAGCATGATCGAACTTCTTTTGAGATTGACATCACAGACAGACATCCTGACTTTCTACCATAGAAATTCCTGATACAACTTAGGATTTGTTGATTTGTTAATAATTTGTTGATTATAAGCGTTCCAGCCCTGAGGCAGCTATGCGGGCCCACGCCACATTACACTCCCTCCATAGGTGAAATGGGGTTTTGGTGTTTTTAATGCAGAGTTTGGTTTTGTCTGAACATAATACTAACAGAATTGTGCTGTGGAACTTTGTGGTCTTTAGCAACTTCAAATGAGCAACAATGTTTTGTGTACAAGAGTAGGTTCCTTTGTGCTAACCACCCATGTACACCACTCCTGTTCAGTATTTTTCTCATGGTGGACTCATGAATACAGGTGTTATGAAGTCCAAGAGATTCCTATGGATCCTTAGCTCTCAGCCTATAGTTCTTTGTCAATTGTTTGAAGATTATACAGCATGCCCTTTAACTGATCTCTGAAGGACATCCAGTGCTAGGAAGAGTAGCGACAGTGCTGAATTGCTTTCTTTTGCAGACTATTTACTTGACTGAGGTCTGATGGAGGCCCAAGTCTTTAGAAATCCTTTTGTAACCCTTCACTCTATTTTTAGCTTCAACAACTCTTCTCTGGAGACTCTCTTAAATCTCCTTTGATCAAGGTATACTGCTCTTGAACAGAATTGTGTGCAAAGCAGGTAACACAAAGTGTGGCTTTTTATACTGTATGGTAGGTCAAACGCAAACATGAAATTATTTGAACACCTGAATGCAACCACTCTCTTTTAAAGAAATCATTACAGCAGGAGTTCACATATTTTTTAATAGCTGCATGAAAACATATTCTCACTATACCTCCTACCTCGAAACCTCTTTTGTAAAGTTCTACAAGTAAAATTGACTTTGAAAGCAAAAAGACAACATTTTGTACCAGCTTTCATATAAATGATTTGGCCAGCAGCTGCTTCTTGCTCTCTAGGTGGCAGAGATGTGCTTCCACTTAGAAAAGTGGTTATTTGTATTGTAGAGCATGTCTCAAGCAAACCTTGAGAGCACTTCATCAGGGAAGAGGTTTCCCACATAGCAGAGAAAGCAGACACAAGGCCTGAATCCTTTTACTGAAACTTTCAGCTGTGCCATTTGTTTTTAATATTTTCCACGATGAAGATTATTAATTCTGTGACCAACATAAGTGTGTTAAGAATGAATATTTAAAAACACAAGGAAAATCATGCAGGAGCAACAAATGAAAAAATAGGTGTTTTTTATCACTTTAATCACAAACATATGATTATATTATTATAATGTTTGTTATTACCATTGAGTGTTTGTTATTAATTAATATTAAACCTGTTATGTTACTATGTTATGGTATTTTACATGCTGCTTATGAAAGTTCCATGAATGCATTATAAAGGCATTATGAAGGTGCCAATAATGTAAAGTGATACCATGAAGGTACAGGTAACGTAAGGTGTTACCATTTGTTGAATCACCAAAATGACTGTACGAATTAAAAAAGTTTTCCCAATGTGTTCTGTGCTGCTTCCTTGATAACTTTGAAGGACATTTCAGATACCTTTCAATTTCCTCCTGATTCTTCAAAAATATTTGGCAGAAAACACAGCCTGGAGAAAAATCAGTATGTCCAATGAGGCACTAAATCATGTGACCACTGTTTACTTGCCAGTAATAAAAGGTGGAGTATGATGGGTCAAACATAGCCTTCTGTCCCAGAAAATAATATAGCCCAAAAATAAAAGGTGGCACTCATCCAAAAATATACAGAAAGTGTAGGTCTGGGAATGCAGTTTGGAAGAGCTTCCTTAAGTCCGGATATTGGCTAAGAGTTTAAAGACCAGCAGCACAATAATTATGATCCAGCGCATAGTTTAGCTTATGGTGCACTCAAGTTGTCCATTGAGAATACCTGAGATATTAACAAAGAGATATTGGCCATAACAAAACTTTTAAAATTTAAACTGTAACACTTTACATTAAGTGCACCTTCATAATGCATTCATAATGCATTCACAGAACATTCATAAGCAGCATGCAAGTACACTTTAATATCCTAACATCCCTTTACAGCTTTAATATTAATGCAATTAATAAAGCATTACCATTTAAACATTAAATAGTATTTACAAAATCAGGTAATGGTACTTTAATGAATTATGAAAATATCTCCACTTATGCTGGGGAACAAAACAGAAATAATGAGTTTCCTGGCAGGAAAGAATGAGTTTATTCACAATACATTCATTTTATTTTCTGGACCAGACAGGGATGTGGGTTAAGGGATAAAAATTGCAAATGGCATCAAATTGCTGTCCAGGTTCCAAGAGGTTTAAAAACAAAATCATTGATATGTAGATTACTTGAATGGACAGGCCAGTGGAATAAAATGTCTTGGTTATTTACACAACTTAAATTTAGACCTAGGCAAGAATTAATACAGATGTTAAACATATAATCAACTACTAAAGGAAAATGGAAGAGTAACCCTTAACCCCTATTACTCCAAAGACTGCTTAACCCTGCTTTCTCAGTTGTACATCACTTTGACAAATAAATATTGAATTTCACTGAATTGCACAAGTGAAAGAAGAAAACGATTACAAATATTTTCCATGTAATGATCAAAGATGGTATTTTATCTCATAATGTAAATGGCTCCCTTAAAAGTGAAGCTCAAACATATGACAAGTATACTAGGTTTTATTTTTTTTTTTAAATTTGGAAGTAATTTGCTATCATTTTTTGTTAAAAAAAAAAAAATTCTAAATACTTTTCCCTTCTAAAAGGGAAAATCCAAATACAACAAGCCTACAAATACTTTAAATAGAATTAAAATAAATCCATCCAGCACTTACAGTATAAGGCTTTTACATCCTATTTGGGAATATCCCAGAAGCTACTTTCAAGATAAAACTTTGCGAATACTGTCAAAAGCCCCCAACTTTGATCTCAAACAATACAAAGGAACCAAAACTAGATACAAGCAGCTGCTTCCATAAATGCGGTTCATTTGAAGACACCGGATGTTTTAAACTTTCATGATTCTGACATTGTACTCTTTCGAGTATTTCTATTCATGTAGTTCTGAATACATTCCAGTTTTCCGAACCCACAATCTTTTCCCAAATCTCTGCAGTCTATTGATGACACCTGGCATCCGGGTAACGAGTAGAGGACACGAGATGGCCATCCACAGGACTTCAGCTCAACACATGCACAATTCAGCATTACAGCACTGTGGTGGATCTGTGGAGATGGATGCACTACAGATTATAGATTAAACTCACTCACACTGTGGGAAGTGAGGAGCCTTTTTCCTGATAAATCATATGTATTCGGTTGAGACAAAACATCTTTTGAAGTAAGGAAGAATTTTTATAGTGTGTTTAGTAAATGCATAAAAATTCAGCCTTTTCACTTAATGGGTCTATGATATATGCAGTTTAAAATAATTTAACTTCTAAACATCTCACGTCTATATCAGCATAAACAGTGAACGAAATGTTGAACAACTGAAATGATGATGTTTTCATCAAACTTTGGAATTAGAAATAGAATCTCATTCCTTTTGTTGTGATGTGGGAACCTATTTAAAATGTGTGTTTTTGTCATTTGATTTTTTAATATGAACCTTTAAATTCATAATTTGTCTTTGGGTAGAGGTGATTCTTTTAACTAAAATTTAAAACAAACTACACAAAAATATAGACTGTGATATACAGTACTGTGTTCCTATCGCTGTCATTTAAAGATGTAAAATAAAAATATTTTTAAAAAATTTGGAAATGGACTTAGTTCAGATTAGATTGACATTGTAAATTAAAATATTTTCTTGCTGCAATGTTATTTTTTCATATATGGAACTGATTGTAGAACAGAACACTTGGAAGCATCAGTGTTGAAGAAGCACTTTGGATCCACTTACAGAAATAAGGTGTTTTCCTGTTATGCAGAAAAGCACCTACTACTCACAACGGTGCTTAAGATGGACAGATCATATTTAGAGAAGACTCCTGAAATACTGAAGCAACACTATTACTTTTTGATACACGTCCCCCCTAGCTGTTATGTAATGTCTAACACAGCATACATTACTCAAATTCTGTCTTTAAGCCTAATGTATTTTTGAGCCGGTACCATCAGGGTCTTTTAAACTGAGATGAATCCCACCATAAGATCCTAACCCTATTATAATGAATTTGTGGAAATTAATGAGCATTTATTAGACTGAAAGCCTGGCTCCATTGTAAGGGGCTGGTCAGGTTACTTTATTTGCAGACTAATATGGTGAATTGTGCCAGCGTTACCGTGTTTATGTATTGTATGCATAATACTGTGCTTTCTGCCAGTGTGCTGGGGAGTCCCACGCACTTCAGTGAATCTCACTGATTCACACAAAAAAATCTATCACTCTGTAGGTGGTATGACATACAGTAATGTGACTTTTCATGCACCCATTCAGGTTATATAATTGGAAGAAATCAGATACAAGCAACCCCTTTATATTTTAATTCCAGTAAAATTTGCTAACAAATAGGACATTCTATGCATTACATTGTCACAAAGGCAGTTCATTTTTTTCGGAGGATGCATGTTCTCCCCGTGTCCTGTGGGTTTCCTCTGCATGCTCTAGTTTCCTCCTACTGTCCAAAGACGTGCATTTGGATTGACTGGCGTTTTTAAATTGCTCATAGAGGATGATGTGTATGTGAGTATGTGTATGCATCCTGTGACAGACTGGCATCCCATGCAGACTGTACCCAGTCCTATGTCCTTTGCTGCATGGGATATGTTTTAGACCCCCCCTGGATGGATGGATGGATGGATGGATGGATGGATGGATGGATGGATGGATGGAAGGTTGGATGGATTTTCTTAGGTACTCCATGGTATTCAGTTGCTGGAAATGATGCAAGTGCAGGTTGTTGATTTGACTTTTTAATTGCAGAATAGTTTCTGCCCTGCTTAGTAGACATAAGCAAACCAGTCCAAAAGTGTGAGACTTATTTTTGGGAAGAAACTTCCTGAGTAACTAGCTAGGCAGGTGACCCAGTTACTACAGAGATGCCTCTTTATTATTCATCTGATTAATTCTGTTTGTAAGCCTCTTCTAGAGCTACTAGAAAAAAGCTGGATTGTAGGAAAAGGGTATCAGTCTCACTCAAATGTGAGTCCTTACCTTGATTTAACAAGCAGAAATTTAGGTGTAAATACTGGATGGTTGAGTAATATCTGAGGCTGGTGAGTGAAACCACACACATCTATATAACTACTGGTCTGGGCACCAATACCAACAGACTAGCTTGTTTTTGAGATGGTAGCTACAGTATTTAAAGTTAAAAAAAATAATAAAATATGTATAAAAAAAAAAATAAATGCGTTTTAAAAAAGGTAAGAATAAAAGGTACAGGTTGAAAATTGTTGATGTTTACATATTTTTTTGTCCGCCTTGTCATTAAAAGGCAGTTCCAGTTGTATCAACACTGTAAGAAATGGATGTGCATATTCTTCTATGGCCTCTGGATGAACTTCAATTCCAGAAAAATTCAGCACAAAACATCCACAAAGGACTCTTATTAAGCATATCTTATTAACATTCATCCATCCAAATTCCCTGTATACCACATGCATTGCTTTTATGTAAGTTTTTATTGTACTGCATTATTTGTAGCCCACGGAAGACAATCCACAAATATATATAATGATCCACAAATATATGGATCACTTCCTGTCTGTTTGTGAATCACGCAACATTTGTGACTTGGCTTCTAATTATTAGCGGATTTTAGTCCAACGCCTGCCACAGCTAATTGTACCGCAGTTTTTAGCTACACCAACATAAGTGGCGATATTGACACCGTATGCATTGTCCATAATACTTAACGCTTTAATGCTTAAAGTACACTTTACAGGACATGTCTGTATCACAGGTTTATACTTATTAGTCCATAAATAAATCTTCTCTACTTTAAATGGACACAGCGCAGTTATTAATGGTAAAAGATAAGTATTTTTGTGAGATCTTGCAAAAATGCATGTTTTTTTTCCCTCCATGTTCCTTTCGGGGCTGTTTGGTTAGTTTGGTTTTGTGCTGTTTTGTGCTGCAAAAAATAGGATTTGTGCTGCTTTTATTTTTAAGAAAGAAGCAATTATTTTTCCAGACGATAATGCCATGCAACTCTTACAACACAGCATAGACTAATAAACCTATTTGTTGCTTTATTGCTGCATTTGTGATACAGAAATTACTGTTATATCTTTTTAACTTTTTGAGATATTTACAATTATGTATTATCATACTTTGTGAATGTATAGAATTATATGTTATTCGTTTCAGATTTTAACCAAACCAGTCTCAATTGCTAGTGCCACATTTTGCCCTTTAAAAATCTTTGTGCTGTTATACCTTTTGATTTATGGTATAATCTGATTACCAGCTAGCTTAACTGGCGTCTCTTATTTTAATTTTCTTCTAGTATGTTTCCACCTGTTGATCCACAAATGTGCAAAACCAAGTTGTTCCATATTTTTTTGGATATGATTTTACACCATGCAAATAAAAATAATACATACTTGTGGATAGTGAAATATTTATGGTTCATGGTATATATTTGTGCATTGTCTTCTGTGGGTTACAAATACTGTAATAAAGTCCAATAAAAACTTTCAAATGCTTTAGCTAAACCAATTAATGACAGCATCTATAAACACCTCAATGTTTGTGATGTTGTCCATCTGATTTTTAAAATTTATATATTTACTGCACACTTTTGAAGTATCTGTCTTTAAACCTCCACCTCATTTAAGCAAAACAACCGACAGACAGTTAACGATAATTGTCTCATTATTAACCACATTTTCTGAGTGAAGAAATTCCTTTCTCTTACATAATTATCTGGCTTAGCCTAGACTTGCATTCAAAATTTAAAAAAATAATAATTTTTAAAAATAATTAAAAAAATTTTTGTCTCAGTTTGTGTTAAAATTAAAACAATACATTTGTTAAGACTTTTGTTTCTGACCTGATTTGTTAATGTCACCATAGGAGCATTGCTAGTCCATCTCAGGAGTGAGTCAAGTGACCACAAACACTGATGTAAGTTTTTTCCCTACCAGATCCATTCAGACAGATTAAGGAATTAAATGTGAGTAATGCATCCTAAAAGTGCTTTATGGAATGACGGATAGCCATTCTGACCAAACCCCCAAAACAGAAAAGCTTACAGGTATGACATGAAGGACAGAGATAGATTGTTTTATCCCTTGTTGTTCACTAAGGATGAGGTTCCTCGGTCAGCTACAAGACATTTTATATCTATTTAAGAAAACTTCAATATGAGAATTGTTCAACCAAAATGGTGCTTGGGATTTTCTGGACCTGAGAACAATTTGGTAATGATAGCTTCTAGACAGTATTTGTTTTGGGTCAAACATAAGAAAAAGTCATATAACAAAGGGGATGAAACTACATATTTCGTACTCCGAGGAAATGTCCACACCTTTACAAATGTTGTGGATGTATTTTTTTGTATTACATCATTCCAATAAGGAGTGGCATCCTCACACATAAAACACAACAACCACCTGAAATCACTCTGTGAGATAGACCTAGCTATACTACCCTTGGTAAACTCCATGCAACAGTTATTCTTGGATTTGTTTTCCCTTTTCCAGGACACCCTGATCTCACATAGCATACAAACCCCAGTGGAAGTTATTGTTAGATTTGAACTATGTTTACTCCCAGAGCACTGCTCGCAGGTAATTTTGGAGAAATTAGATACAATGTAAGACACGGGCATATTCAAGGAGTTGCAGAATATGGTGACATGAGGAACCCCATCATACAAGTAACAAAGCCTGGTGGGTCTGTTAGTTTCTGTCCTGAAAATAGGAAAGTTAGTTAACATCGAAATTTGTTCCTTATGCACATTATCGATAAGTCATTTGATAAGCAAATCTTATTCTAGATTGAACTAAAATATACTTGCAGATTCCTTTATCTCCTGAGCTTAAGGAAAAATCTGCAAGCTCTGTTCCGTTTAGTTTGTGGTGGTTTTGCATACTCCCATTTGGGCTGCATGGTGCTTCACCTCCTTTATCAATGGATGTTCTACCTGGGTTGCCTGTATGGTTTATTTTGATGGTATTCTTTGCAGTTGATATTGGCTGCCCCATTTTCAGCATTGGTCTGTGGTCTTTCACAGCACACACCCATGTGTGACAGGGTAGAAGTAATTGAGATTTCCAATTCGGTCCATTTTATTCCTAGCTAAGACAGGTCTGCTACTCAAGTCTCACCTTTCACATAGGGGGATGGGGTGGTCCTGCCCCAGCAGATCGAGGGGGAGCTACCTCCCAGGCTCTATATTAGAAGTAAGTTTTCAGGTCACTGACAAACTGCAGCACAGTCAAGAAGAAATTTTCTGATAGTAAATGATAGTAGATAATAAATTATTAAATCCTCACACTCCAGTATTACTGCATGGGGAAGCACTTTGCCCTTTGTTTGGACTGAGTTCTCATCTAATGACTAAGTTCCAATGCCCAAACCACACACCAGAATCTGAACGTGTTTCATTGCTGAATTGTCCTCAAGTTAGAGGGGGACATAGTCTGTCCTTAATGCCTCTTCTGAGGGCAGGTCGGCAGGTGACTGAGCTGTCAATAAAGGTCCGTGTCCTATGTCCCCCCATATGATTCCTCTGGTCTCGCTTCCATTTATTCTGCCCTTGTTAGCCCAGATGTAAGGGAAGTGGGTCAGTCCCATTACTTCCTGCTGTGGCTTGTGTTCTCCTTTCTGCTTCTACTCATTTTCCCCTCTTCCTCAGTGTCCTTGGGGCTTTGTTTTGTGTTCCCCATTTTTTCTTTTCATTCTGTCATTCAAGCCCACCCCCCACCTCCTCAAAATCCAGGTCCACTTACTCCCCTTTGCTGTGTTGATTGTTTCTCTCCCATTCAAGCTTAACCATACACATTCTCACAAATTTATTTTACATTATCCAGTGCAGAAGCTAATTGTGTGCCTAATGTCAGTAAATCCTGATCCACTTACGCTCCGGCTGATTCGGGGCTTTTTTCAGCACAGTAGGATAGGATTCATCCTGGGTACGAGTTATTCAAGTTACTCAAGGGCAATTCTTAATAAATCATTAATATGAGCAATAATTGAAGTTTTGGCAGGACACTGGAGTATCCAGGAAAACCTGAGCATTTTGGGGAGGTCTTGCACTCTCTGCTGGAGGCAGTTATCTACTCAGTATCCTGACATTAAGAGGCAACAGCATGAGAATTGCAGCCCTTAGCTGTAAAAAAACTAAATCAAAAGATCCACCAACGCCGGAGGAGTGAGGACACCGCGTCACCTACCTGTGTCTCACTCACTGTAACTCAATGTACCATCTACATATATCTATAAATGAAACATTTCTAAATGGAAATTACAATTGCCACAGGTCTAGGACTCTCAGCAGAGAATCAGCTTTGAACTCCTTGCCTTCCAATATGGTATCTCGCCCGAACTACATACAATGCCCCCTTTAGAAATTGTTAGATGTAGAAGGTGTCTTCATTAATCTGTCAGCACTATCCTTTATGCTACGTGACAGCTTTTGCCCACCACAACAGCGGAAAACAATGGAGGTGTGCTCCTTATCATGGTGCTTTATTAAGATGAAAGCATTCACGAGACATCGTGTTTATATAAAACATCATAGCAGTTTGGAAAATCACCATACCACACATCATGTACAAACACATTTGAATTTAATGATTTTCTTTTTAAAACACGTAAATAAAATACATTCTCTATAGGATGACTGCACTCTTAAGCCAGTACTTCCGCATAGAGCCACTACAGTACGATACGGATTCATGCTATAAATCAGGATTCCCCAATTCCAGTCCTGGAGGGCCAGTTTGCAACACAGTTTGCAGGTTTCCCTGCTAAGACACACCTACTAAACTTGATAATTAGCTGTTTACCAAATGGTGCTGAATTCAGGTCCTCCAGGACTGTAACCGGGGAGCCCTTGTTATAAATCATTTTATATTACCCTTTTGAAACTGTTCTAGAGGGTCTGCATATAATTATTTTACTTCCAGGTTAATTGTTGAATTCTGACATTGGGGAATGTATCTGGACTGTGTTTGGAGGTAAATAAGTGATTGTTGTATCTTAAATAAATGGGTTGCAAGTCAAACATTTCAGAAACAACAGAAATGTGTGAATATTTTAGCTGGATCACTGATGGAGGGAGAAAAATACAAATATCAATCAGAAAATTGAGGGCCCTATTTTAACGATCTTAAAGTATATGGTCTGGCGTGAAAGTCACAAGTTCTTTTAGGGTGTTTGGATGTGGCCAACCAACTTTTGCTAGTTTAACAGCAGAAAATTAGTCACTCCTCTAGGTACATGGTCCAAACGGGTTGTATGTAGTCTCATAATTGGTCATGGGTGTGTTTGAGGCGTAACATGCTGTTGGTATCACCTCCCATTCCCTTTAAGAACCAGGGGCACTTGCACCCTGGTGGATTGCTATTATAATGGCAGATTGTCATGAAATAGAAAAGGACGCTTCTTTGCAGAGGAAACGGATGAACTCAGGTGCCAAGTGAAAGTGCATGAACAAATCATCTACAGCAATGGCAGGATTCCACCAACGCTCTGTTAATCCAGTTAATCTTACCGAACTACTGAAGTAACTCCTGAAAGAACAAGTAATGATAAACACAAGTAAATTACTCATCTTGTGTTTGTTCATCATTAATGAATCGATTCATCTTTTATCTCAAATAGCAACTATATCTGTTCATGATTTGTATGTCAGTAGTAACTGACATATTATTAGGTATTTGTGCCCTGACAAGTAAGGTGTTACCGATCTTTCAAATTTTAATCTTTTTATTTTTAATATTCTGCACATTTGTTAGCTGCTGTGCGTCTTTATGCATTTAGCATGCAGCGTACAGTATGTGCACTGTGCACACACCATTGTAGGCACATGTTACTTGGTATCTTGATGACACGCCCTTTAAATAACAGTGAAATTCTACACCATTGACTTTAGACCGTGACAGAAAGTGCAGGCAAAGACTGGCTGTGATTTGTAGGTTAAATGTTAACCTCCTCTCACCTGTTTTTCGCACAAATTTAGAGATTACAAGCTTTTAGCTCCAGCAAAATTTGTGATTCTTGCTCTGGCCTGCAGATTCAGGGGGAAATTAATCATATAGCACATGCAGCAGTGGAGAAACTACTTTTGATGGTCACCTTATCCATTGCTCAGTTCGCTGACAGTTAATTAGCAGGTGGACCTTCACCTATATTGTGGAAATGCTTTTTCTTACCAAAAAAAATTGCCGATCTAAGTATTTCATTATATTTTTGATTTAATTTACACTCCAGCTCTTGACGATGACCGAATGTTTTCATCTCAGCACAGGTAACCCAGATTACACACAAGAATCACTTGGCACCAGGGGTGTAAAGATACATCGATGCATCGTCATGAATCGATTATATATAATGTGGTCATGAATCTGTAACATCAAGATCAATTTCTGGGGGGAAAATAAAGATAGTCCTACTTCCAGGTTGGGCGCTCACATGCTGCAAGCAGATGTACAAAGTAGCCGCGCTGGCAGCAAACTTTCAAAACGTAGTATGACTGGGGAAGGTTATTAATAGTCATAAAGGAAGAGCTACCTGATGATTTATGCACATTTTTCAGAAAATATCTCTGATGGTTGATAATTTTGGGAAATGCCTATGTTTTATAGTGCAAAAATCTCGTTCATTTTGTGAGCTACAGAAGTAATGGTCAAGACCCTGATGTAGATAAGTAGCTAGCTAAGTAAAAAGTGATTTTAGCCTTGAAGATCCACAACACATTGGTTAACCTATTGGTATCAGCCAATATTCAGTAAAAACAAGATCCTGACAATGTGTCCAATACTACCAGTTGGTATTTGCACGATATCAAAGTCAAAGTTAGCAGCACCAGAGCTAAAGACACAATCACTAAAATAATGAAGATGATTGCATCGGACAATCAGCCGTTTTTTTGTAGTTGAGGTGGTGGGATTTCCTCAGCTCATTCAAAACTTAGGGCCATTACTAGAAACCTCTTCTAACGGAGTTTAAAATTTATTATTAAATCTGGCCCTCAGATCGATCTTTTATTTTTTCACAGAATAAAAAGTGATGTATTTGTATAACATAATGAGACTTCATTGAGCCCTCTGGAGAAAGTCTCTTCTTGTTCCTGATGACACAAATGTAGGTGAGAGTAAGCTTGGCAGCAAAGGGCAGCTACCTGCAGGGACATCCATGGAGTGGGAGGGGCATCATGGGCACACAACTGTTTGGCTGGGCCTGGGCTCAAACCAGTGACCTTCTGATAAGGTCCGCAAAGGCTTAGCCCACTGAGCCACACACCACCTCACTTTTTTAAAATAATTTTACTACCCCCTCCTCCCCAAATCGGGTACCGCTTGCTGTAATGTGTTTGATTTTTCACTGCACAGTTCAGTAGTTAGCCTTTTGACAATTCTACACTGATGTGTTCACCCCGTTTAATGATGAAAGAAATTATTGTTCAGAGATTCTGCTTTCTTTGTATTCCATTAATAGTGTAAAATTAAGTTCCCATGGTGATTTGTGATTTTTTTTTTTTATTGAGGTTAAAAAAGATTTAAATCTAGGCTATCGCAATAATCAAATACTCAAATAATCCATTAATCGAACTGATAGAAATGAAATGCATTAAAACATTCCCTCGATAATTGTAATTGAATCAATTTGCCTTGGGGCCTACGATTTAGGTTCCTACATGGCACAGCTTCGGGCCAGATCAGGTGCTGGCAAGACTAGTGAGCTGGATGTGGTTGCCATTACCGATTTCTTTCTCTGAATTCTTTTGTCATTTCAGTAGACTACAGCCACCATTACTTGCAGATTTACTGTATTTTCCAATTAGAGTAAAAAGATGCATTTCAAATGTTAAAAGCAGGCCAATGGGTGCTTAACAACAACAGACAACTCACACTAGAAATACTGTATAACCTAATATATTCCAGACAAATTACCCCATGGCCACAACTAAGAGTACAAATAGCTTGGACCTTTCATGCCAACCAGGACCCCAAACATGTAGCAGACAGAAAGAATTATACAGGAATCGCAGTCGGGAGCAGAAGCCGGGATCAGATAGTCAGAGGGTCAGATCTGGGGGTGCAGGGAAAGGCAGTCACTCATGCAGACAAAGGGGACACATGTATGGGACAGGGTATCGGGAAGATCAGGCACACAGAACCACACAAGGAGAGACTTGCCAATCATGAGAAAGCAAGGACATAGGCCACTCAGAAATTGCTCATAGCAGAACCAATACCTTACACAGAGGATTCTGGCTAGACTGGTTATATAGGTTAGCAGGGCTCTCAAGTCTCACGCACTGACCGTGAGACTCACGCATTTCAACCATTTCACACACTCACACCTTGTGTTTCTCACGCTAGGAAGTAAGAGATAATGCCAGCAAGGTGTCCCTTTATGTGGAATTAGTGGGCGAGGTGCAGGCATACAGAGTTACAGTAATAGCCACCTACCAGCCAATCAGAAAACAGCATTTGTTGTTTCCAGGTAAATTGCAAAATAAGTTACATGCGATCCTGCTGCAAGCACATTATTACACGGATGTGCACGCTGTTGGACTGCAGAAAAGGTGTAAGAGCAAGATCCAATGAATGTGGTAGGCAAGGATCTGAAGTCTCATGCATTGACCGTGAGACACGTTTCGCCAAAATGTAATCTCACTCCAAACATCTGATGAAACTTGAGAGCCTTAGGTTAGTCAGTTAAACAAAACCTGAAACAGGAGTGAACACAGCTAAATTAATACTCTGGTGAGGAAGATCTGCCAAGGGGGGGCGTTGCTGCGATGCACACTCAGAGTCAAGCTTACACGAGCATGGCTGAATCCACAGCAAACCTGAGCTATCTTCTTACTAAGAGTCCCTCTGTGAAAGCTAGTAATTACCTTCAAGTACTGGGGCTTCTCGTCACCTGAAGAGTCACCCAACTTTATACAGATGAATGTAATTGCCCAATAGTTAATTTTAGTTTCAACTGACTGCATGAAGCGCCAGATTTGTTTCCTATTAAGGGTTATGGGTGACCTAAATGTGCCACTAGTTGAAAGGCAAGTTCCTGCTATGTTATGACAAATTATACACAAACCTGTCACCTATCACCTTTTAACAGCACAATTTGAAAAACAAGAGCTTCTGCATGAGATGCATTTTTTTGCTAGAATAGCTTTAAATTTAATAAATGTAGTAGAAACAGCACAACCTCAAGATTAAAATAAGTGCTTTAAATAAGTTATAACATAGACACAAGAAGACTGCGAAGTTAATGAGGTGACCAAAAGGTTTCAGTAAAAATAGCAGCACTATTAACGAGGTCAAGGCCATAAGATTCTTGGGCTCACCAAGCTTTTTACATCTACTTATACAAACTACTGAATTTAGGCTGTAATAGCCATAATTGTTCATATGCATCTAACAAGCACATTGATACGCAAAAATGTGTCTTACATTGTTACAGATCTAAGTGGAATTTTGAGTCTGAGCTTATATCCATAGTATCTGTAACATACTGAGTAATATATTATTTTTCTCATTTACGTGTCTCCAAATTTCTGTTACTTTTTTTTTCCCTCAGACAATCATCTACTTTGCTTGCTGAATCACAGCTTTATAAAAGCATTGTAAAGAAAGGAAAGGGGGGGCTTTCACACAAATGGTTTTCTCTCTCTTTGTCATGGAAAATACAGTACAATGCAATCATAATGTCAATGTAGCTGTCAGAAGCAAAAAAAAAAAAAATCCAAATCCCATATTCCACACAAAAGTTGAAGATAACCAAAATATTCTGGTCAATGTAATTTAATTACTTTCCAGATGCAGTAGTGACTGTACTTGAGAGAATAACTTGATTTAAGTGGCTTTTGAGGAGATTTGGTTTTTAACACTAAGCAAAATGTCACACATTATTGCACGAAATAATTGTACATATTTTAATCAACATTATAACCATTTTATTCACTTTTACTAGTATACTGGTAAAGTCTGGTAATCCTTTTCAGTTGTATGTGTTTCTGTATGGATGGCTCCTAAAATCTAACCTTCACTCCATAATTATGAACTATGACAATACATGAAAAAATAGTATTTAACAAAAAACTCACAATATTTTACAAGTCAGTTGAAGGTACAGTACTGTGCAAAAGTCTTAGGCAGTCCAAAGAAATGTTTAAAGCTGTTTATCTGGGTAGCAATTGTACTTTGGCTTAGAACAAAAAAAAACCAAAATAACTTAACATTAGAACATGTGCAAATTAAGAGTAAAACAATAAAAACTAGTAATAATTTCTTCTGTTTTCTAAAAAGTTACTGATATCTAGTTGGATGGCTAGATGAACACCG
>JAODJX010000097.1:25602331-25621317 GCA_026776945.1 Isichthys henryi | reverse complement strand
GGCTGGCCCCCCATCCTGGGTTGTTCCCTGCCTCGTGCCCATTGCTTCCAGGATAGGCTCCGGACCCCCCGCGACCCTGTAAGGATAAGCAGTTTGGAAGATGGATGGATATTTATCATAAGACATACAGTAACACATTATATTCATGTGTATTACGAATTATGAATGCTTTATGAAGCTCTAATGCACTATAGATACCTTCATAATGCATTATACTGGTCAGTATAAGCATTAAGGATGCTTTATGCTGCATTATGCGGGTATCTATAGTGCATTATAGGTGAGAACATAATAAACATAATACATAATAAACATAGCTATAATACATGGCTTTTTATAAATATTTATAGTCATGTTTATAATGCTTTATAAGACATTATGAATGTGTTAATAAATTACTAAAAACATGGCCTTTTTTTAGATTATATATACATCTTAAGATGCTTCTGGCCTTCATTCACCTTCAGTGTAGGCAAATGTAGGGTTGATGTCATCAGGTGGTACCCATCGTTCATTGGGTGTTTCAACCCTTATCCACAACACCCTCCTGATGGTGGGTCGGCAGTGGTGGCCAAGTCACTGCCCATCATCTCTCCTGCTCCATAACCAACAAGAGGCCTTTTCTGCCGCCTCCCCCATTCTGCGAACTGCTGCCTTTCTGTACTTCCCTGTCATCCCTATGGCTGTGAGCATTCTCCATACTGACTGCGAAGGGAATCCTCTACAGCCGACCTCAACGGGGAACAGCCATTCCTGCCATCCCTTGCCCCTGCAGTCCTGCAGAAAGTCTTGGTATTTGGCGCTCTTCCTTTCAAAGGCCTGTTTATACCCCTCTTCCCACGGGACCGTAAGTTCTTCATTGAAGAGAATGAGAATGATCTTTTTTGCCCCTCCAGTCCACAGTACAGGTACCACATCCGTCCTTAGGGTTGTCTGGACAATTTGGGGAACTGCAGCTTTCCTCCCAGGTCTATCTTCATTTCCCATGATTGGGTCTTTTGTAGCAGACTGGTTCCTGTTGTCACTGTGGTTGGCGGCTTCTCCCCCTCCCTTTCAAACTGGATTGATGTTGTTTTCCGGAGTGGTTGGGGTTTCTTTCTTCTCTTGTAGTCTATGGTGTTAGCGAGTACCATGAGCACCTTGTCGTGGTGCGAACTGTACCTTCCTTAGGTGAGTACTGTTTTATACCCAGACAGGATATGCGCCATGGTGCCTCTCTCCCCACACAGCTTGCACAATGAGTCCTCTCTCATGCCCCACTTGTGCATGTTTGTTGGGGTTGGGAGTGTGTCGTACACCGACCTCAGTAGGAAGGAGATGTGAAACGGCTCCAGTCTCCATAGGTCCACCCAGGTGATTTTCCTCTTGGGAAGGTCCCATTTAGTCCAGGTTCCTTGGAAAGCTAGCTCCACTGCCTTTGTCCTTTCATCCCTCCTCTTCCAGGTTCTGTACCACCTCTTGAATCATGGCTGTTCTGTCACTGGTTCCTGCCTTCCCCCACTATTGGAAATGAAAGGTTCCAAATCCCTGTCTTCCTGTGCATGACGCTCCAATGATGTCACATAGCTTGAGCATGCTCTCAGCTTGTGCAACAGATGCATAATGATCTTGTGATGACACCTGCATATCTGACTTGTTCATCTTGGGAGTCTCTGCACTTTGCAACTTTGAATTCCTCCACCACAGATGACAAAGAAAGTTGGAGCTGCCTTGATTTTATGTAAAGGCCAACTGCAGTGAAACTTGGAGGGATTCCCAACTTCTTACAGAGATGCCTATTGACCTTCCTCTTCAACGCATGTCATTAGGACTTCATACACAGTCAGCAGCCACATGAGTCTTGGAAATAGTCCGTGTTGAGCCATGCTTTAAATTTCCCCAGGAGCCCTGATTTTTTGATTCTCCTCAGCCATTCCTCCATCTGCTTCTCTGTACTGGCAATGTTATTCCTGTCAATAAGTGAGTCATCAAACCACTTTCTGAGGCACCTGATTGGATGCTCCTCTATCATTGGAATCACTTCCTCTTGCACATGCAGCTTGAACAGTTAGCACCCACCTCGTCTCCACATGGGTTGTGGTCGTCAGGGTAAGGTCGTCCATGTAACCTCTTATTGGGGGTTGCCGGATGCCTGACTCCATTTTTGGACCCCAAACTTCCTTCTCCACAGCTGTTATTAGGAGGTTCATTCCCATGATGAAGAGGATGGGGGAGATTCTGCAGTCAGTTACGATACCCTTTTCCAGTCTTTGCTACCAAGTTAAATGGGCTGTCTTGAAACATAGCTGTATTCATCCAAAGTAGCTGGTGATCCTTTGATGTACTGAGGGATGTGGTAGTGGTCTAATGCTGCATTGATAAAGGTATGAGGGATTGATCCATAGGCATTGGCCAAATCCAGCCATTGTTGGCTTTAGCCTCACAGATCATCTGACAGAGAACTCCGGTGTGTTCCAGGCATCCAGAGAAGCCTGGAATTCCACCTTTATGGATAGCAGTGTTGATGTATCCATTCACTGTCATATAAGAGGTCATCCTCTTGGTCAGTACAGAAAAGAAGATCTTGCCTTCTACACTTAGCAGTGAGATTGTTCTGAATTGGTCAATGGTTGAGGAATCCTCATCCTTCAGCATGAAACAACCCTCTGCCTTCTTTCAGCTTGATGGAATGGTACCCTTTCTCTAGATTCTCCGGAACAGCTTCCACAGCCTCCAAATGATCATTAGGTATTTCTTATATACCTTGTAGGGTATACAGCTTGGACCGGGGGCAAATCCTGTTCTGGCCATCTTCACCACCTCTTGGACTTCCTTCCAAGATGGTTCACTGATGTTGCGCTCTTCAGAGTCTGCAGAGGTGCTCCTGGAGTTGACTTGTCAAATCCTTGATGCCTTCCCATTCATCAGCAGGGCCTCTTTTGAACTGTTTGTTGAGAGTCTTGATTTCTCCCCTCAGCGGGTGGATTTCCCTCTCTTCTGCTTAGCTAGTGTGCAGACTTGATGTTGACTTTTTTCTCCTCAAATCCAAAACGCTGTCTTGCCAGGTTGTAGGTTATTGTTGTGAAAGTATTGGCTTTCTGCTCAGCTGTCCCTACTAGTGTGGCTTCCAGCATTTTGTCGAGATCTTGCTCTAGTTGGTACCACTCTTTGTTGTCGCTCATTTTTGGCCACTTAATTCGTTCCCTTACAGGGTGGGAATGGCTCCCTGGGGTGGCATCAGGTGGGTCCCTCCTGAGGGCTTGAGGTGACACAGGTGCTGAGAAATCTCCAGTGCTGTGGGGTGCTTCCAGCCTGGAGTTCTCCTGTGTCTCACCAGGTGCTGTCGCTGCGGGCTGTGCCCGTGACACCTCTTTTCCACAGTTGGTTCGGCTTTGATGTATCTTAAGCCCTCTTTTGTTCTTGCAGATCTCTCCGCAATGACACTTTACTTCCAATACCTTCCCGGTTAATGTTGTTTGGGTGAGTCGTCTCTGTGTCCGTAAGTAAAGTGTTGCCTTTATTTTCAATCTTGTCTGGTTTATAACCCCCATATCCATATAAGTTGGGACATTGCGTAAAATGTAAATCAAAACAGAATGCAGTGATTTGCAAATCATATAAACCCATATTTCATTGAGAACCGAACAAAGACAACATATGAAATGTTGAAACTGAGAAATTCACTTTGTTTTTAGACAAAGATACGCTCAATTTGAATTTGATGCCAGCAGCACGTTTTAAAAAATCTGGAACGGGGGCATGTTTACCACTGAGTTGCATCACCTCTTCTTTTAACACTCTGTAAACTTTTGTGAACTGAGGAGACCAGTAGCTGGAGTGTTGGAAGTGAAATGTTGTCCCATTCTTGCCTGATATAGGATTTCAGCTGCTCAACAGTTCAGGGTCTCCTTTTTCATATTTTTCGTTTCATGATGTGCCAAATGTTTTTAATAAGTGACAGATCTGGATTGCAGGCAGGCCAGCCGAGCACCTGGAATTTTCTACTGCAGAGCCATGCTGTTGTAATATGCCCAGTATGCAGTTTGCCATTGTCTTGCTGAAATATACCACAACTTCTCTAAAAAAGACATTGTCTGGATGGCAGCATATGTTGCTCCAAAACCTGTATATCATTCAGCATTGATGCTGCCTTCCCAGATGTGCAAGCTACCCAAGCCATGGGCACTAATGCACCCCCATACTGTACCATCACGGATGCTGGCTTTTGAACTGTCCGCTGATAACAAGCTGGATGATCCTTCTCCTCTTTGGCACCGAAGACGCGGCGTCCGTGATTTTGAAAAAGAATCTGAAATTTTGATTCGTGAGACCACAGGACAGATTTCCATTTTGCCTCAGTCCATCTTAAATGGCTCTTTTTGGATCATGTTTAGATGTGGTTTCTTCTTTGCATGGTACAGTTTCACCCTGCATTTATGAAGGCAGCGACGAACTGTGTTCACAGACAGTGGTTTTCCAAAGTGTTTCTGGGCCCATGCAGTGATTTTCAGTATACAATTGTGTCTGTTTTTAATGCAGTGCCGCCTAAAGACCCACAGATCACGGCTACCCAATACTGGTTTTCAGCCTGGTCCCTTGAGTGCAGAGATTTCTACAGATTCTCTGAATCTTTTAATGATGTTATGTACCACAGATGATGAAATTCCCAAATTCTTTGCAATATTATGTTGAGAAACTTTATTCATAAATTGTTGCACTATTTGCCCACGCACTCTTTCACAGAGTGGTGAACCTCTCCCCATCTTCACTGCACAGAGACTCTGCCTCTCTGGGAGGCTCTTTTTATACCCAGTCATTTTACTGACCTGTTGCCAATTAACCTAATTAGCTTTGAGATATTTAACCCAGTGTTTTGGTTACAACTTTTCTGAAACGTGTTGTTGGCATCAAATTCAAATTGAGCATATATTTCTCGGAAAACAATAAAATTTCTCAGTTTCAACATTTGATTTGCTGTCTTTATTCTATTTTCAACTAAATATGGCTTTATATGATTTGCAAATCATTGCATTCTGTTTTTATTTACATTATAAACAGCCTCCCGACTTTTTTGGAAACGGGGTTGTAGGTAAGGCTCCTACTGTGTGCTTTGTGGTAAGTTTAGTAATAAAACTAATGAGGCTTTGAAACACCAAATGGCTGTGATCATCATGGTTCCACTATGGGTTTAACCAGCAGGTTAATCCTGCCAGTTGTGGTGCTCCCAAAGCTTTATTTTTCCCATCACTTGTTCAATTCCTCTGTTAATAACTACTTGCCAGCTAAGAAATTGCACTACCAGATTGCCATTGTATGCATCCTTATATGAAAAATATGCAGCTAAGCAGGAATACACTGTGAAAACTGCAGCTGTCGCCATGCTTCCCTTTATCTTGGGGGTTTTATGAATCGTTTAGGCCAGTGTTTCCCAACCCAGCCCTCAGGGACCCACAGATAGTCCTCCCAGCTCCATGCCAGACAGTTTATGTTTCTGCTCCCTCCCAGTTTCCAATAGGGCAAAAGGGTTAGGATTTGCAAAAGCTTGGACTGTCTCGGGATCCCCAAGGACTGGATTGGGAAACACTGGTTTAGACACCAGGCTGTTATTTATATCCTCACCTATGAATCCAGCTATTGACTTTACTTTGTCCCGTATGATGATGTGATCTTGCACCAGGTCAGCCATCCCTGGCATCACAAATAGCGCCTTCTATCATTTATTCTTTCAAGTGCTTAAAACTCAGAACACAAGCTGTAGATTTGCTTCTACAAAACTCTATTTTCAGAAGCCAAATATTAATGGGCCCAAGACCCTGCACTGGATTAGTTGGTCGGAGGATGGACGGATGGATGGATGAATAGAGTTGGATTCTACATTTCACATGCTCTTGCCATGCTTGTACTGTACGAGGCTGTGACAGTAGTGCAGCTAAGCATTAGAACAGCTTAGACGTGTGATCTTAGTGATTTTAAAAGTGATATGACCATTGGTGTCAGACGTGGCAGTTCCAGCATCTCAGAAACGGCCACCCTGCTGGGATTTTCACACATTGCAGTGTCTAGAATTTACCAAGAATGGTGTGATGAACAAAAAACAAAAAAGATCCAGCCTGGGGTATTTCTGTGGCTGAAAACACCTTCTTTATGAGAGAGGTCAGAGGAGAGTGGCCAGCCTCATTAAAGCTAACAGGAAGACCACAAGTGCAAAAATAACAGCCCAGTATAACAGTGGTGCACAGAATGACTTCTCTGAACACACACCTTGCCAAAGCTTGAAGTGCTTGTGGAGATCGTAGTTGCTTGTCTATATATTTGTGTTTGTGTATAGTCTGGTCTGTGACATACACAGTAAAACCTTGGATTGCGAGTAACCTGGTCTGCGAATGTTTTGCAAGACAAGCAACATATTTAAAAAAAAATTTATTTCATAAACGAGCGAGGTCTTGCAATACCAGTATTTCGTATCTGCATTGTCTGCCTAGCGTCACATAATCACAACTGAGTCGATGGTTCTTCTCTCTCTCTTGCTGTGGGATTGTGGGTAATCATTTCCCATGCTTGGTCCCAGTTTGCGTGCCTCACTCGTATAGTCAAAATTTAGTAGAAAAGCACCACCCGAATAAGAGCATAGCAGTGCGAATGATGAATCTGTTTAACGAAAATGCAATGTCCACATTTCCGCGAAATCGAAAAGGAGGCAAAAGCAGCTGTCGTTGGATAGGTTCCTTGTTAAAGTTGTACAAAAAGAAAAAGATTCCAGTGATTCCATTAGTTATAGTGAAAGTCGTCCTACAAAATAACCCTCCTCATCTCCTCTCTCTCGTCTCCCTCACACCATCCACAATTGTTTTCAAAGGTAAAGTGCAGGTTAATTTGTTTTATGTATTTTTACTTTATATTTTGTATTAATCATTTTGATATGAATATTTTTGTGTTTTGGAATGAATCAGTTGTGTTTCCAATATTTCTAATGGGAAAATTCGCTTTGATATACCAGTTCTTTGGATTACAAACACGTTTCCGGAACGAATTATGCTCACAAACCAAGGTACCACTGTAATGATATAAAGGCTTAATGATCTCATGCACAAAGCAAGATACACTCTGGACACACAAGAAAAAAAATCACCCATGAAGGAAAATTTAGAGGATGTCAAGTCCACAGTAATGTCCTTGGACTGTGAAAAGACATCAAAGTTCCTTAAGGACACAAAGAGTATGTGAACATGCAGATTAAATGCAGGGCAAGAGCCAAATTCCTGGAGTCGACAAGGCTTCCCTCGGAGCTCCTGTCTCTGTATTTGGTGAGCCCTGTGGCCCAGAGAGTGCATTAATATGCACCCTTTGAAAGCCCCCATCGCAGTTTTCACAGTGCAAATGTGTTTGCTGCTTCTTCTGTACTGTGTAGCTAATTATACACATCAAGGGTAACCTGCAATTTGCAGGGGTCCCAGATTCTTATAGTATGTACATGTACTCTGCTCTTTCTGCTAAATGGCTATTTGCATGTATTAAATCATCAGGATAAATTCAATGTTGCTGCTCCTTTAGCTGGCTAATGTGCAGTTTTTACCCTTATCTTATATGGGTGCGTGTTGCCAGCATTCTTTGTACAGGAGCTGTTTCCTCCTCCTTCACCTTGCGCTCCACGGTCTGAACTCTTAAAATACACCAGGCGAGCTGTAAACATTAAACGGTGATTTATCTGATTCACTTTGTAAACATGGAGCTTTTACTGCAGCTTGAGAAGGCAGACGATTTGATAATGGCTAATTTTGCTGTCATAAATAAACGAAATTTCACAGGCCTCACACTAATGTCACTCTTGTAAAGTAGCTAAAATACCAGGTAAAGCTTAATGTGCACAATGTGTTATTTATACTGTAGGTACTTGTAGTTTGTAATCTTAATTAAGCTTGAATAAACAGTGTGGAAAGCCTGAAAATGCGAGATAAAAGACAACGTTCTTGCAACAGCTTACCATGCCAGTTTCTGCTCACCTCTTGCTATATGCTTTGGTGGTGCTATCCTGCACTGGAAGACTTCATCATTCACCCTCAGTGAATGAACCCAGTGGGTGTATTTTTTGAAGGTCTGCAGGGCAACCATTTAGCATTTAACATCTAGCTGCAATTGACAGCCACTAGCTGGGGTCATTACTTTGTAATAGGACATCAGCACAATTACATCGTGTCAGAAACTAAAAGTTCTTACTGACTTATTTCTGTCGCACTTTAATTCATTTGAAACCAAAGGAAAACAACATTTAAGGGAGGAGACTCAGCCATTTACTGTTTCAGGAATTGATGATGAGAGGGACACTGAAATTAATAAAAACGTCATTAGGTCCCGAAAATGTGTAATGTGCTTGGATTACTGGGAAGCAGGTTCAGATGATTAATAAGGCCATTTGGACAAGATTCGGTACATTGTGCAATCGGGGAAACAAAAGACTCCATGGAAACCATCCCAGAAACACTTGCTGAAATACTTGCGATCTGAAAAAAAAAAGAAAAAAAAAACATTGTTGTGTTTTACCATTTCATTAAACTGGCAATAGAACTACTGTAAAAAAGGGGATTTAAAACATACCACGAAAATAATAACATACAAAACAATGTAATCAGATATACTAACTCTGAAGTTAAGTTCTGTGACATTTTTATTTTTAAGGGAAAGGGATATAGGTCAGGTTAGCTTGCCAAGAAACTATAGATAATATTTAGGATATATTTTTCAGAAGAACACGCCTGGCTGACTAGCAAGATGTATGAGATATACCTCTTTTGTCATTTTAAGTCCTTTTGTAAAATGTGACAATGGCAGCCTTTCACGGAGGGTCGTACCTGAAGGAGACGAAAGGACTGGCAGACCTCCAGTTATAAAAGGCCACAATAGTTATCTGTTTCCTAAATGATTCAATAGAAAGGTACAGTACACCTTCCACTGGTACTCGCACAGTAAACACGTTTCATGCATGTAAATATATGGAGGCAATAATTTTGACACATACCCTTTAATGATAAACATAAATACTGCTTAGTATTCATTGACTTGTCCAGTCATTGTCTGAAATGAATTGAATAATTAAAACAAATGACGTTTTTTTTCTCTGCCTTTCATATTATGGTCCATTGTGTTTTCAAGCATCTGCCTGATTTACAAGGGCTATAGTTTGTAAATTAGTAGTGATACTTCATGTAAACAGTACCAGTCCTAGCTGATATGGTGGCCTAGGCGAGCATAGCATCAGTGCCATCACGACCCCCCGCTGAGGCAAAAAGAAATTGACTGGCAAGTCGGCACCCCCTTAGAAGTTGGAGCCCTAAGCAGCTGCCTATGTCCCCTATAGGATTGACTGGCTCTTCTTGTACTTATTCATATTTCAATAAATTCTGTAGAAGCTTGTGCAAAACATCCAGCACAAAATCATGTGCAATTTATGCATGAAGTGTATTAGAATACCATAACACATATATTAAACAAATGTGCACCCTAATTCCAGGTCTTTCTTCCATGCCTGGATGGAATTCTGAAGTCTAGGGAAGTCTGGAGCCTATCCCAGGAAGCACAGGATCCAAGGCAGTGCTCATCCGGGATGGAATGCCAATCTGTCACACACACACAAACATGCGCTAATGGGCAATTTGGAGATGTGTGTCTGTCACTGGTTGAAGGATATTGTGCACCTGGGAATAAACCCACGGAGAAGCAGGGAAATTGTGTAACAGACACACACAACACGCACACACACAGACTGGGTAGCAATCAAAGCCACAGCACCGGAGGTGTGAGGCCACAGAGCCACCCACTAAGACACCACACCAGAAGATGGGTTCTTTTCTTTCTTTTCTTCATTTAGGAGAAAGACAACTAGGTCAGTTGATTTGCATGCAAAACACAACTGTATTGTGTGTAATTTCTGCGCAACAGTGGTGAAGTTTCTCAGAAGTGATGATGCTCTTCAAACCCTGACCTCGTCACCATTATCTGAACTGCAGATATTTATGGTCACTGGAGTCGGTAATATCCATGCCAGTGAAAACAGCACGTCCAATGGGAGTGAGATTAACAAGAATGCTCTGCTCAGGAAAAAAAACGAAAATCACAGAGCTAAAGGAGAATAACATCTGGTGGGATTGTCCATGCCTTTGAATGTGCAACCCGATAAGGATAAGCAACAGGGAAAGACAAGTTATCTGAAAAAGATAACGTCAGTGGCTTTATTTCCATCTTGGGCTTCAGAGTTGGGCACTCTAAAGGTCATGTTAGTCTATGCCGATCATCACGTCAGGCTGAGGTAGACATGGATGGGTTTGCACAGAGCCAGTTTCAAAACAAAGAAAGGGATGACAGTCTGCAGGAGTTTGGATGGGGATGCATCAGTGTTTCCAGTTATGCTCTTTTGTAAACAAAACGGCTCAGGTCATCCTGTAAATCTGCTGAATACTGTCTAACAAAAAATGTTGAACCCTATGCTCCTGTCCAATGAAATCAGTCTGGACGTGTCCTCATAGACCCCATGGCTTAGGTGCCTTTGTGAAAGGCAAGCTGAAGTGGATTCCTAGAGCTGTGCTGAGCATAAACTTTGCAACCTATATCTAGAACTGTGCCATCCCTGACCTGGTTTTTTAGACACGTCTTATCTTCTATTTGTAGACCCAACAGCTGAGCATGACTTTCCCCATGCCCGTATATATATTCACTCATTTTGTGCTGATATTAATCCCCCTATTTCCATAAATACAATAACATGAACTGATCATTTGAAGAATGTGAATGTAATGTCTTCTTAAGATGACCTTTTTTGGTGACCTATGTTGAAGATGCTGCTTTTCAATAATAGCCCAACTTAATGATAAAATAATGAACTGAAGAATTGCATTTGAAATGAAGTTGCAGTTTTTGTCAGGTATCCAAGTCTGTTTAAAGACATGATTGATAGTGGGTATTATTGGTAAAAGCTGAAGATGGCATGGTGGAACAGTGGCACAGTGGTTAGTGTTGTGGCCTTGCACCTCTGGGACCTGGGTTCAAGTTACCATTTGAGTTCTATGTGTGTGGTGTTCGCATGTTCTCCCCATGTTGGAGTATCCTCTGGGTACACTGGTCTCCCCCAAAAGCATGCTAAGGCTAACTGGAGTTGCCCAATTGCCCATCGGTGTGCCTGTGTATGTGGATGGTGTGTGAGTGTGCCCTTTGATGGGTTGGTGTCCCATCCTGGGTTGTTCCCTGCCTTATGCCTGTAGGCTTTGGACCCCCCATAACCCTAAATAGGGTAAGTTGTTTCCAAAAATTCAAGGATGGTAAATACTGTTGTTATATAAACCCAACAGACAGTTTATTAGGTACATCTGCTAGTTAATGCAAGCAGCCTCGTCCTACAAACACAGAATCATGTGGCTGAAACTGAATACACACAAAATGCAGACAGGGTCACCAGGCTCACTCACTGAACGTCAAGCTTTACAATGGGCAAAACACATTAAGATTATTAGTGCCACACATGCTGGTTGTAGCATCTTGTTAATAGCCACCCTCCAGGGATTTTCACACTACAGCATCTAGAGTTCTCAGACGATGGCACAGTAAGCAAGAAAACATGCAGTCAGTTACGGTTCTGAGGGTGAAAACACCTCACTAATGAAGGGTCAGAGAGGAATGGCCAACTGGAAGACTACAAATGTAAAGATATATGGAAAGTTTAGGGGTCTTGTATAATTCTCCCCTCAAAGAAAGCAGGCAAAAGGTAGTCCTACCTAGGATTAGTCACTTGTACCTAATAAAGGGGCCACTGAGTTTATATTCATTGCACACTATGCACTGAAATAAATTGGAACTTATCTCTACTTGTTGCTAGCTCTCAGCAGATTACTTGATTTATAGTTCAACTTCTAACTTTAAGTATCTGTAAAATAGTGATTTGTGGTACATTTTTGTTCTTTTTTTTTTGATTATGGTTGACATATATTTTAAAAATATATTCCACCTAACTAGATCAGCTTCTGCTGCCTCTTAAAGAATATTATATAATGTAGTTTTTGTTTTCAAAGTCTTGAATTTCTTCATTAAATTTTGTGCCTCATAATAATGATATGACAAGTTCAGGAACAGGAACTTTCATGCCGTTGTCAGTGTTCATTGACATTTGTAGAATTTATTAGGCTTACCTCTTGCCATTGCCAGTATGGATTTTGCAATAAATGATTAAGACCCAGATAAACAAATGCTAGATAAACCGCAGCTATCTGAGTTTGCCTTTGACCTCAGCTATTCTTCATTGACACACAGGGCTCACCTTTAGTGGAGTGCTGATTTAATTATGATTGTTTATCCTTATATAAGGCATTGACAAAACCTGCAGAACACTTTTGTAATGTGTTAAAAGTAGGATTAACCTGGGTCATAGTGTCTTTTACTGATGATAATCAACCACCATTTGCAGGCTATACCACTTGTCTTTCTCCTCGCCTTAATGCTTTGTGTTGCTAATAAGGGGCCATTCCTGTATTGACGTCTTTCCGCACTGGTAACCTTCTTTACCTCGTTCATTATCAGAACCATCTCAGAATTTGGTGATCTTCTTTGCCTTATGTTTATTGATTGTATAGGGTTTATGGTTTGTTGGACCTTGCAGTTTACAGTCCTACAATTTAGTTTTGCGATATCTGAATTGCTGACCTTTGTACCATTACTGAATTTGAGTAAACTGAAATCTCTTATGTGATGGAATCAGTCTATTATGTCATTGTGTCTGATGTTTTATCTTTAGGTTATTTTTTCTCATCTATATGTCTGTCTTTTATAGCAATATATAAACTGATCTGGTCAATAAACTGTATCTTTTTTGTTGTTCTTCAGCTTAGGTGTTAGCATTAGAATGTTATGTAGAACATTTCGGCTTCTGGAGGTAATTCTGGAGGCCTCGGTAAACGCCTACACTTCTCGTGCAATGAGCGAGTGTGCATGCTGGTTTGTGCATGTAAATAATTGCTGCATTCAGGCACATTTTCAGCTATGTTAAAGTTTGCGACAGGTCTACACAGGGGCTCCATAGTGACGGTCTACGATATTACTATGTTTAGCAACACAGCAATACGGGTCCTATCTTTAATTTACTTTATTACCTACAAAAAAAAATGTTTACATCTTGTGTATATCCATCCATCATATATAGCTGCTTGTCCCATATGCAGGACACACAGACACACACGGACATATCAAAACAGCAAAAATTTGAGCATCCCAATACCTAGAAGCACTTATACTTTGGAAATGTCTGTTGTCTTCTTTGGAAAACCACCAGATGAACCCTTGTCCCATTTATGGGTATTTTTCTTACCACTTCCATGCTCAATTCATCTTCTAATAATTATTATAGCTAAATTACAGAGAGCTAACAACCAATAATCAATTTTCTGAAACCTCTTGTTCTATGTAGGGATCCAGAGCCTGTCCTGGATGCTACAGGCACAAAGCAGGAAACAACCCAGGATGGGATACCAACCCATTGCAGGGCACATTTTTTCACACACACACACACACACACACACACACACACACACAACTATGGGCAATTTGGCAATTCCAATTAGCCTCAGCATGTATTTGGTGGGGGGGGCTGGAGTACCCAGAGGAAACCCCATGACAACACAGGGGGGACATGCATACTCTACACACATGGAACCCTGGTAAAGGCTTTTACCCTGGTCCTGGAGATGTGATGTAACAGTGCAATTCAAGGCACCACCATGCAACCCCGCAACCAGTAATATGAGGCTGTTAAAACTCCATAATATTATGATTATGATGTTTTAGGTATATCTTTATAGTTATTGCTTAGCATGGTGGTGGTGTTTTGTGGTATTACCTCACGCTTCCTGGGTTGAAGGTGTCCATCCTATCTCTGCATTGTGTGTAGCATGTACTTCTTTGTAACCTGTCTAGGAGGTACCCCTACCTTGTGCCCTGTGACCTCAACTAGAATGAGTGATTGGAAGACAGATGAATGATGGATTACAGTTATGGCACCAAAACTTCGTACAGGATATGCAGCTGGAAGCTGAATAGAAGGATAATTCAGGTTTGTGTGGCTGCTGGTAATATTGCATTTTCACAGCTTTGTTAATGCCATCGTTTAAATTTAATTCAACTTTTTGTGCAAGGCTATACAAGCAATGGTCTGGAGTGCTAATTTCGCAATCAAAGCATAATTAGCAATAGAATCAGCTGATTTTTGGTTTGTAATATAATAAAAGTTCCTACAGGCCTATTGTTAATAGACAGCTCCTTACTCAAATATAGAAAATGAAATGTATACCAGTCTAGACAGTGATGGTGCAGATTCCACACTATCTAGGTATTCATATACAGGATGATCTATACTCAGTGTAAAATTTCTGTGCAGGCAGCTTTTTAAAGCTCATATGCTAGTACCCGTCTAACTTGCACTGTGCATTAATATCTCTAGCTGCCTCCTACTCATCACCCTGCTCTCTTATTGCCACCTTTTGCTGCTCTTTTTGATCAGCTGGGATTCCGTGCGTAAATTTCTGTGTGTGTTCTTAGAGGACCAAATTCTCTTCCATTTCATCATATAGCTGCTAGATCTAGGTGCTGTGCTCGTCCGACTTTAGCTGTGAATGTTTTAATCATAGCAGAACACGCAACCTTATTATTCAGCTATTTTAACGGAGTGAATTTATTCACTCACTTGCAAAAGCAATAATTTTAGTTTATGTGCAGAATGCATTTGGTGGCATGGTAGCTCAGTGGGGAGCACTGATGTGTCACAGCTCCTACTTTGGGAGATAGAATCCTGCCTCTGGTGCGTGTGTGTGTGTGTGTGTGTGTATTTGCAATTATTACATTGTGGGGACCAGACCTCTGCACAATGTTATAAAAACCTGTGACTTTTTACCTTGTGGGGACATTTCTCAAGGATACCATATTTTTTCAAGGAGAACCTCAGTTTTATGAAAACCAGTGAATGCAATCAACAAACTAAAATAGCCACAAATCTTTGTATTTTGTTTGGTTACTTATGGTTAAGGTTAGGGTAGGGTAGGGGTTAAGGTTGTCATTGTTGGGATTAGAGTTTTTCCCAAAAGAAATGAATGGAAAGTCCCTTTGTGTGTGTGTGTGTGTGTGTGTGTGTGTAATCTGCATGTTCTACTCTTGTTACATGGGTCTCCAAAGACATGCAGTTAAACGAATGGGCATCTCCAAATTGGCTTGGTGTTTTTGTGCCATCTAATTGCATGATATCCGATGTAGCATGTTCCCCAGCCTTGTGCCTTATGCTGCCTATGATAGGCTCCAGGGCCTCTCAGCCCTGACCAGGATAAGTTGGTGTAAGATACCTTGATGGATAAATGTAGAGTGCTGTTGCCTTCTTTTTTAACCTTTTTATGATTCTCAGATCTTATATATTATTTAGAATTCTTAACTCAGGATAGTGTGAACAGGCCTGCCAAGTATGGAAGTGAGTTAATAATGCAATATCTCTTAAATTCTATTTCAGGCCATTAAATATCACACAGAATTTGTATGAAATATTGCAGGAGAGAACATTTGTTTTGGGTTTCCGGTATCTCCAGGCGAACCTGGATTGGCTGCCAAGAATACACGAGAAACAATGGAATCCTATGCAGTAATGTGTTTTATCAGCTCATTATATTATTTACACACTCACCGGCCGGATCATTGAATGGCTACTTCTGTGGGAGCTCAAGTCATGCGATTAATGTTCAGAAAAGAGGGCATTGGGGGTTGTGTAATACTCCTATAAATATTGTATAAAATACATTCTTAGAAAAGCTTCAGTTCAGAACACTAGCATAATATATATATATATATATATATATTGGAATAGGGCTTCTAAACTAAATTTCAGTAAATTGGTTAATGAATATGTCTATATTTATGAAATGCTTCTGCAGCCTTATATATAAAGTGTTATATGAATATATGCATGTATAAATATATATGTTTGTGTGTGCATGGTTTACAATGTCATTTAGTTTATTGATGCCTGCTTAAATTTGTTGTAGATGTAGCACATTCCTGTACTTTTGTGACATAGCATAACATGTTCCGTGCTAATTGACACCATTCATCTTGATACTAGGTGCCTCACTAGTAAGTCTTGCATCGATATCATTCTGTTACCACTCTTATGTAACATTTCGTGAAATGGCAACCTGCAGAGTGATTCAGTGGCTCATGAAAGAAATCCACCACGCTCTGATATTCAACACAAAGCCCACAGTTTTAGTGAAACACAACACTTAGAATTATGTTTTGTAATATTTGTGCCATTGTTCAGCAATACCTGCAGGCAAGGTTATTCTTTGCTCTGATTTGTGAGGGTAGGTCATCTCCTCCTCTCTCTGCAAATTCGACACTCGTTTCACTCTTTAGTCTTTGCCGTTCCGCTGGGCTGCTTATGCAACCACTGGCAAACAGATTCATGTAAAATTTGCTTCAAGCACTTTAATAAGCCTCAGTAGGTCAAATTGCTCTCTTATGGCCTATTCTTTCAACTCTGACAGAAGCTGACGAAAGAGAAGGGGAATGCAAAAGCACATACGTGGCAAGCTAAGCAGGCTCTAGCATAATAGCATTTATACGTTATGCGTACTGTTTCTGCATCTCCTTCTCCATACCTTCCTTTCTATCAGAGTACTGTGCCCGCCACTACAATCAGAGATGAAAGGCAGGTTGAGTGCAGAAATAATTCATAATATTCGGAGCAGATTTTTTCTCCTTTTCTCGTTATCAAAAAGCTTATTCATGTCCGGTGTCAGAAGCCTTTTTTGTCCTTTTTAATCTCTCACCCTCAGAGGGACTATGGAATCCCGTGCAGTTCCCATGTTACCATCACTGGCCCTGTTTTTCTGAGATATGAGTAACTTATTTATATTTAACTTTGAAAAGAAAAAAAAAACATCTCGGCTTTGTCTTACAACAAGCTATAATTAGCCCTATGCTCCTTTTCGGCACATTGCATAAATGCTGTATGAGGCCAAGCTTTCACGTAAATTGGTCTGCGGATTGCTAATTGCCAGAGATGGGAGACATGCAGCTCCTCCTTCTCAGGATCTAAATTACATTAAGTAGAGCCTTTTATCCAAAGTGACATACATTTTTGAGAAAGTGGGGTCAGACAGTCCCCAGAGCAGTTTGAAGTTAAAGGCCCAATAGTGAAATGACTCTGCCAGCCATAAAATCTGAACCCGCAACCTTCCGATCACGGACACAGTGTCCTAAGCCGCTGACCCACTCACTACCCGCTAGCTTCTAATGTGTGAAGCTAAAGTGTGTGAAGCATAGTCAAGTTAGCCAAGGAGGATACATAGGAGGGGTGTATCTGTAGCATAGAGGAACTCACAGAGCCCTGGGCAGCCAGCTAGTTAACACCACTGGAAATGCATTCGATCAGTGTGGAGACAAAACAGTGGCGATGGAAAGGACCTCGACGAGAGAGGGGAGGAAGCTCTGAATTCTGAAGCCTGCAGTGTGCATCCTTGTGGTCCCATATTGCTCTCCGCAGGGCTACTCTCACCATTGTCAATGCCAGTCAGAAAGCGCCTTGGTACCACTGGTTGTAACGAGTAAAAAATAGCCAGAGCAGCAGTCTTACAGCTCCATTCTACTTACAACTGGCTACTCGATGCAACATCTCTGTAAGCGGTCTGAAAATGTGCTACCAAGCAACAAGTGCACCTTGTTGGGGCAGCTCCTGGCCAACTCCAACTTGCCCGACTGGGAGAGCAAGCCAGAGGACCTCTGATGCTGCTCTCCGGTATCCTTCATTGTGCACCTAAGAGCAAGTCTTCATGCTCTTGCTATTAGAATGAACTATATTATTATAGTTTGTTCTACAGAAATACAAAATTTTATCATAATACAGTAAAACCTCGAATTGCGAGTAACTTGGTGTTTTGCAAGACGAGCAATTTTTTAAAAATAAATTTTAACTTGATAAATGAACGAGGTTTTGCAATATTATGTATACATAATCACAACTGAGCCGATGGTTCTTCTCTCTCTCTCTCTCTCTCTCTCTCTCACACACACACACACACACACACTGCGGGATTGTGGGTAATCATTTTCCATGCTCGGTCTCAGTTGGTGTGCCTCACTCGTATAGTCAAAATTTAGCAGAAAAGCACCACCCGAATAAGGCTGTAGCAGTGTGAGCGATGAATCTGTTTAACGATAATGCAATGTCCACATTTCCACGACATTTAGAAGGAGGCAAAAGCAGCTGTCATTGGATAGGTTCCTTGTTAAAGTCACACAAAAAGAAAAATATTCCAGTGAGCCAACAGATAGCAGTGATTCCGTTAGTTATAGTGAAAGTTGTCCTACAAAATAACCCTCCTCATCTCCTCTCTCTCTCATCTCCCTCACACCATCCATGATTCTTTTCAAAGGTAAAGTGCAGGTTAATTTGTTTTATGTATTTTTACTTTATATTTTGTATTGATCATTTTTATATGAATATTTTTTGGGTTGTGAAACGAATCATCTGAGTTTCCATTATTTCTACTGGGAAAATTTGCTTTGATATATGAGTGCTTTGAATTACGAGCACGTTTCCGGAACAAAATATGCTCGCAATCCGAGGTTTTACTGTATCTTGCAATAAATATACACTAATCAGAATCCCTGCGGTAGATTAGAGACTTATGACTTTTGACCAGACTAAATTATTATAATTATCTTCAAGCTGTAAAGACAAAGACAGCATGGTCTCTGAAAACTTCATATTTACACTTGCAGTGTAGGGAGCTGCCTACTCACCCAATGACAGAATCCTGACTCTGAATTCATGTAGGTCCTTCTGAGCTCTCTGGAAAAGTTATTTACTCTTTTAGGCTAAGGGGCCATACTTTTAGTACGTATGCACATTTTACCGATTTTTTGGTGGGGGGGGGGGGGGGGCCGGGGCGGGGCCGGCGCCGGGGGGGGGGGCCGCCCCCCCCCGCCGCGGGCGC
>JAODJX010000097.1:25588024-25602231 GCA_026776945.1 Isichthys henryi | reverse complement strand
AACCTAATTAAATCCGACTCCGATTTATTTACAGATTGTTTGAGAAACTTTTTATGATCCCTGGGTTATTCAGATCACCTCTGGGCTTTCCTTACTATTGTTTGCTCTGGGTCGTGGTGCTACACAAGATTTGCTTTAACTGATAAAACAAATCCACAAACCTAATCTCGTTTGGTCTCAGTTCAGTACTTAAAGACTAGTTACAAACTAAGACAATGTCACCTTAGTCGACTAGTCGGGTCCAATGGTTCAGTCTAACCATGTGAATCACCTCAGAAACTCAGCCCAAATTCTCTATGGCTCATCTTGGGCAGTCATTCATGATAATGGATCATAGGGGCGTTTACTGATGAGGCTGAGAGGCTGCATATTACTGTTACTACTAGGGCTTCAAGTTATCAAAGCCAAATGGTGGTCAGAACATCTAGAGTCATTCGGTGGTAATGTTCTATGGCCTTATTCTGTTATCTAGTATATACTGTGTCCCAGCCAGGAGAGTGCAACCGCATCTACACAGAATAAAATGGAGTTAGTAGTTTCAGACAACCAAGATGCAATCGAAACAAGATTTATTTCCAAATTATACAAGATGTGCATCAATCATAATACAACAAAGCATAGAGACCAATCTAATCAAAATTCAATATAAGTAGTCACACTGTTCTATAACTACATGATGTTGGTCACAAATATTACAGAGTAAAAGTGGTGCATACCTTAGCTGAGTGTGCACAAGGTAACTGTGGGAAAGTTCTGTCTACAGATGCTAATCATGCAGAACTATGTGGGAGCTCTGATTACAAAGTGCCACATGGCTACACATGGTGAGTGCGCTAATCACACCTACCATGTGGGGGTTCAGTCTACAGAATGTTCTCCTGACTGTTTTGTGGACCCTTCCTTAAGTACCAAACCAAGCAATGGGTTTCCTTGAAGATGGCGATAAACCAGTCTCTAATCAGATATTGTGGTTATTGTTTTACTTAGCTATATCGGTTTACTTAGATATGTTGGTTCCTAATAATCTCCTTCAAGGTATATCAGTAAGTCATTGGACAGTCAGGTCCCCGAAATAATGGTCAATCAGAAAGTTGATGGTGTGGTTGTTAGACTTTTTGTTCACTCAGGGGATAGACATTTCTAACAAGAGAAGATTTCTCTAAGTCCCTGTATCATTATAATATTACAACATATTGATGTAAGACTTAGACCATTCAAATGAGACACTGAAATCAGTGTTTTTGAAACAGTGACTTTGATTTATGGAAAATAGATTAGGCACATTAATGAAATATGCTTTGTATGATGGATGATGACCAACTCAGTTTAAACTCTTCAAATTGTCCTTTTTTCTTGCAAAGCTCTGTGGTACTCCACCTGTCAGTTTCTGTAACATTGTCTAAAATGAACCTGGACAACGTTTTCCAGAATGTTCCCTGAGCAAGGCACATTTAGACATATGTCTATGATGAAAAATTGTTTGTTTTTCTTTTTTGTTGGAAATGTAATGAGAATGTGCTCCTCTATTGCTCCAAAGTGCTACTGGAGAACGACCTTTGGCTAGTAACTTCTCTGAGTTGGACGAGCTATTATTGCTGCTGCAGTCGTCCTCTGCAGCCCTGACACTGCTAGCGATGATATGAACTGTCAGGGGCTCACCTATGGACCAGTTACTCCTACCTCCTTCAACATGTCATTCACAACCTTCTGGGGACAATTTTGGTGAAAATGAATTCTCAAAAGTGTCTTCTGTACAATGTATCTATTTTTATACCACAAATACATTATATAAGGAACCTTCACAGTATAAGAAAAATGGTTGGCTATACCACCAAATTACTCCAGCATTCCTTTTAATGATATAATAATGATGGACCATCCATCGATTTGTTGGGAAGATCCATCTAGGACGTACAATCCCTCTAGCAGGTCCTGAGTTAGCCCTGTGGCCGTTTTCCAGTAAGAGACATTTCTGGATCAGCTCCAATGGGAGAAAGCCAGGGGCATCCTTAACAGATACCTAAGCCAGTATCGCTGTCTTCTCATGACGGAGCAGCAAGCCTCCTCCCCCGGATAGCCAAACTCCTCTCTCCATTCCGGCCACTTCTAAAAGCAACCTCATCATTGTCTTACATACAGCTGAACAACCAGAGAGAAGGATAAATATGAGGTAAATCTGAAAAATATATCTATTCATCCATCTTCCAATGGAAGATATGATATTAAAATACTTAAAAGGCTCTTGGTTTGAGTCTTGTCATGATGATAAATCTACTTCATCATAGAAAAATTATGAGTAAATCCCAAGGGATACTGTCTCAAATTTGATTTATTATGTATCCTTGGGGACAATTATAATCATATTAAATGACCAGTTCTTGTAATTTCAGTGATTTCTTGAACTAATAATGTAGAGTTTCGGTGTAGTAGTATCTCAAAATTGATCACACATGTTTAAAGGGGAATACAGTACCTTACAGTGACATTTTAATGTTTCCGTAAAGTTGTGTATTAATATTTAGACTAATATTAACCGATTAAAACCAAGTGTAAAATCACAGAGATTAAATGCTTTATTAATCTCCACTCTGAGGGTCGGTTATCTGCTACATTGACTTGTGAGAAATCAAGGTGAGTGCTACTTGACTTGTTACGATTTAATTGGACAGAAGCAGAATTTACATATGCATTTAATGTTTATGTTCCATCCAAGATAGAAACCTTTAACTTAAATTAAGTTAAATTAAATTAACTTTTAAATTAATTATATGAGCAGACTTAAAGTTAAAGGATGATTTTAATCTTCCAGTCTCCTGGACAGAAGGAAGTTTAATTTACATTAATATTTTGCATTAAACCTTTTACCTTCTTATCTTTTTGCCCCTGAAAATGTCCCTAAGGGAATCTTCTGGAAGGCTCTGCTGGAATTTCAGAGGCACTTACACAACTTTACTTAGCATAATAAAAAACAGATTAAATCTGAAGACTATGCAACTGGTAAATAAAAATCTAGATTAAAAATTACAATTTGCAAAGGGATTACCGATGTGTAGCAAATATTTTGTTTCCAATTACATTTCTTTATACCTAGGTCATTTCTAACTGGATTCAAATTTTCAATTATTTCTTCATGCAGATAATATAATGTGCCGTTACAATGTTCATACCGCTCTGTTTTACCTGATAAAAATTTGTCAATATACCAGGAAGTATAAAAGTAATGTGATTATTTCAGATTTTGACAGAGCACACCAAATAAATTCACTTCCTCCTTGCATTAAAACTATGCTTTTGAGCTCATTGTCATTATAAAGAAATCAGGGTTGTAGCTGTTTGCAACTGATTTAATGCATACAGTGTATAGCAGTACACAGTGGTTTTATTCTAAAAGCAGAACAGGACATTCAATCTCCAATTTCTATGTTTCACACAATTCCCCAGGTATGTGTAGTATTGGCAAGACAATTAGACAACCGGAGAGGGGCTAAGGGCTTTATTATCCGATTGGAAGAAGTGCATGTCTTCTGATAACACTACATTCTCCAGTGGCAGAGTGACAGTGGCCCAGTAATAAAAACATATACTGCATATAAATGCATCCATCCATCTTCCATAATCACTTATCCAATTCTCAGCATGCCAGGCAGCACAAGGCAGATTGCAGGGCAGGGGATAGTCTGGACAGCACGCCAGGCAGCACGAGGTAGATCACGGGGTAGGGGCTAGTCTGGACAGCACTTCACACAGCACAAAGTAGATTACGGGGCAGGGGATAATCTGGACAGTACTCCAGGCAGCACAAGGCAGATTGCGGGGCAGGGGATAGTCAGGACAGCATGCCAGGCAACACAAGGCAGATTATGGGGCAGGGGATAGTCAGGACAGCACACCAGGCAGCACGAGGCAGATTATGGGGCAGGGGATAATCTGGACAGCACGCCAGGAAGCACGAGGCAGATTACGGGGCAGGGGATAGTCTGGACAGTACTCCAGGCAGCATGAGGCAGATTACGGGGCAGGGGATAATCTGGACAGCATACCAGTCCATTGCAGGGCACCTGCTATGGGAAATTTCAAAGACATCAAGCTGCAGAAACCTAGGGCATTATACTCTGCACCGTGCAGCTTATGGGACAGAATGACCACGCTGGGGGTGATGCCATCTCACCTGCTGCTAGTGTGAGGCTTCTGCTCTTCATGCCTCGTGCCAGTATTGAGCAAAACGTGGAGTCACCTCCAGCGAGTGGCTGCTGTTTTATATACTGATTTCCAGCATGACCCCTTCAGTCGTGGATCACCTTCATTTAAGTGAGTTCCTGCATAGATCGCTATGCATCCTTTGGTAGCAATGGCAGGTACTATGCTTACCTATGCATTTGTAATGAGTGGTTATTTGAGTTACTCTTGCCTTTCTATCAGCTTAAACCTGGTCAATCTTCTCTGTCCTCTGCCATCAACATGGAATTTTTGCCCAGAGAACCACTGCTCACTAGATGTTTGTCTTTTTTGGCCAATTCTCTGTAAACCCTAGAGGTGGTTGTGCATGACGATCCCAGTAGATCAGCAGTTTCTGAATTACAGGCAGTCCCCAGGTTATGAATGAGATCCGTTCCCAAATTTTTTCTCTAAAGTCAAATTTGGTAAGTTGGAAAAATAATGATACAGAACATAATAAAAATCATAATAGTACAATAATAATAAAAGTAACTACATACAATTCTCTACTGTACCTTGAGCCAGTGAACCACTGAAGCCGCACAATTTTTTCATGAGCGTTACAAAGCAGTGAGTCTGTAACTTATTGTGAACTATTGATTTAACTCAATTTTTTTATATAATCAGATTTATAGCAGTCTTTTCATAAGTACAGGCTGTCTGTAAGTGGGATGTTCTTCACCCGGGGACTGCCTGTACTCATAACAGACTATCTGGCACCAACAACCATGCCACATTGAAAGCGGCTTACATTTCCTTTCTTCGGCGTTCTGGTGTTTGATATGAACATTAACTGAAGTTTCTGATGTGACGTCCTACTTCTGCCTCTTGTTTGCTCCCTCGTCAGTGGTGTTATAAAGTCTTGTCCTCCCCAGTCCTATCCTTGATGTCATCCCTGGCATGTTTGCTAATGTTGCTCCTGCCTGTTACCAAGTTCCTTTGTGTTTCCCATCCCTTTGTTAGGATCCCTCTTCATCCTTTTGTTCTGATCCCACTCCTGAATAAAGCCCCGGTAGGTTTTGCCCCAAATCTTGTTCCCATGTCCTTCCCCCAGCTATCTCTTGTCACATCTTACCTGTATCTGCATGATTTCATTCACTGTGCTGCTAACATATAACTGAGTGATTAGGTACAAGCAGTTGAACAGGTGTACATACTAAAGTGGCTAGTCAGTGAACTTCTGGCCATATAGTGTACATATTTTCAACATTGGTTGTAAAACTACAAAATATCCAGTCTTACAATAACCACTCCTGCAGTAATGGTCATTTTGGATTTTGGGAGGATGCATAAAACACTGCATTTAATGGATAATAAATCATATAAAAATGACCATAAAGAGATCACCATTGTAATGTTATCACTGTTAAATGATCATTTTACAAATATACCCCCCGCCCCCCGACAGCATGGTTTAATTGACAGCAGGGGACCATTGCTGAACCATTATAACAATAAAACAGATAATGTCATATAATGCATAGATGGAATTAAAATCCTGTCAAAAGATGTTTTGTTCTTCTGTGTTGCTTATGTAAACACAAGTTGTTTTACCAAAGTTTTGAGTGTTTATTATTTTTAGATTTCTTTAAGGTCTGTGGGGTGATTTGTACTTTATAACTTTGACTGGTTTTGACAGCCGTCTTGAGGACATCATCTGCTCCTCTGAGCAGCTAATCCTCCAACATGGAGTGATCTATCCAGATAAACATCAGCATACAAATGATGTAGTAGCATAGCTACCAGTTCAATGTAGGCAATACTTCTGTTTAGCCACTACCAAAGAAGAAGACAGCATTCGTTGCTTTTCAAGATACTGAGCTTCACAGACACCTTGCATTTCAGTTATCGGCTAACATATCTGAATGCAATTGAAAGCTTCATCTGCCACAGTTTCCAACTTTGCATTGGGGCGGCACATACTTACATGGGAAGTGAGTCATCCGTAAGCAATTTAACTAGTGCGGAAATGAGTAATATTGATCATACACACCCACATATGGTGGTCCCTCCAACGACAAGGAAACAAACCTTCTTATCTGTGGGGAAATTGCATGTTGTCCCAGCCTCTCTACACAAACTGGTAAGCCCCCCAGCCCCCCATAAACAGCAATCCCTCAGCAGCGTGTGATCAATTTAGTGCAGTTGGAAACGTTATATGAGTTAGGGCCTTGTTTTTATTTTGATTCTGTTGAGTTGCAATGCAGAAAATTAGCAGAATGCTCCAGATTTTGGCACCGTGCATAAACCAACAATACATTTCTTTTTTTTTTCTTCTGGAAATGCAATCTAAAGCGTCTTATTTTCACTTAAGTCTTCCTCGGAGTTACTTCTCTGCAGATTCCTCATTCAGCTTGTATATTAAGCATACTTTGCATCATTGTAGGAAGAGAGTAGAATAAGGAGGAGCGTCGTACTTTACTGGAACACTATTGGCTTAAAGTCTAGGTGGCGCAGGGTCTTGGTGGGTAGCACTGTCACCTCACACCACCGGGGCTAAGGGTCTGAATCCTGCCTCCGCTCTGTGAGCATAGATGTCCTGCCATCTCGTGAGCAGTGCAATGACATGCAGTTAGCTGAACTGCTGTTACTAATATCCTCAGGTGTGTGGTTTTGCATGTGCCCTGCAATGGACTGTCATCCTGTCCAGCCCCCCCACCCTGACTGCCACAAATGCCTGACAGAAAGCAGGTACCTGGCCATCGCTGTGGGCCCCCCCCGAGTACTAATATTCAGACAACCCATTAGTTGAATAACCGACTGTAAACATCTCCCAAGTTCAGTTTGGGGGGGGAAAAAAACATGCTTATATTTATTTTGATACTTGCTGGTCAGGCTATTACCGCAAGATGTCCGGAACTTGACCTTACTGCTTATTTGCTATCTAGTATGGTTCTGGGTTTAACGGAATCACGACTCTAATTTCAGAATTCTATGCTGTCCTCGTCTCATGGTGCCTCGCTGCAGCGGGCAAATTAAGCTAGCGAACAAGCTGAGCTGTCACAGCTGACAGTGATTCCCTAATCACTGCCGCTCCTATTTAACTGTAGCTACTGCACACACACATATCGTCACTGTCCGTTGCTCCCACACACAGTGAGTCACCCACAGCCTATTTTTTCTCTCTTCCAAGAGACAAACTTAAATGACTGACTTGTTCCAGACGCCTACTTTTAACCTGAGTGGTAGAACACTTTCAGAGCTGCCAGCTCCCCATGTTGTGTTTTCTGTGAATTTCTGTTTGAACCATATAATGTCCAGGTTGAGCTGGATTATTGCTGGAAGCGGCCTGTTTTTCTCCTCTACCCTACTTTGTCCACTTGTGATTCTGTCCTGTAATGGTTGACAGTGTGGATGGCGTGAAGGACTGTACTCCTTGTTTTTTATAAACAGGAAATGGAACAGAAAAAGGACCCAAAATGAAGTTCGGAATCAACAATCAAAACTGCACATCATATAAGTAATTAAAATATGACATTCATGTAAAAAGCATAATGACTGAGATTTTGTTCAGATGGAATCATGGTTAGAGTTAAATAAATAGTAAAGCTTCACATCAATTTTTTTTAAAAAAAGAGGGATTTGGGTTGGCACTTTGTAATGTGGATAGTGTTGATTTGATGTCAATTCTTTGTTAAGAGTAGCTGTACACAGACTGCGTACTTATGTTTGGTTGTTTGTTTATTGCCAATTATTTTAGTTTAGCTCATGACGCACTAGCTGAAAGAGTCATTGAGTGAGATGGTCCATGTCGTCTTCTGGGCTTCACAGCTGTGTGCCAGTCATTAGGCTGTGAATGAGCTGCATTTCTGCCTTAAGCTACCGCAGAAAGTATCCGTATAATAAGTCACTCTTTACAGAGCGTATACCAAAGACATTGTCATTTAATGTCTAATTCATACCAGGTTTAACAGAATTAACAACCAAGCACACAAGCAAATAAATAAATGAATTCAATCATTTATTAAGTAATCATTAGCTAGCAGTCCCCTAAAATGCTTTACTGGAAAATGCATATGTTTACCATGTAGTGAAGCTTCACACAGTTAAGCAAGTACAAATGAGAACTATATGTTTAGTTTGGCTCTGCACATATGCATGTTCTCTAACTGAGGCATCAGAAGCCAAGCAGCCCTCTGTTAACTTTTCTCCAGGAATACATGCAGTGATTTATGACTTGTGCTTATGTTGCATAGTAAAATCAGTTACCATAGAACTCCAAGAATTTCATTTCCCCCTAATTGTTTTTTTGTTGCTTTAAACTGCCTCAGTCTTATATTTTAATTGCTATTATGTCAGCCATGATGCTTTGTTTGTTGTTTAATTGCTCTGAAGCAAGTATTTTGTAAAGGACACTAAATAAATTGAATCTAATGAAATGCTTTCGCGTTCTTCATAACGATAAATCCATGAAAAGGTGTTCACAGTCATGAAGTAGGAAAATGGACTTTTATCACGACGAAGTTTACCATTGACAGGTGTCACTGTCCTCTAACAAGTAGCAAATTACAAAACACATTTGCATACATGTCAGTGGTCATTCGAATGGGTTTAATACCTATTTAAGGCTCCATGTTACTGTGATAAGATAATCACTTTAAGTGAATATTTTTTGGATTTTGTAATTGGAGAATACTAGACTAAACTGTAGGCATTCTAAACGTTAAATTCTAAAATATAATTCTATTGATTGATTCATCCCACATCACTCAAGTTCTGTAGCTAGCTAATGGTTGCGCAGATCCAATATGTTCTTTAAATAATCATGGCTACTACTGTTGCTGCAGTAAAATAACAGTCAGGCTCTAAAATAAATTTTCATGGCTACTTCTGTTCTGGAAAACTAATGTTATAATATAGTCAAGCTTCCTTATCATGAAAGGAAAAAAATATACTACTATTCGTAAAACGTGTTAAAATGTATCTATCTATGTGTATGCGTTACATGTAAACTTAACTAAGAACGAATTCACCATGACTTTCATTGGTCATTACATGAAAACTAGGGATTGGATGGCCACATCACCGGTGGACAGAAGTGAGCAACGCTTGTGAACATACAGGCCACTGATGGACTCACCTCCTGAAACTGCACATAGATACAGTAGGCAGTTGAAATCCATTGCAGCCGCATGAACTACAGCTTTTGGTCTGCATGTGCTGCGGTGTGTCACGTGCAATGGCTTGCAGGACTTCACGACCGCATCCTACGCTGCAATAATTTCATTTTTATTTTTTTACTGCAATTCCTTTAATCACTGCCAGGTGGTGCAAAGTGCAACTACAGTTATACAATTTTCAATTGTACTACGTTAATTATGGTACTAAGCAACTAATTAAAAAAAAAAAAAATTGCCTGAGAGAAATTGCACAGTTTGAAAGTTTCTATTTTATCCTTGTAACCCATGCTGAAAATGGTTTTTCATGAGTATTTTTTTAAATTTTACACTGAAAATGGCAAGTTTGTTTAAACAATAAATAATTAAAAATATTATGTAACTAAGGCAAATCACTTGAAATTGAGGCTGCATATATATATATATATGTATATATATATATATATATACACACACACATATTCTTCTCTCAAATTGGAGTCCTGCAGCCTTAATTTCAAGACTAATTTCAATTATTCTACATGCTCTGTATGTTCAATTGGAATAGACAGTAATATCTACACCCAGTAATGAAGTCGCATAGACAGTTCAGTAACGGAAGAAGAAATGGGATGGCGAGAAGAACAATGAACAATGAGTTCAGCATATTTTATAGCATTCTTTTATAACTGGGTTACACATGTAGAGTGTGGAGAACTACACATGCATTAACTGAAAAAAAAGCAAGCTGATTGAAAATGAGTCATTAGTTATGTGTTCACTGTATATACTGCAGCTTGCTTCCGGCCATGTTTGCTTTGTTTAACTATGGCCTGCTGGCTGTCGCTGGACCGATTGGACCAGAATAGCCAATGTGGCTGATAGCTGCGGAGCGAACAAGCATGGGATGGGAGCAGTGAACAAACGTCTGGCACAAACTTAGTATTGTTATTTATACTCAGGCTGGTTTGTTTTTATTCCTACCAAATCGCTTGTTAAATGCAGAGTGCTTTCGACTGGTTTTGAAGGGCCTTGTCCTGTGGTACGTTTAGGAGCCTTTGTTCTGCACCTCACAACAGGCCAATTAAGCAACATGTCTCTGACAAGCAGCAACTATGAAAACATTTACTTAGCCTGACTCTTATCCTCAAGAACAACAGTTCACTTCACAGCACTGGAAAAACTGATAGCTACTGTTATAGGAAGAGCAAAATTCCCGACCTCACTGTTATTCTAAATTTAAATAATGTGCAGCTGGACTTTCTATCTTCACAGAGGTTGTTAGTGAGATGAAAGCCATCTCAAATTCAAACAACAAGGCGATTCGCTTGCCCCAAGCAGCCAGCGGTTTGAATCCAGCTCCATATACGGGATTATGTTCAAGCGGCTGAGAAAGGCCTTGGTCATATAACAGTTGCAAAGAAACGCTTGAAAAAAAACTCTCATATCGTTCCGGATGTTATTTCAAACAGTAGTATGATGCATATTTCTTACCTGTTATTAATCGAATATGCAAGCAGAAATTAAAAGTGAGATGCAGTTTAAATGCCCAGTTTGCACTGTGTAGGGTTTGAAATCTGTCAAAATTGAAGGAGTGGTCGAAGAATCAGTCACTTTATGCTCAGTTAATTTCAATAACAAGTAGGATATACCTGAAATGATATATAGCCATACCTGCTGGTCATTTGATTACAGGACAGAATTAATATATTCACAGAGATGAATCTTTCTGCACTCAAAGCACTTACTCTTGATGTTACTCTCTGGAGGAAAGAAGCGTCACCTTGGTGGCTGTGATTGGTTAGTCTGCTTATTGAAATGTGCAGTTCAGAGAAGCAGATGGTTAATGACCCTGAAGCAGTCCATTGACTTCAAGTTTTGTAACAGTTGACATATTTATGCAATTCAGCTGTCGTTTTTGCTCATTGTACTTTCTGCTAAAAATATACCATAAATGTGACCTAAATGCATTAGCAGATATTTTGTATTATATACTATATTCTTCAAAATGATTACTCTGTATAATTACTACTTGTGCTTGCGTTGGTCAGGGTGGTAAACAGGTATGTGACGTAGGAGAATTGAACAGGGAACCTATTAGCAATTTGGGGTGTATCAAACAACACACAGAGGCAGTGCTTTTGGCCTTAGGTAACAGGCAGGCAAATTAGAATGGGGGGGTCAGCTCTATGAATCTGCAAAGGATGGATGTGTTTTCTGGTCTGTCTTGAGCTGAGAGGAAAACAGATGTCTATTGTACATCATCATCACCTGACTCAAAGATCCATGCACTTCCCCCTTATGTATACATATCTCTTATACAAATGTTCAGTTGTTTTCTGTAACCGATGTACATAATAAAACGTAATCTAATAAAAAAGGTGCTTCATAAGTTTGCAGTTCACACTGTGCTGACAAAGATCCCCATTGCATTTGCATAATTATTACATTAAGTACAGCAAGCTAAGCATTTATGATTTTTTTTTAATAAACATGCTTTTTTATTTTTGAGATATAAGTGATAAATCGAGCTGTCACAAGCAGTTGCTATTGTTGTTCACACCCTGAGAGGCCCCGAGGTTCTCATATGCCATCGTCTGCTTGCTTCAAAGAACCTACAGCCAGGCGAGAAGTTCAAGGGGATGCAAGGTGGAGGACACTACGGTGGCCTAGATTACAGATTACCTCACCAACTAGGGCAAGAAGCCACTGTCACTATCCTGGGAGAGAATGTAGAAACAGTACAGTGCTCTCAGAACCTTTGGCCTTTACATGACTGACAGGCTGGACTGGTCTGGCGACACAAAGGGAGTCTATAAGTGCAGAGCTGGGCTGTTTTTCTTGAGTAAACTGAAATCCTTCAGTGCATGAAGCTGCCTGTACTTTAGCAGTCCATCATAGCCGGTGTCATGTTTTTCTCTGCTGTTTGCTTGGGGGTGGGTTCCAGGTGAAGGAGGCTGGTAGGCTGAACAGACTTTAGAGGAAAGCTGCCTTTGTTGCAGAACTGAGTCTGAGCTCCTTTGAAGCAGTGGAGGAGGGAAGAATGGGGTCCAAACTGTGCTACATTCAGAATAATGAGGCCCATCGTCTCAACAGAGCACTGGCCCAGCTAAGGACCCTTTCCCTGAGAGGCATGACCGAACACCTTGCACATTGTTTTGTTCAGTGCTTCCAGTCTCTATGAACCAAGGAGGACACTAAACCAACTCTCTTTGTACCACATCTGAATCTTCTATCTAGAACAAATAATGTATCTTCCATATTTTTAAGACACTTGTTTTTGTGTTTATCATCTAAACTGCCTATCCCATTCTTCTGGTCCATAAATGTGATGTTCGAAGGGTTAGGCATATGAATGTTTTTTTGTTTTTAAAGCATATGCCAGTTCTGAATAATGTGCTGAAAATTGTAATTTTGCTAATTTTGCGTTTTAGTATCACACTGTCAAGACGCCTATTCTTCCCACGGTATGACCAGCAGGGGTCGCTGCTGGTCCTCCAGATCCCTTCTGATTCTTCCCAGGTGTGTCTTTTTCGTTATCCCCAACCCTATTGTGCTAACCATCCTCACCTGAATCGTGTCAGTCGCTCGTTAGTCCTGTACATAAGTGTCAGTCCTGTGTTCCCCAGTCTGCTCATTGATGTCAGTCTGCTTGTTGCCTGTACCCTTCCAGATACTTGCTTTCCTGTTTTGACCCCTCGCTGTCCTGTTTATTTCCCTGCTCTGGTTTTTGACCCCAATAAAACCCCCTTTGGTTCTCCTAACAACTGACCTCTAGTCCTTCGTTTTGCAAGTCACGACACAAAACACTTAAAAAACAAAAAATTTTTTAAATAGTCAAAAAACGTTTCAATTCAGGGTAAATACAGCTCTAAAACTGCATGTCTCTTAGTCAGCCTATTTTAGTTAATGGGCAATAGCTATGTAAAAGGAATCCCCTACTCCTTTTTAAAGTCAGGGATGCCCTTACCAACAAGATCATCAACTATATTTTCATTATTCATATTTCAATTTTAAGACATGTAAGTGTCTCCTAGTTTTAAATTGTATGGATTTTTTTTCTTACTTGACTAGTCTAAACTTCTCATAATCCATCAATCCATCTTCCAGCCTCTTATCCTGAACAGGGTCACAGCAGGGGCGAGAGCCGATTCCAGGCAGCCTAGGGCACAAGGCCAGTGTTTCTCACATTTCAGAAGATGTATGTTTTGGTTATTCTCCCTAAAGCAAAGAGTAAAGTCAGGACCCAAATACAACCATGTGCATTATTCAGGAGTTTGAAATTCATCCAGATTCTGACACTTTATGACTTTGCCCTGTAAATGTTAGAAATGAGTATAATGCCTCCAACATTTCATAACTTATCCAATACACCTTGGTATTTAATAATTCAAAGAAAATATTTAAATTATTTTATGAGAATGGGAAAATAATCCCCATAAGGCTCTATGCCAAACTCACGTAACAAACCAATGCTAGAGGTCATCTATCAGGATCTCTAAGATCTGACTCAAATCTCAAAAAGTGTCAAAAAGATCCAAGTCCACTCTTGATCTATTGATCTATGATAATATTATACTTTGACTTTTATTGAGAGCATACAGATAAATGGCAACAAATGTTTTCCTCCATAAATGAGAGATTAACATTGTGTTTATGATGCAGTGATAAAGAACCCCGTCCAAAAGTCCAGAGGCCATCCTTGTAGCTACAGCCATCGGAAATAGACAGCAAACATCTTCTTTTAGAACATAAGAACATAAGAACAATACAAAAGAGAGGAGGCCATTCGGCCCATCAAGCTCGCTTGGGGAGAACCAAACTAATAGCTCAGAGTTGTTAAAATCTTATCTAACTCTGATTTAAAGGTACCCAAGGACTCAGCTTGCACTACGT
>JAODJX010000097.1:25567669-25577712 GCA_026776945.1 Isichthys henryi | reverse complement strand
CACACATGCACTCCTACGGGCAATTTAGCAACTCCAGTTAGCCTCAGCATGTTTTTGGACTGTGGGGGGAAACCGGACTACCCAGAGGAAACCCCACGACAACATGGGGAGAACATGCAAACTCCGCACACATGTTACCCAGGTGGAGAACCCAGGTCCCAGAGGTGTGAGGCAACAGTACTAACCACTGCACCACCATGCCGCCCTACAAGTATGAAGTCAATGAAGTAAAAAAAAAACTCTTCAGTGGTAAGACTCCAGAGGTGGATGAGATTCACCTTGAGTTCTTGAAAGCTCTTGATGTTGCTGGGCTATCTTGGCTGACATGACTCTTCAACATTGGGTGGATGTTGGGAACTGTGCCTTTGGATTGACAGACTGGGGTGATGGTCCCAATCTTTAATAAAGGGGACATACAGTAAGGCTGTGATCCAACTGCAGGGGAAACACACTCCTCAGCTTCCCTGGGAAGGTCTACTATATGCTGGGATACTGGAGAGGAGGGTCTGCCCATTAGCCGAACCTTGGATCCAGGAGGAACAATGCAGATTTAGTCCAGGTTATGGAATGCTAGACCAGCTTTTCACACTCACAAGGATACTGGAGGGCTCAGAGGAGTTTGCCGAACCAGTCAACATGTGTAACATTAAAACCACCTGGGTAATATTGTGTAGACCCCCCTTGTGTCACCAGAAGAGCTCTGACCCGTCAAGACATGGACTCCACAAGTCCTTTGAAGGTGTCCTGTGGTATCTGGCATCAAGACATTAGCAGCAGATCCTTTAAGTCCTTTAAGTTATGAGGTGGGGCCTTCATGGATCAGACTTCGTTATCCAGCACATGGTTTAGATTTGGGGAATTTAGAGGTTAACCCTCTGGAGTCCACAGCATCGTTGCTAATGTTGCGTATGTTTCTCGTGTATTTTAGTTCATAACTCACTGAAATCTTATTATAGAAACATGAAGAAAACGTCAACTAAATCCGTAATGTTCTTTTCAAAACGTCAATTGTTGAAAGTATTAAAGTTTTTAAAATTAGGTTAAATCTGCAAAAAAATAAACTATGTCACCTTTCTTTGTTTTACCTGCATCGGGGGCCGTGTAATGCCGCCTTCACCTGAAGATCGCTATTCGCATTCTAAATAGCTGCATTTCCGCATATTCAAATCGCATTGGCATGGTAATTGATGAACAACGCAATGGTGAAACACGATACATTCCATTCAGCGCCATAAAAGGGGCGAGGGATGTGGCCAGGTGTCAATGGCTCATACATACACATGAAAGTTGCTACATATTCAATGAAAGGAGACAGAAATAGTGGCATTAATTAGGTTTTTCTTATTTATTTATTCAACTGAATGTTCAAACTACTCCATTTAGTCATCTTCATGTAACCAAGACTTTGATGATCAGATATCTGGGATAAAAAAAAACTGGCACCATTGCTTACTATGTACTTTTATAATGTTCCAAACTGCATTTTGCAATGTCCATACTTTGATGCCAAATTACAAACTTAAATCACATAAATCTGACATATTTACAAAGTACACTAAGATTAAGATGAGTTTAATGCCAAAACAATTATTTATTTGCCATGAATTAAGTTTATGATATTGAATGAAATGTGTGATCATGCCCCAGTCAGTGAAAGTCTGTTCCCTACCCCTAGCACCTTGAACTCTTTTTCATGTTCTTAAAGCCATTTCTGAACAATTTTCGCAGTGTGGCAGGACACATCATCCTGCTGAAATAGGCCACTGCCATCAGGGAAGATCATTTGCAATGATGAGGTATAAGTTGATATGGAATAATATTTAGGTAGGTGGTACGTGTCAAAATAACATCCGCATGAATGCCAGGACCCAAGATTTCCAGCAGAACATTGCCCAGAGCATCACACTGCCTCCACTGGCTTGCCTTCTTCCCATAATGCATCCTGGTGTCACCTATTCCCCATGTAAATTAAGGAATGAATATTACATTTAAATAGCACTTTTCACGACACCCAAAGCACTTCACAGAATCAATGGGGAGCCACTTCAGCCATGACCACTGTGTAGCACCCGCCTGGATGATGCAACAGCAGCCACTCCATGGCAGTATTCTCACAACACAGTAGCTAAGGTGGTGAAATGGCAGGAGTGAATTCATCAATTAGATACAGGGAATGACTTGAAAGGGCCATAGTGGGTACATTTAGTTAGGGTATTGGGGTACCACCCCTACTCTTTCAAGAGATGCCCAGGGATATTTTATGACCTCAGGGAGTCAGGAGCATGGTGTTACATGTCATCTGTACTCAATACGCGGAATCAAAAGGCTGGTGAGTCAATTGAATCATATGTTAGTGATCTGAGGATTAAAGCAAAGAGCTGCAAATTTGGCAATCTGAGTGAAGAACTCATTAGAGGTTGGCTAGTTTGTGGCATTAACAATGAGTTTGAGAAAGATATTGCTGCGTGACAGTGATTTAACACTAGCAAAAGCAATCTCCATTTGTCAAATTCACGAGATGACTGAAGAGCACAATAAAACTCTTGCTACTTCCCAGCTTCCTGCTACAGATGTTGATGAGGTTGCGCCTGAATTCATGAAAAAACACATAGATGCTAACAAAATGAAATTTCAATCTGATGAATCGTGACCACAAAATATTGTCAACTGCAATGTAGCTCGTGTAGCTATGCGAAATAAATCCCCACCTTTTGGTCAACAGTGTCATGCTTGCAAAAAGTGGAATCATTTTAAGAAATGCTGCAAGTCCGAACAATCTGCTCAGAGTAAGCAGAGATTTAGAAGGACTGTCCATCAGATAGAACCTGATCCTGTTAACATTGCTGATGAAACATTTTACGTTGATGGCATTACACTCCAAAAGTCTATTCAACTGATGTAAACATGAAAGACAAGGATGAGGCTTTCGTCACACTACAAGTTAATGACATTTCAGTGGAAATGAAAGTAGACATAGGTGCCAAGTGCAATATGATCTCAAAAAAGACATTTGACTCCATAATGATTGATGAACAAATAAGACCATGTGTTCAGACTGTGAGCCTTGTTGCTTATGGTGGGACCAGAATCAATACTCTGGGCATGGCTAAGCTGCAGTGCTTCCTTCAATGACAACCATATACATTGTCATTTTTTGTTGTTATTGAAAATGTCCTGCCATTGTTAGGGGTAAGTGATTGTACGAAAATGGGACTTGTATCATTTAGCAAGGATGTTCACCAGTTAGGCATTACTGTGGATGATCTGTCACAGCAGATTCTACAAGAATGTAGTGACCTTTTCTCTGATGAGCTTGGGAAGCTGCCTGTAACGTATCATATGACGCTTGACCCTGCCATCAACCCAGTTGTGCGTCCAGCACATCGCATTCCTCTGGCTGTGAAGGACAGAGTCAAAGCTGAGCTGGACAGGATGCAAAAATTAGGTGTTATCACTCCAGTCTCTGAGCCAACTGATTGGGTGTCATCTATGGTAGCAACTAATAAAAAAGGAGTCTGGTGAGATCAGAATACGTATTTATCTAAGAGATTTGAACACTGTTCTGAAAAGGCCACACCACCCCATGCGAACTGTAGAAGAAGTAGCTGCACTCATGTCAAATGCTACTGTATTCTCTGTTTTGGATGCCAAGAACTCCTTTTTGCAGGTTGCACTTGATCATAAGTCTTCAGTGCTAACTACATTCAGCACATGTTTTGGTTGGTATAGGTTTCTTCACATGCCGTTTGGCCTCAACTCGGCTAGTGAAGTGTTTCAGCGTTCAATGGAACATTTTTTTGCAGGATTTCCCTGCGCTATTATCATTGATGACATACTTATTGGTGGTAGAACTGTGGCAGAGCACGATGACAACGTAAGGAAAGTATTCAATCGTGCCAGGGAATTTAACCTGCGACTCAATCCCCTGAAGTGTAGATTCAGACTGAACCAAGTCAGTTATGTTGGCCATGTTTTCACATGTGAAGGGCTTAAAGCCGATCCTTCCAAAACTAAAGCGATCAGTGAAATGCCAGCACCAGCAGATGTTCCAGCTCTGCAAAGGTTTTTAGGAATGATTAATCACCTTGGAAAATTTATTCCAAACTTTAGTCAACTGACAGCTCCCCTGCGACAGCTCATGCACAAGGACAGAGTGGATTTGGGACACACAGCATCAGAATGCTTTTGAAGCACTAAAGCAACATTTGTCCAGTCCTCCTGTTCTGTCCTACTATGACGTCAGCAAGCCGGTGACATTGATATGTGATGCATCACAGTATGGTATGCGCAGATAGAGAAGGAGCTGTTGGCAGTTGTTTTTGCGTGCTCAGAATTTTATGATTACATCTTTGGTAAGCCTGTGACCAGAGAAACAGACCATCAACCGTTGGTCTCCATTTTGAAGAAGCCCATTCATGCAGCACCAGCAAGGCTTCAAAGAGACTTCAGAAATACAACATCACACTCACATACAAAAGTGAAAAACAAATGCATTTGGCTGACACTTTGTCTCGAGCTTGCAGCAGTTCCACAATCCGGCAGCCTGAGGAGGACAACAGTTTCGAAGTGATGACCGTGAACTGCATATCATCGTCACGTTTAGAAGAGTTAAGGAAACACACGGCCAATGATGAGACTCTACCGACTCCCAATGCTTTCATTAATCACGGATGGCCATGCAAGCCGCATAGCCTTCCTAATGCCATTCGTCCCTAACAGTTGATAATGCTGTAATTCTGAAAGGCTCCAAAGCTGTCATTACAAAAAGAATACATCAACATCATGCACAGAGAGCATCCTGGCGTAGATGCCACTAAAAGACGAGCATGAGGTATAGTTCTCTGGCCTTCTTTGTCACGGGACATTGAAAACGAGATCAGTTCCTGCTTTGTGTAACAGCACAAAACCACATCAGTAGAAAGAGCCACTCCAACTGCATCAAATTCCAGACACCCTGGTCAACTGTTGCTGCTGATATATTTTAATGGCGCAGTCAGCAGTATCTAGTGTTAGTGCACTGATATTCAGGCTGAGGTATGAGATAGACCTGCTTCGGGATGCCACCTCAGCAACAGTCATCACCAAGCTGAAGAGACACTTTTCAGTTCACGGTGCTCCACACACTCTCACATCAGACAATGGCAGACAGTTCACAAGTCAGCGCTTTAAAGACTTTGCTTCACAGTGGGACTTCACTCACATCACCAGCAGTCCGGAGTATCCTCAGTCCAACAGACTGGCTGAGAGAGCCGTACGTAATGCTAAACAGCTTATGGTGAAATCCTATAGGAATGGCACTGATGACTTTCTAAACCTGTTAAATCTCAGGAATGTGCCTCGTGATGCAAAATTAGGCTCACCTGCGGAAACTATTCTCCAGGCAAACTCGCACCATACTACCAATCACAAAGAAGCTGCTTGAACCATGTTTGTGGGACCCAGAGGATGTAAAATCCCAGATTTTCAACAAAAGACTGTCACAGAAGGCCTTCTATGATCTATCAAGCCGACCACTTCCACCTGTGAAGGAAGGACAGGTTGTTAGACTGCAAACCTCACAAGGCTACAATCGAACAGGTGTAGTGTGTAAAGAGCCCAGATCCTATATCATCCATTCAGAAGGGATGACCTACAGGAGAAATCGCAGGCACATTTTGCCTGTAGCTGAGGCTGCTCCTTCTCAAAAAGGCCCTGGTCTGCAGGACAGCGGAATTGAGTCTAAGGACCACAGTAGTGTTACAGAACAACCACCAGCAGTCAGACCACACTGAGCAGTTTTGAGATGAGGTGCACTCTGCAGCACCTCCCGTGACCAAAAGTCCTTATACTGTACATGTAGGACTTCCTCAGGTCGTGTCTGCAAACCAAATTCCAGATACAGAAACTATATATGTTAGTCAGCTAAATACATGCATAGTTTCATTTTTAGGTGTGTTGGTTATCCTGGCTATAGCTGATATTGATAGTTGTTGTGTAATATACAGTATATATGTATTTAAATAAATAAAAAAAGTATGTTAATTACATTGTAATTTCAGTCTCTTGAATACTATTGGTATTTGCCTAATGGTCCCATGTAACGTTTGTTGTGTATTTTTTTGGTCATTTGTAATTTTAGGTGATATTGAGTTGCTGAATTCTAATTCACATGCAGTGTCCACCTATTTTGTCTTTATGCGGAGTATAAGCTAAGGAAAGGGGATGTAGACAAGTCACCATTCTCATGTTGGTGATTGTCATCCTAATGTGTGTAACGGACTTTGGTGGAGCGGTCTACACACATGTGCACTAGAGTGAGCGCGGTGACACGTGTAGAAATAATATATGCAGGAAGCACGTTTGTTATGTTATGTGTCTCTCCCAGTTAATAAAAGTATATTTCAAGGTTAGGCGACTTGTTTTATTTACCGTGATGGTGAACGAACAACAATAATGATAGGCTTGATATGAAATATAGGTATTCCAATAGATGTTAGTTGGTTCTAATTTTACACCCTGGCATTGTCACGTTGTGTCGGCAACACTCATAAAAAAACAATATTTGTTAATTATATTATGCATATTGTGATATTTGTCATTTTCACCATTGTGTCAGTTTTTCTGCAAATTGTGTTTGTGTTTTTCATCATTGGCACCCCAGTAAAATTATCTGGTCTAGTCTTGCCGCCCCATTGTAAAAAGTTTGGCTACACCCTTAATTTTATCGAAATACTATCATGTTTCCTGTCCTGCCAGCTGCATCTCTGACATTAACACTGTTGATTATATTAGCAGTTTCGACATATGTTGTACTATTGATAAAATAGCTATATTTTATGCTTAATGATAACCAAAGCAGCTGTGAAAAACTTTTTAGAGCTTTACAATTAGCTCAGTTCACATCAAAAAGAAAGGCTAGTTTTGATCCATTGTAATGCTTCTTAACAGAAAAGACTGTGAGTAAAAGTCAAGTGCCCCATAAAGGTAATTCAGGGAGCACAGACTCTCGCAAACCTTCCAGTAGTCAATCCAACAGCTTTTGCCTTGGGCGTGACCTTTTCTTATTGACTTGGCATGCTACATGAAAGCGAGAAGGGTGGTGTCACTTAAGAAGGTATTGTTGGAAATCTTCTGTTGAGCTAATCCACTACTTATCCTACCACATAAAAGCCTTTTCCAAATAAAAGGATATTAAACAAATGTCCATTGACAGATGACTACACTTTTATTTATTTATTTTTTGATCATATTGGGATGATGAGCTACTAGAAGCTTAAGCATCGGAACAATCTTTTATGTGGACATTTTTCTCAATATAATGCAGCTCCATCCAGATGAACAATGATAAGAAAAAATTGATATGTCATAGGAGAGAAACAATATGACTCACAACAGCATTCAATTTCACTAGAACATTCTGGAACAAATAGGAAAATAACAATGGCCTGATATTTCTCAACAATGTCTTGACATTTATGCTTGTATGGGAATTTCAGTAGGTGAGATGGTATTGTCACAATGCCTTCTTATGTATCACATAAATGCAAAAGAAAAGGTCAGGGTGATATCCTAAAAGTAATTTCTGACAATACCAGACCATCATGTTGTGATGGCTTCTTCTCCGGGAGATGTCTGTTCTCATGTTAGTGCTCCGTATGTCATACCATGAACGCAGATTTCTGGGCAGTATATGGGATTGATCTGTGATCAGTAAAAATATAAGAATCAGGAATTAATTTATAATGCTGTTTTTATTGATTGAAATGCATTATTCCCGTGTAGCATTTTTCTGTATTTAATGGAAAACCTCAATGTAAATATATATATATATATATATATATAAAAGTATATATAAACACACACAGACACACAATCTGCAGAGATGGGCACAAATATATATGTTACAAATTACAAATCCATGCTCATCAAACTAAATAAACTGGTGTGAGAAAATGTATTTAATTAAATTACAAGTAATTGTATAGTAAATGTAATTTGAAAATGCAACAAAATAAAATAACAAAGGTATATGACGAATGCATATACTGTTACAGCCCTTGTAATTTATAATATTTACAAAATATACAGCTTATCCTAACTTTAAACAGAATAATAATTTTGTGATTTACATGTGTTACAGTTTTCATTGTAAAATGAAAAATAACTTTTGTAACATTAGTAATGTAATGAGCAGCAGGTTGAGGTTGGGGGTTTTGTCTTTCAGAACAGCAATTGCGGTTTTGATCTCGGTTACAGAACCATTACACCCTTCATTTATAGCAGTGTTTCCCACAGAATTAGTAGCTGACAGGGGTGCCAGTGTGTGTATGCACATGTACAATAAGGCACATCAATACTGTCTTAAGCTAATTATCATAATGCATTAATTTCCCACTTTGTTTTTCAGTAGGGTGTAGAACGTGCGCAAACTCAAAGAAGAAACTGTTTAGGCACACACTCAAAAAAAGGAACGATGCAACAGCATGATCACCAGTCGGTTCTCCCTTTTATACGAGCTCAGTCGCTATAAAAACACCTACGTTTAGCGGGTAGAAATTAATTTTGTCCTTAGGAACTAAAGTAGCTAGCCTGAATTATTGCTAATGAAGGCTTCCATACGTGACAACATGTCTGTTTGCATTAACTAGAATGCCGCTAGCAGGCTAGCAAGTTAATTCACAAGTTCTAGAGCACAGCACTGCTGTTTTCTAGTTCCTCTACTTTTCTGTCCTATAATGACATTCAGTGAGTAATATCTGATAGTATTTTTTACTGCATACTTTACCTTAAGGCAATTTGCGCCAAGCACCAAAGCAGCTTCTTTCCTTGGTTTACTGTTCATGGGAAAATGAAGTTCACACTGGGCAAGTTGAGCCCAACAGGATGTGTCACATGATTTACTTGCATCTAGCCAAAGACGACGACAGGATATTTAAAAGACTATAAGCCTGGTGATGAAGGTTCTTAAAATGACAGAAAATAAATCAAATTATATTTTGAATTATGAAGTATTTTAAATATTATTTAAATGTATAAAATACAAGCTCTCAAAGCATTTTGTTACAAGATACATCTTATTTTTTCTGCCCAGCAAAATATAAATTACTCAGAACTAAGGAAACACAGGGAAATACTACTGTAGGAGAAAAATCTAGAAACAAGTAAAACAGAAGATAAGCAATGCAGGGGCAGAGAACCATAAACAGAACAAATTAAACAGGGGGATAAACAATATCAAAATGAAAGTGAATACAAAAGTTCAGACAAAGAGACCTAATGAATGCAAGTGTGTCCAATCACTTCAGCCCAGGTTTTATATAAAGAGTAAGTCTATTCCACTTCTTTGCCGTTACAGCTATTCGGTTCACCTGCCTCCTCTCCTCCACCACCTTCGGCTCCCCGTCTTGGTCCGGGGTTGGCTCCTTCGCCTCCTGCCTGCTCGCCCAGCTAGATCTGTCAGTTTCAGAGTCGATGGAACCGACGGCCAAGAGACGGGCTTCGCCAAATCACTGTTCACATGCTCATTTAAATTGTTTCATCAAATAAACACTCACGTCGAAACTATCTATTGAGGTCTCCTTGGTTGAACTAAGGATAAACTAGAACAGGGAGGCCAAGGACTAATAAACACTAGTAAAAACAGAAAACCAATAAACAAACAAAACAGATGAGGCTGCCTTCAAAACCACAACTGCAGGGCACAGCCTCTGTGCCACACCTTCAGCCCATTAAGTTATCACACAAGGGTTGGACAGGGAGTGAAAAGGTGGGATGGTCAGCTATGCCTGCTAGACAAACAGGAGAGAGACATGAAAGGTAGGGTCGGACGGGAGCTGACCATGACATAAAAATAAGTAACTATATATTTTAACGCCTGCTCTTAGCTCCCTGCACTGGCTTCCTGTGAAGTTCAGGATTGACTTCAAAGTTCTCCTACTTACATATAAAGCACTTAAAGGCCTATCACCTAGCTACCAAACAGAGTTACTCCAAGTTTACAGCCTGCACCGTCCACTCAGGTCGCAGAATGCATGTGTCCTTATAGTCCCACATATAACTAAAGC
>JAODJX010000097.1:25552799-25567569 GCA_026776945.1 Isichthys henryi | reverse complement strand
TGGTATTTGGCCCCCTGGCCATTGCACCTACAAGAATTTTTGGACATTCCCATTGGCATAAATTTGGTGTTGCCCCCCCCCCCCCCCCCTTTGTAGCTATAACACCTGCCACTCTGGGAAGGCTTTCCACAAGATTGTGGAGTGAGTCTGTATGAGTTTTTGCCTGTTCATCCAGAAGAAAATGTGTGAGGTCTGGCACTGATGCTAGACATGAAGGCCAGGTTCAAATTGAGATTGATATCAGGGCTCTGCTGTGGCCAGTCAAGTTCTTCCACACCAAACTCACCCAACCACGTCTTTATGGACCTTACTTTGTGCACCGGGGTACTATCAGGACACTGAAGGCACGACGGGAAGGGAAGCATTGGAGTCAAAGTATACGGGGTAAACTCGGGGTTTATTAGAGGGAGAACACAATCGAGGGGACAGAAAACCGTCAGCGACTACAAGATGTTACAATACAGAGTCTCGATTGGACAAGACTAGGAACAGCTGGTAATCAAGAGGATTCCACATGAGGTTAACGAGGGGGCATGGCACACAGGAGGAGCAGCATGATTGGGACGTGACAGGTATGATCATGTTGTAACAGAAAAGGTTCTTCCCCAAACTGTTCCCACAAAGTTGGAAGCATAGAATTGTCGAAAATGTCTTGGTAGGCTGAAGCATTAAGAGTTCCTGGAGCTAAGGAACCTAGCCTAACACCTGAAACAGAGCCCCATGCCATAATCCTCCCTCCACCAATCTTTACAGTTGGCACAATGGAGTCAGGCAGGCAACGTTCTCCTGGCATCTGCCAAACCCTGAGTTGACCATCAGACTGCCAGACAGAGAAGCGTGATTCTTCACTTCACAGAACACATCTCCACTGCTCTGCAGTCCAGTGGTGGCATACTTCACAGCACTCCATCCGACTCTTGGCATCGCGCTTGGTGATGTGAGGCTTGCTTGCAGCTGCTTGGCCATGGAAGCCCATTCCATGAAGCTCCCACCGCACCGTTTATGTGCTGGGGTTAGTGCCAGAGGAAGTTTGGAACTCTGCAGTGACTGAGTCAACAGAGCGTTGGTGACTTTTATGTACTATGTGCTTCAGCATTTGACGACTCCACTCTGTTACTTTACATGATCTGCCACTTCATGGCTAAGTTTCTGTTGTTCCTAAATGTTTCCATTTTACAGTAATACCACTTCCAGTTGAGTGTGGAATAGCTAGTAGGGAAGAAATTTCAGGAACGCAAAGGTGGCATCCTATGACAGTACCACACTTGAATTTACTGAGCTTGTTGTAACTATTATTTTGATTAATATTGATTCATACTGTACTGAACTGATGGGAATTTGATTTAATGTAAAAGAAGAGTGAATTGATATAGAAAAGCAATTTAATTTAATACAAAATTTAGTTGATGAATAATTAATATAGGGGTGGCATGGTGGTGCAGTGGTACCTCTGGGACCCGGGTTCGAGTCTCCGCCATGTTCTCCCCATGTCGTCGTGGGGTTTCCTCCGGGTACTCCGGTTTCGCCCCCACAGTCCAAAAACATGCTGAGGCTAATTGGAGTTGCTAAATTGCCCCTAGGTGTGCATGTGTGAGTGAATGGGGTGTGAATGTGCCCCGCGATGGGCTGGCCCCCCATCCTGGGTTGTTCCCTGCCTCGTGTCCATTGCTTCCGGGATAGGTTCCGGACCCCCCGCGACCCAGTAGGATAAGCGGTTTGGAAAATGGATGGATGGATAATTAATATAGCAATTTTAACTTGTTTAATTTGGGACAATTTATAGAAAAAATATTGAAATCAGTGGGTGGCCCTATTAGTAATATTCTGTGTAAATAAAATGTAAGAGAAGAAGAAAAGTTTTCTGTCACTGTTGATGTGCGTAAGATGAAAGCAACAGACATTTATGTTTATTGTAATTATCTTTGGTATACTTCTTGATAAAGTATTGAAAACCAGAAATGTGTCTGTGTGGATTATGCTTATATTACATTGTGGGGACCAAATGTACTCCACATTGTAGTACAAAACAGCTATTTTTCTAGGTCCCCACAAAGATCTGTGAATGCAATTAAAAAATTATTTATGGTTAAAGTTAGGGCTCATGTTGGAAATAGAGTTTTCCCTATAGAAATGAATGGAGAGTCCCCACAAAGATATAATTACAAACCTGTGTGTGTGTGTGTGTGCGTGTGTGTATGTAGGTGCGTATATGTATCAAACATGAACATGACAAACTGAGCAAAGTGATATATACTGCACACCAGAACAGAAGGCAGTTATACTATACAAATTTGTATATACTATACAATAAAAATTACAGAAGGGTGATGCTGCACAATCACAGCTGATACAGCAATAGCATCTTCTGAGGGTTGTTAGCAAGATGAGCGGTTTTAACTTATAATGCTTACACAGTGGACCTAACAAGTATTAGATAGTCTGGTGTCTCCATCTGCTTTGGCAAGCCTGTCCTGCCTGTTTCAGCAAGTGAAATACTCACTCATGGGCAGAGGCTGCATGTGGGCTTTGGCAAGAAGCATCACTCACAGACCATCAATTTTCTCCTACACCATTTGACAAGTGAATTTACTTGCAATTTGGCAAGCACCCTCTCGTGTCCATTCCAGACTTTGCACGTATTAGTTTGTTTCTTTACTTCTGTGTCCTGTGACTGTTTAGCTGGGGCAGCACCCTGGACCACACTGCTGTATCACCAGTCCATGGTTTGGCAGCCAAATGCTCCTCTGCTCTTTGTGTGCCGGGAGTTTGCATCTTCTCTCTATATCATGTAAGTTTCTTCCAGGTACTCCAGTTTCCTCCTGCAGTTCGAAGAAATACATTCAGGTTAACCGATCTCTCTAAATTACCCATACTGTGTGTGCCACGTGGTGGACTGGCTTCCCATCAAAGATGTTCCCCTACCTAATTCCCAGTGCTGCCTGGCATTGGTTCCCAGTCCCCCTGCAACCCTAACCAGTATAAGTGGTTAGGAAATGGATGAATTATTTAGTTGGCACAAATATGTTCAAATCCTCCTTCCGGTTTGGTTAAAGGGATAGTGACACACAATCTTTGTCTTTTACAAATCTATTTGGGTCTTATTTAATTATTAATGTACAATTAAAAGTATGAAATGCTTTATTGTGTCATTTGGCACTCATTCATGCCACTCCCCTGTCTTTCCACTGCTAGGTAAATTACGCCCTCCCTTAGTGTGAGGAAAAACAATCCATGTGCGAGGCGTGCATAGTCAAACTGGAAGACTTCTTTACTCCGCAAGCGGTGCGTTTAAATGCCTCATGTCAGGTCCCTATTTCTGCAGCACAAACAACAGCTCCCTGTTTCCATAAGCGCTTGGCCTGATGAACCCATTGATTTGAGAGTTGCCTAGACAACGCAAAGGAATTCACTTGAACGCGCCTAAACAATTTCACTTTTTTTTTTTCTGCTCAGAATTCACTTTGTCTTTGCAAGGACCCGTTTTATTATTTCTTTTTTAAACGAGCAACACAAGAAAGTCTGTTCATCTCACTCTGACTGAAAAACAAGCCTGTCAGAATAAATCACAATCAATAGCTGACTAAATAAATGACTTTAAAAATTAGTTATCAAGGTGTTCATATATTTACTGTACATGCACAAATTACATTTTACTGTAACACATTATATACTCTCTGAGTTGCACAAAAAGTCTTGGTTATATTAGTATGACTCATCTATAATTTAAAATGTAAATGTGAAAGAATCAAGTACGACTGGAGATTTGAAAAAAAAAGTAGACAATCAAATAAACAAATATGAACATAAGCATCAAATCTGAGACAGATGCATAAATTTAGCAGCTGTGAGATTATATTTTGCTAAATATAAATTTCTAGCTGTCTAAATTTTTAAGTAGGCTAGCACTGTAGTCATCACTTTTTTTCAACACCCTGGTCCAGTTCCAAACAGTAAGGACACAGAAATCCAGCATTGTTTTCCTCACTTCTTGCATAGCACAGTCGCAGATAAAATGTGTGATATTTACCTATGTCCATGACCCTGCACCTGACCAAAAAAAGATTATTTTCTGCCAATATTGTCAGAAAATGTAGGTGGTGCCCTTGTCGACGTCTCCCGGAAAAAAGACACGGAGCTCTTTGCTGAGATGGGTTAACTCCTGTGTGTAGTAGCAGGCAGGTGTCACCTTGGTACTCCCACACGCCCTGACTGAGTGCTTAGTGATGATACGACCCCTGCATAACCTCTGTTTCTCCAAAGTCTTACACAGGTGACATTAAACTGTGCTAATTCACCAGCTTCTTCAGTTCTTCTGTGATGTCAGTATTATTTGCTGAATTGTGACACATTTCATATGTGATTCTGTATATTTAAGTCTTTAGATACAAATGTAAAGTAAAGATTTTACCGTTTGACACATATATGAGATACTGTATGTTACATACAGTATATATGTATGGCATACCTACAGTATCACTAAAGTACACGTTTCTGAATAAAATTCATTTCTATTACATGATTTGTCTGAAAGATTCTAGATTTTTGGAGGCAACTTGGTTGAATCTCATACACTATACACACTATAGCATGTAGAACATTTTACGACACAAAGCTACGGTGAGTAAATTGCTTCAGTTTTAACAATGAGTTACCAATTTAAACCATCAAATTATATAGTTTGCAGCTAAGGTAACAGGCGAATGCCAGGAAACTCAAAACATTTGTATTTCAAGAGGATGTTTAAGTCACCCTGGGTATCTCAGCTGGCTGCTGCCAGGGTACCACCCACAAACCTGTCTAAGTGTCTTCAGCTTGCCAGCTGTCAGCTGTGACAGAGATATCACTATTCATCCAGTATGTACCATATATCATAATAATATCCAGTATAGCGGCTGTGTGTGTGTGTGTGTATGTGTCTGTATGGAGTATGCATGTTCTTCTCTTGTTGCATGGGTCTCCAAAGAAACACACGCACACTATATGAACAAAAGTATTAGGACACACCTATTACTCAGTTGTTTCATTCAGACCCATTGCCACAAGTGTGTAAAATCAAGCACCCAGCCATGCAGTCAGGTCTACAAACATTTGTGAAAAAATGGGTCGTTCTGAAGTGCTGAGTGAATTGAAGCGCAGTGTCATAGGATGCCACTTTTGCAATAAATCCATTCATGAAATTTCTTCCCTGCTAGATATTCCATGGTCAATTGTAAATGATATTATTGCACAGTGAAAGAGTTTAGAAACAACAGAAACTCAGCCAGAAAGCGGCAGACCGGATAAAGTAACAGAGTGGGGTAGTCAGGTGCTGTGGCACACAGTGCGTACAAGTCACCAATGCTCTCTTGACTCAGTAACTGCAGAGTTTCAAACTTTCTCTGACATTAACTCCAGCACAAAAACCGTGCACCAGGAGTTTCATGGAATGGGCTTCCATGGCCAAGCAGCTACCTGCAAGCCTCACATCGCCAAGCACATGTTCTGTGGAGTGAGAAATCAGGCTTCTCTGTCTGGCAGTCAGATGGACGAGTCTGGGCATGGCAGATCCCAAGAAAACGTTACCTGCCTGACTGCACTTTGCCAACTGTAAAGTTTGGTGGAGGAGGGATAATGGTATGAGGTTGTTTTTCAGAGTTTAGGCCCCTTAGTTCCAGTGAAGGTAACCCTTAATGGATCAGCCTACCAAGACATTTTGGACAATTCTATGCTATCCACTTCATAGAAACAATTTGGGAAAGACCCTTTTCTGTTTTAGCATGACTGCGCCCCAGTGAACAAAGCAAGTTCCACAAATATACGGTGGGGTGAGTTTGCTCTCGAAGAACGTAACTGTCCCCCTTGACCCTGACATCACCCCCATCAAGCACCTTTGGGATAAACTAGAATGGAGATCAGAACCAGACTTTCATGTCCAACATCAGAGTCTGACCTCACAAATGTTCTTCTGGATGAATGGACAAAAATTCCCACAGACACTCTAAAATCTTCCCAGAAGAGTGGCAGCTGTTATAGTTGCAAAGGGGGGACCAAACTCCATATTGATGCCAATGGATTTATAATGAGGTGTTGGTGTAAAAATTCCTGTTGGTGTAATAGTCAGGTGTCCCAATACTTTTTCCGTATAGTATGTGTGTATTATGTCAGCTGACTACAGTATTTGTCCTAATGTTTCTCACTATGGTAACACGCATTAGGGGTTTATACCACATTTCTTTTCAGATATATTGGCCGTTTTCATTTTTGTTGGCCTTGTGAAGTGTCACCTCTGTATAAACTATCTTATATCCTGTGTTACCGGGGGTTTATGAAGCCATGAGCAACAGAGAAGAAACAAATTGCACAAATCCTCTTACACAACAATGTGAGCCCACGATATGGTCTTTGTTCCCACGATCTAGTCTTTGTTCCCAGGACTGCTGGCCTAGAATATTTAATGCAGTTTGTTATGGCCACAGAATGATCTCATTGTGTCAAAGTCTTGGCTTTGAGTAATCCCTCTAAAATAAAGGATGCATGGGCTCAAAGTGTGGCACTATTCTATTTTGAGCTCACGCTTTGTATTTTTCTTGCCTATGGCTGTTAAAAACTGTTAACTTTGGTGCTAAAGAGAGCAAGCATTCATTTTAGAATTTCAATGGACGGACATTCATTTGGTTAGAAGACGATCTGGATTCATATTGACATCAACCATTGTGAGTTATTCTTGCAAGAATTCATGAAGAAATCATGTAATACTCTTAGACTGAGCTGTTGGTTGGGTCATCATCTGTTAACATAGTGGGGAAGGCAGAAGTAAATGTGTGATCTTATAGATGTCACAGATCATTACAGGATTTTAATGAGGTATAACGAAGTTGCTCAATAACTGCAAAACTCATTTAGCTAGATTAAACCCCCATTCCCCCAATCAGTGTGGCTTGAAGATTATTCTGAAACGCACTTAGATCTGATCCCCCCTGTGTATGTTAATGAAGAAAATAATGTTAATTTTTTTCATTAACGGACGATATGAAGAAGCATAGCTTTTAACAAGCATTAAAAGAAGCTTGACAAATTGACTGGTAACACTTTACTTAAGGGTGCTCTTCATAAGGCTACATGATACCAATATAAGCCTTTCATGATAGGCGACATAACTTGCTTGAATATCCCTGCATGTTATGAAAAGGAAAATGGTTGACTGATGCTGATGTTGTTTGTACTTTAAAATGGTCGCAATAATGGGATTTTCCTCTGATTCCCTAAGAATATTTGAATTGCTTTTTATTTTAGTTTTGGGTACAGTTAAGTTTGGTTATTTGGTAACACCTTACTTACAGCACAAATGGCATCCTCATTAGTCAGCCCTTTCCCTTTTCATATCATACAGGGACATTTAGGCATGTGTGACACTTCCATGAAGACTGCTCATGCGTAATGGCTACAGATTAAGTTAAATGATACAAAGATTATATGTTGACATTTACCTCACTGCTCAAGCATTAATCTTAATCAAATGGTTGTGGATGCCCGTGTGGCCGTGTCAGGTGACTATCCCCGTCTGAGCTTAGTGCATGCCGCCCACACAAAGCTGTACATCTCTGTATAAACGAGAATGCAAAAATCCTTGAATTGGCAATGTTTACACCAGTCCAGATTAGCCTTGTTGAAAGTCTCATTGCCACTGAAATGACTTCTATTTAAGTCTGGTCTTAAATGGCACTGAATTGACTTATGGTTGTTTCAGATTGTTTTTCTCTGTTTGAGGTACACATTTACTTTTCTTCCCTTCTCTGATTCACCCTAAAATGGAAAATACTGAAAATAAAGCTTGAATCCCCCCCCACATGCACGAATGCACACATGCACACACACACACACACTGAATTATGTGGTTCTGTCCTTGAGCTGAACTGACTTTTCTAAAATCTTAATTCTCTGAATCCTTCAGTATCCCAGCTGATTTTTAACTAAGTCTGGGACTCCTTCTAGTTTAAAACCATGTAGCCAGATGCCACGAGAGATAGTTTTTCTCTTTCTCTACAGCTGCTGCTTCGATATTCTACTTTCTACACTCAGCAGCTATTTTATTCGGTACTCCTAGCTAGTACTAGGTAATATCCACTTCAGAGAAGGCATTTCGCATACCACTGTTTTACTGGGCTGTTGTTGTTGCACTTGTGTTCTTCCTGTTACCTTTAACTAGTCTGGCCACTTTCCTCTCACCTTTGTCATTAAAAAGGTGTTTTAGGGTGCATGACTTTAATTGTCAGGATGTTTTATGTTTTCAAATCACACCATTCTCTGTAAACTATCAACACTGTACTGTGTAAAAATCTGAACAGGCAGCTGTTTCTGAGATGCTGGAACCACAGCAACTGGCACCAACGATCACACCATCTTCAAAATTGCTTAGATCAGGCATCTTAAGTGAAACTCTGCATCCTGTCTATGCTACAAACATTCAGTTGCATGATTCTCTGTGTGCCTAAACAAGCAGGTGTGCCTGATGAACCCAGTGTAAGGATTGGTTCCAATCTTGATGCCGTTCAGGGTGTCATCTCCCTGTTTGTCCAGCAGGTGTCACTGGTGATCCTGTCTCCCATTGTTTCCTAGGTCTGTTCTGTCCCTAGTATGTTCCCAGCTCCCTAGGCTGATGATGGACTGAATGGATTAAACAGCTAGCTGAGAACCTAGCTACCCTAACATCCCCTAGCCAAAAACACAATTTGTTTTGAGGGCTAAGATTTTCCCCTTGTTCCTGCATTCGTGTTATTTCTGTAATGGTCCTTGTTTTTGCATATGTTTCTGGTTATCCTAGTGTATACCTAGTTTTGTAATTATTTCACTTATGTTCCCTGTATCCCCTTTGTTTTTCTAGTCATTAGTGTTTGATTGTGATTACAGTTCCCTTATCTCTTCCTCATTGCTCCTAGTCTGTCTTTTTTTGTAGTTAGTTATAGTCCACATCTGTTCCTTGTTTAAGCTCTCGTTGTCAAGTGTATCTAAGTGTCTGCCCTTACTTAGTTCCCTAGTCGCTCATTGTTTGTATGTGCTTGTTCCTGTGCTGCTGCTATATTTGTTCTTGTGTTGTTTCCTGCTTTAGCTCTTGTGTTCTACCTATCTGCCTTCGTTAGACCTTTCTTGGTTCCTTTTTTTTTCTTGTTTTGTTGAGTTCAAAAGTCCCTTGTTTTGTAAGATGCAATGTGGATCATCTTTTTCAATATGCCCCACCATAACATATCGCAAATGATTTACCTTCAAAAATAATAAAATAGATCAATGAACCAATAAACAGACATTATTTGTCTTCTTGTTTTCAAAGATGATTATTTGTCTTACATGGATTGCAAACCAAATGTATCACCACACTTTTACCACCACATTTAATATGAAAAAATCTACTGAAGGTATACTTTGCATCCTACTTCCATCTGTATACTAATAATAATAAGAAGATGAATAGGGCGAAGAAGAATGAATAAGCTTTGGCCATGAAGACCCAAGTGGCATGACAGAACATACAAGTTAATCCAAAGTATTTATGGCCCGTAGAACCACATTCTTTCACAGAGTACGATTACCAGTTACCATTACACAATATTAATGTCACCTAAAATAATTCTCTTTCACACATATAGGGATATGTTTCTTGTTTTCTTGTATAACACCTCTTTATCATATACAGTTAAATAAAATGCATGCATTCATTGGTAGGGTAACAAATGAAAAAGGTTTGGAAACATTTAGAAAGTGTAATATAAAGACTATTAATCAAGGACTGTAATCAAATCATCATTTGAATCTGTAAAAGATGCATAGATTCATGTGGAGTAATTGGATTTCCCAAAGACCTCCACCGCATAGTCACTGCTGGACATGATAAATATTTGAAAGCCAACTGTGACAAAGTAAGCCAGAATTTTGTGAGCAATGGTGCATTAGTCATCAATTAGCAGTTTGGGACTGTTGGAGAGCTTTACCTCATTGCACAGCGTGGCAGCCATACTGAATATCTTCTTTGTGCAAACTCATATGTTGTTTTGTGCATTATTTTGCTGACTACTAACTGATTTGTAGTAGAGAACTTATAGAGGTATTGATATGTATGGTGGTCAATTCTCACACTTTGGCAGGTTCTGCGTCCACTATGTGGGTAAAATTCCATTGTACTGGATATGTTTGTACTGCGTCTTTGTCATAGCAGAGCAGATATAGGGAGAATTACCTTATTTTATCTCAGACATACTAAAGACACTTTCATTCTCAGCATAACCAGTGTCAGAAGAAAATGACAATGGAGCATTTAGGTCTCATGAAAGTACAGTACAGAAGTGCTGTGCGATAGCAGATAATTTATGCTTTCTTTGTTCATCCATCACTCCATTCATCCTTTTTCCACATAACATAGAAAGATTAAAAACAGGAAAAGGAAATACCACGGCATATTTTCATGCATCTCCCGTAATACTGTTAATCCTTATATCGACTGTATACTTGGCTGTTATTGTATGTGCACTCTGACATTTTTGCCTATTATAAATCACTGTTTTTTGTACATCATATATTGGAATTAATGCCTTAAATATCACTTCTGCATAAAAGCATAGTTTTACTTAACTTTTATAATCCATCTTGCCACCCTTCCCCTCTTGAACTATTTGATGTATTTTTTTAAATGTAACTCTGCTTATGCTTCGCAGTCTGAGTAACCAAATCTGCATTTCACTGCAAGTTGTACCTGTATAACTGTGCATGTGACAAATAAATCTTGAATCATTCATCAAAATCTGGGCAAAAAAGTTTCTGTGAGTTACAAAGCGATGGCAACCATATTTTTCTGGAAACACCAACAAGAGTAACCGCCGAGAGAGGCTTGCTGCCTGCATCATATAGCCCAAGATCTCAGTACTTCCATGCTGGGTCACGCTTAAGAGGACCTTCATAATTATCTTCAAGTGGATGAGGTATTAGAATCTGTCATGATATGGTCAGAGGCGTAACACGATCTGGGTTCTTCAAACTATTAATTCACTGTTAGCTGCCCTTGGGGTCAGGAAATTAAACTAGGATGCAGGCTGAAATTCAGGGAAAGTGAAAGCTATATTATTCACAGATCACATTCATAATGGTTTGTAGTTATAACGTAATTACCCAACATACATTGACTTCATTTTAGCCTCACAACGCATACTCTCTCTGTAATGGCAAATGAGAAAGGTTCTTACTGTGCTCATTTAATTATTTACTGTGATCATTTGTATTAATCATTTAATCAAAATAATGCATGAAATATAAATTAAAATATAAGCCTTAGAACTGAATTGCTCTTTCACCAGCTAATACAGCCGAGAGGAAAATCGTTTGCTATCCCATTGCCTACTTTGAAAAAAAAATGTCACTCATGCCTAACATAGCAAATTATTCTTACTATAAGAGCTCATTAGCTGTTTTCTGTCTATTACTGTAATTTTGCTTTGAGGTCTGCAATTTGGTTCTGCTAATCTCAGTTTATATAAAGACTAATAATATGATTCAGTTGCTCATAATAAGGATTTATAATAGTATTATTTATATTCCATGATTCCTATTAATATTGGACTATAAAAATCTTGACTGAGCCAGTCACTCGCCATTCAGTATTTAAGTGTTTTGATTGCTCTGCTAAGTGGAGTGGAGATTCTTTCACAGAATAATCATGGCTTATGAGGTCACTTTGATATACTGTATAGTTGCATAAAATAAAACAAAAGAATGCTTTTAAAGATCTGAAGGAGGCTTCATATTAGTGCTCTTCAAAATCTATACAGTGGAACATATAAATTGTTCTAGCTTAGATATGATGGCTGACATTTAGTCACAGCTGCAAAAAAAAATTGTAATATTGTAGTACATGGGTAAATGGCATATTTTCTAACACTGCTATCAGCTGCCCGTAAATATGTCATTTCAAATTCCCTTTCGTTGCATTACAGTAATCAATTTCTTAATTGAAATTACTGAAACTTGAATTCCACTTCATTCTAATTATAACAGATGTAACAGATATAACAGTTATCTGGAGAACTAAAATACATTTACAATTAAGCAGTTAAACCTGTACTTCAAGAAAATGTCATGACTGATAAAATGGTCTTAGTCTTTTTAAAGGAACTTTACCGTGTTGAAGCATTTTCATGTTTTCGCGTTTTCTACAACTCTCCAGTATTCTCCTCAGTAATAGGACAGCCCAGAGCTGTGCTTCGGTGGAATTTTCTCTTAAACTCTCTGAACCACTGATATTTATCAGTCCTGAGGTTATCTATTTTCCCCTCTCCGTACTCCTTAATAGGCTATAAATGCTGCTCACCCCTTCTGGTATGCATGAGTCTTAAATTACAGGATTTTTTTTACAATGTCCATTAAACAGACCTTAGCTTACATCATTTATTCATACTTTATACTACTCAGTTCAAAACTGATGATGAAACAGACCGACATGTTGTAAAGCACATCAATCAAGCGCTTTGTCCTTCAAATAAGCCACTTTGTATGTTCGTACAGTAAACAAGAACAAAAACAACAACAATAATAATTATTAATAATTATTATTACTACTATTATTATTCCTCTTGGATAGGAAAGACAGTATAAGAGCTATTAAAAAAAAAATCTTTTTCTTTTGACTTTTTCGTGTTTTATTGATGAATTTGCAATTCTTATGAAAAACAGTGAGTTTCCAGTGGGAACATACATGTGTTGAATGAAAAAAGATTCAAAGATAATTCAATGCCATATTAAAAATAGCAACACCGCAGGAGATCTTTCTCGGAGGACAGTTAAGGCTATTTATTTTACTATATGTTAGTTTGATCTATTTTCATTAGGGGCAGTAAGTATGTTGATGCACTTAATTGATTCTGTTTTGAAGACTTGGTACTTCTCAGCTTCAAGTTTAGAAGAAGTTTGGAACTTATTCATATTCAGTGTCACAGTTCTAAAGTCTTTAAATAAAATAAGGACGTGTGAATGGTGAATACTGGGAGAAAAGACAGCTTTAAGCATTTTTTCTTTCAATGCAGTGTTTCATTTCTGTTGAAAGAACTGAAGCATTGTTGCCTGCAGAATATAGTCTTACAGTATATATTCTCATCTTGAATAAATTATCCAAAATAATGATAATATCATTGGGTCATACAGTGACTGTCACCTCACACTAACCAAGACTGAAGACCAGGACCACACTCCCTCTCTCAGTTTGTGTTTATGGTACATTCCATTTAATCCGAGAAGTCGGAGGTTCTAGGTCCCTACTTGGAAATTTCAACTGTAACCAATTTTCCAATTTCGAAAAGTCATAGGAATCTCTACAGCCCTGACCTGAGAATTCAAGATGGCTGCGCCCGTCATCAACAGAAGTGACAGCTGTAGTTATATACTGCTAATTAGCACTTATGTCATCCTTGTCTCCTGAAATCAGTTGTACTCACAGTACCGTCCAACCTCTATCTATAAATATGTTGTTACACTGTTTGTATGCACAGAATACCATGCAATGCATTTTTATCAACAGTGGCTAACATTGAACCAGGCTAGAGCTGGTATTACTAAATTGCTTTACAACCTGTTGTGTTGAAATGTGTTTAATTCGGGTGTGACATCATTCCCAGTTCCGACTTACGGTCTCCAAGGTAAATGGAAAGCAGCATTAGTCTGCATGATCTCCCTGTGTTGTGTGGGTTTCTTTGGGGTCTCTAATGTGCATCCCTTTTCCCTAATGTGTGCTTGTGTATGTAGACTGGTATCCTGGTGTACTCATACCTTGCACCCGGTGCTAAATGGGACTGGCTCCAGGCTCCCCTGTGACCCTGAACTGGATAAACAGTTATAAGAAGGATGAACCTATCCAATAAGCATTATGGTGAACCGGAATCTTTCCTGAGGATTGTATGCTAATATGGGCTGCTACTGAATATCAGAACCACAGGATGTTCACACGCAAGGCTAGACTAAGGGCAACTTTGAGTTACAAATTCTGCTGAACTAAATATTTTGGGATATAGAAGGAAATGACCTGACATGAATACAGGGAGATCATTCTCACTCTGTACACAAAAAGCCAGACCCAGAACTGTAAGGTAAAGGAACTCGGAGGGATACTCATGTTGAATGCATTTTCAGTATTTCACTGTTGAGTATACTTACAGTATACAAATCTTTGCAAGGGGGCATAAATGAGTTGCTCAGTTTCACAGCCCTGCATTCCTGTCACTGCACACTCAGAATGATCCAGTATACATTTCCTTATACGTACTAGAGAGTAGGATGCCCTCATGAAATTTGTTATTAAATAAAAATGGATCGGGAGCCATCAACTAGGCAGGAGTGGTTGAAGCTGTGTTTTTGTTATGATTTTGTGGTATGTAAGAATTAAAAATATATCTTGATATTCAGTTTATGATAAGAATTAATGGACTAGAGTTTGGGATGGTGGTCATAAATATGATTAGATAAGATTAGACCACAAGGCACAACACATACCGTAAAAATGACATCAGGTCAGTCTTTAAACTTTGTCTTTAAACTTTGATGACAAGTTTTGGAAATGCAGCTGAACTGGAAAACTGAGATGAAATAAACAAATGTTTTTTTTTATACCAAATAAGTAGGGTCTCAAAGAACAGTAGCCAATGTTACAGTCAGGTAGTCAGGAAGAAACGGACTGACTGACTGACTGAGATTAGATAGATAGATAGATAGATAGATAGATAGATAGATAGATAGATAGATAGATAGATAGATAGATAGATAG
>JAODJX010000097.1:25538874-25552699 GCA_026776945.1 Isichthys henryi | reverse complement strand
AGATAGATAGATAGATAGATAGATAGATAGATAGATAGATTGATTGATTGATTGATTGATTGATTGATTGATTGATTTTTCTATTGCCTGTCCTTCAAATGTTCTCACTTTTCTGACAGTCCCCAGACATTGTATATCAAGTTGAAAGTTTATAAAGTTATTAAACTGAATGCTTAAAAATCAAGGCTGACAAAATTATTTGTCACAAAATGATGTTATGGTCGCAGTTGGTTCCCTTAGTGTTAATCACCAGCATATTGTTTGAATCTGATTTGCAATTGCTTCATCACAGCCGCATATAAAGGATTCAGAGCTAATTCAAAGTAGCTGAATTTAGCAATGACACGCATTTATACGAATGATACAGTATAGGCAGTCAAATTATTATAGAAAACGTAAAAAAAGAAAAGGAATGCATTTTTTCATTTGTAATTTGTACATCTGTTTAAATGCATAACTTGCTTGCAATTCCATGGTAACGCATTATAATTAGTTTTGTATGATTCCATATCATTAAGATGCAGATTGGCAGTTTTGCAGTATCATTGAAATTTATGAATGCATATTAATTTCGATAAACACTGATAGTGAGTAACATACGGAGGATATTGTATATTTAGTGGAAATTGTAATCAAGAGGTGTCAGTCTTAAAATGCATTTAAGCTGGGTTTTATACTTTAATTGTAGAATTGATCAGCTACTGCATGCTCTCTTCCTAAGCCTCGATTAATTAAATGGATACACCAAAGGTAACCATACGCATCCCTCTTGCTGCCACATCCTGACAAGATAGTCATTCTTGCTGGCGATTAGAACATTCTCAGTGTATGTTACATCAATGTCATAACCATAACTACACTTTTTATTTATCCAAGAGTAAGATTCACCATGAGATACTCATCTGATCTAACTGAACTTGCAGAAAATATCTAAGGCATGACTTATATAGCGAATCATAAATCGTCCAGAATGACATAAAGCTAGCTTACTAGCATGGATGACACTACAATAGTTTTTTCACAAGCTGTACCAATTTCCCATGAGACTGTTTGGTACATTATGCAAACAAGTACTTATTCGATGTTAAATTTGTGTCTATGGTGTAAATGATTGTAGTTATTTATAATGTTTTAATTTTATGTAACACATTTTTATTCACCTTTGCGACTTTACATTCGTTGTCTAAATAATTCTTACTGTAGAATGATGGTAAAGAAAGTAGGCTTCTGCAATTTTTGGGATGCATGTTTAAGGTTCCTGTTGTTCATTTTGAAAATGAATTGTATCATTACTTATCAATAATTCTGCAAGTGCAGTGTCTAGTTTCTCATGTCTTGGAGCCATTTACCCCCGGAGCACCATTTTAGTAATGGTCGGTGATTAAAGATGTTGTCTTAGACAAATGAAATTAACCTTTAGTTGTAAGCCTTGGGTACTGTTACTGATTGCTGTTAAAGTCCCTGTGTTGTTTGCTCTCTTTTTATATTTGAGGTGTCGGGACTCAACTAAATTGGAAAAACAGAAAAAAAAATCAGCAGAACCGCAGACACACCGCACCTTGTTAGCTAACAAAATATGTTTACCTGAACAAGCACATAGTCGTGTTCTTTTGGAACAGGCATACACAGAATTTAATTCATTCTGTTACCTGATTTGCAGGGCACACAGAAATGAAATCATTTGTCTCCAAGGACAGCTGGCTTTTAATTTTAGAGAAAGCACACTGCCGCAGGTCCTTAGGATTCTACTGGGAATTAGCAGGTTGATTGAGGTACGTCAAACCCTGAGCTCTAACGAGGCAGTCCTCCTTTTATGTAAGGCAAACTACATATGGGCAGGCATCCCACACAGGGCACGACGGTGATACAGTAATCACCATGACACTCCCTGAAAAAGGCGCACGAAGTGATAAATCGAAAAACCTCAAAGGGGGGGGGGTTTTACAGACTTGCAAAGTTGCCAGTTTGTGATCATTGGCTTTATATGAATAGGAGCTACTCTCATGGACACTTAATCCATCATTTCATAAATATGGACTTGTGCTTCCACCAATGGCTATCAGCCATAGAAATGAACTGAGGATATAAAGAAATTGACTTTAGTGGTTATCGGCTGACATTTATAAGTATGCGTGTTACATATCTTATCTCTGCAGCTGAACGCTGTGGGAAGAGGCATTACTTCACACTGACAAAGAAAAGAGGGGCCAGCTTAATCATGCTGTGAATCCAATACCAGCAAAGACCTAAAAATAGGGTATCCTGACAGGGCCATTCATCTCCCCCCTCCAGGACAGACTGCGTTCAAACATTAAACATGTACACATAGGTCAGCTCCATAAATGCCAGGAGTGGCTTACAGTTAACAAGCCTTTTGAGAGATAAGAGCTTACATTGATTAAGCGAAGGGTGCAGTAGCAGTGGAGTCATTGTGTACAGTATGACTGATTGATGTAATGTATGGGAAAATAGATTTGATGGTCACCACCATTCAGCTGTACCACTGGGAACCATGTGCTTCACAGGAAGGCTACCTTGTACTGTACAACCTCTCCCCTGGTTACGATGGGGTTATGCTCTGATAAACCTGTCGTAAGGTGAAAATTAATTTTAATACAGTACACCTAACCTAACAAGCAGCCTAGCTTAGCCTACTGTACCTTAAACATGCTTAGAACACTTACATTAGCCTACAGTTGGGCAAAATCATTAACACTAAGTTTATTTTATAATAAAATGTTATAATAATATCTCATGTGATTTATTGAATAATGTACTGAAAATGAAAAACATGTACGCATCATAAAGTCGAAATATCGTAACACAGACCATCGTAACCCGCGGACTGTATGTATTAATATAGTGTAATGACTGACTGTATATATTATTCATGTTTATAAGAAATGTACTGCAATATCAATTAAGTTACAATGTTGTTATAATCTTGAACCAACCTGCCCTCCATTAATCTATATTTATAGTCTTTATGGCATTTCTTCCTTGTTTTATTAATCTATTACTCTTGTCTACTCTGTCAACAAACACGCTACTTCCGGTTGCTAGTGTCCATCCATTCTTTTTCTGAAACCGCTTATCCTGCTCAGGGTCACTGGGATCTGGAGCATAGCTAGTGTACAAGAAATAATTACATTTAGAAAATCTAAAAAATGTATCTTTCTAGCCGTAAAAAATAAAGCGAAAAGTCATTGTTGACACATCACACAGCACACAACAATGAAATGTGCCCTCTGCATTTAACCCATATGTGACATAGAGTAGCAGGGGGCAGCTAATTCAGTGCCCAAGGAGGAGCACCTTGCTCGAGGTATCTCAGTAGTACTCTGCTGGGTGGGGATTCAAACCATCAATCGTTCTTTTTTTTGTATATGGGCCAACGGAGGACAACTTTATTTTTAATTAGCTGAACAACAGATCAATACATTAAGTGAAGCCACTCCAAATTAGCCCACCCCTGCCCATCCCCCGCTATGACATCATGGTACACAGATGGACAAATAACACATGGCAGGTAAGACAGACAAGGTATGACATTGTGAGCCATCAATCATTCAATTTCAAAATTGCTTTACTGACCATTAGGCTACAACAGCTGTGCTATTTATATATATATAAATTACCTTATCTAAAATGTTTCACAAGAAAAAGGTTCTACATTATTACTATTCCTAAACTGAGAAATTTTAAGATTAGCAAAATATGCCATCCCTCTCTCTTCCTGTTAATATAGCACATTTGTTAGTTAGCTCAGATATTGTAGAAATTGTCTGTATGTAGAGAGTAAGAGTCACTGTTATTGGTCCACATTTTATTTTTAAGTGTATTTTTTCACAGAAAGTCATGCTCTTGCCAGTAATCTTTGTACATGGATGAAGGAAATTAAATCTTTTCTCACAGCACCATGAGAACTGGTAAATATCAGATATGCACATTCACAGTAAAAAAAAAAAAAAAAAGTCAATCACTGCTAAAAGGAGAAATTTGCATAACACTTTATCAAGTTTCAGAGAACATCAACCGAGGAACATTTGTGCCATCTGTACTTGATGGAAACTTTATTTTAAACCATAATAAAATCATACTGTTCCGTATACTACAGTTGGTATGTAAAATTCTTAAATGCGGGCAGGTCTGCATTACCCTGTGTGAACGAGGTGTGACTGAAACTGTTTTCGCGGAAAATCTATGCTTTCACCACTGTGAACAGCTTCTTCGAAGCATGTAATAAGTGCACCTTTGCTGGTGTAGAAAGCAGCCTATCAAAAGTACCAGGTGTTAACTTCATGGGTCAAGACAAAAAAATCTTTTTTGCCATTGACAAGCATATGCTTAGAAAATTCTCAGATTATTTAAAATACTCGAAAGAGTTAAAGTAATGGCAGCACAAGAAAGCTGCTCCGTGAAAATTCTGCAACCCAAATCTTCTGTCCCTGAACAAACTAGCGAGGATGAACCTTATGCTCACGTTTATTAAAAGAAGAATGACATTTGCAGTAATTACATGCCGCTCTGTAGACAGAGCCCCATTAATGTGAAAATAACCAAGGCGAGACAGGTAGTGCAGTCTGCTATGGTGCCAGCAGGCAGTGATTACAAGTGTATGGACAATAGTACTGAGAAAAGGCCATGCGGCAAATCAGCGAGATATCATGGCAACGCCTCACCATCTGGACGGGATTTAATTGAATAGGTAAATGTGGATACTGGGCAACAGCGATTGAAGGAGTCGACACTGAACTTAGCCAGGTACATTTTGTTCATTTTAAATGTGAAACAGCCTTCAGAGTGTTTTAAAGGGTGTTCATATTGTGTTTTAGCCTGGTATTTGGATGAAATGTTCAAATGTCAACACCTAAAATAGTGCTTCATGACAAGTGCTTACATTTCCAGTAACTACTTCCGGAATGCTTGTGTTGATCCGTAAACTAAATACAACATGTAAAATATGGGGTACTCACTTTTAATGCTCATGTAATTTGCTTTATTTCAAATTTTGGTATTGAATTAAGGAAAAGTAACTTTTTTTTAGGTTTCTACAAAGGGAAACTCAGTTTTACAAAAATCTGTGACTGTAGTCAAAAAATGAATAATGACATCCATCAATCCATTTTCCAAACCGCTTATCCTACTGGGTCACGGGGTGAATAATGCCATAAGTCCTGTATTCTGTTTGGTTACTTATGATTAAGGGTTAGGGGTAAATTTTAAAAAAGGACACAAATGCAAAATCCTAATGCAGTATTATAAACAATTAACAAGCGGCAATAGCAAACTCAAAATCTCCAATAAAGTTGTTACTGGCCCCTGGCCAGCCTCAAACTCACAATGGTAGGGATGCCTAGTTCATAACCAAACAGTCAGCCCATACAGCCACACAGCAACCCAGAGAGCAGGAACACACACCAGGGTAACACCAAACGGGATGGCCAGCTGGTCAAATGAGGAGGTGACATATGAGAAAGTGCTGGGTGGGTACCGATCCTGACACTTGTAAGTTTTGAATGTATAACAGAGAATTATGTTGACCCATCTCTCCTCTATCCACACTGAGAAAAATCCACTTGAAAAGCAAAAGCTTTCCAAAATATATACAAAAATGTTTTAAGTGTTGTGCATCGATGAAACATTTTTCAAGTTGTAAGGTTGCCATTAAAACTGGCAAGTGATCCATGACGGGGAATCTCAGTCGAGCTCCTGGGAACAGGCAAACTAATGTACTCCTGACAGTGTAGTGCAGAGGGTGATGGATGATTATATCCACTTGTACACAGCTGTATGAAAGCACCAGACCCTCATCTAAAGGGTGACTGGTTAATGCACATCTACCGAGACAGCATAGGTAAGTTTCAATACGCTAGTTTAGCAGTTATCTTGACTAATCCAATGTTCAGAGCATCTCACTCCACATAAACTGAGAACATGTGCAAATACGGATGCTTCACTAGGGAACAAACCCTCAAAAAAAGAGCAAATCTATTTGTAATGCGAGCTGATCCTGCAGATTTATGCTACCAGACTCTAGATAACAGATTAGGAATTCTCACCCTGGATACTGTCCAGCATTTTACTGACATGATAGCTTAGCACATCCCATAAACGCATCAAATTCTCCTCCAGTTAAACATAAACTGCCGTTACCTTATTGTCTTACTTTTGGGAGGATTATTCCTCGCTTAGTTTCTTATTTTATGCTAATTGTTACTTTGTTGCCCTATCTCTTATCCCTAGATGTCAAGGGCCATAGCAGGAGTGTAAGTATATCAATGATGTACTTAGTATATATATATTAATATATATTACACATGAAAGCTGGGTTAGATTGATGTTGTCATGCCCCGCTCGTCCGATCCTCCTGTGTGCCATGCCCCCTGGTTACCCACGTGTGATTCCCCGATTGTCTCCAGCTGTGTCTGATTAGTTTGCTCTGTCTTGTTGTATTTAAGTCCTGGTCTGACTTGTTTCCCCTGTCCGTCATTGTAGTTTGGTGAGTTTGTCAATGTCCTGCCCTACCCGCTCCGGTTCCCTAATTAAAGTCCCGTTTTCCTGCCTGCCTGCGTCCTGCATGCTCGCCTGCCCGCACGATCGCCATCCGCACGCCCGTGATCGTGACAGATGTTTGATTGAAATAATATTTTGGTACATTTCAGTACCAAATAGTTCCAAATAAAGTCTCACTCTTGAGGTTATTTGTGCCTTGTTCAGGAATTATTTATATGTTTAAATGTACTTTATACTGTAAGATGTGAGATATAGTGTATTCTGCTAGTTACTATCTTTTTATTTCAATCTGTAAACTTTATACATGTTATTGTAGTTTTAGTAAAAAGTTACTTCTTTGCATGAAACTTTTCAGCTTTTTTAACTGCAGTGTAGAGGCTGGTGACAGTAATTGCCTTGCAGGCTTTAGATCTTTGCTGCAGTTTTACACCACAATCATGAATGGAATGGTGCTGCAAATCAAACACTGAGTCTAGAGTTTTTAATACTGCAGAATGAAATTACCTATCAGGCTGGGGAGCCAGCAGAAATTTTTTAAAGGGGTGGCCAATGATTTCCATGGGGGGACATAAACACCAAAACATAATAATAATAATAATAATAATAATAATCTACTACCTCTCTTTGTTTCATTCCATTGTGTTTGAAGTGGATCATTGCGAGCCAATCTCAAATATAGGTAATTCATTTTAAATGCAACAAGAGAAATGATGATAAACTACATTTAAAAATCAACCAATTAAAGGTTTTACAAGCCCGTTCATTCGGTATTTAACAACGCAAACTGAGGGCAGGTTCTATGTGGTTAACAGTCCAGGTATAGATACAACTGACTACAAATACCCCAATGGCACAAAGATCTTTAAATAACAAAAAATGTCAAGAAAATAATGAAAAATGCTAATAGAGCTAAAAATAAGTTGATGAATGATAATATAAGTCAAATAAGCATAAATAATAAGCACAGTATCAAAATGTGTCATGATGGGTGGGGGCAGGTTTTTGGCAAACAGAAAGGGGGCTTTATTGTCGTCGAGACAGGGACAGGGAAATAAACATCACTGTGAGGGATCAGAACAGGAAGATGGCTGTCAGGAAGATGGCTGTCAGGAAGATGGCTGTCAGGCAACAAGGAGACTGACTTCATCGACCAGACTGGGGTTGACAAGCCAAACAGGTACTTAAATGAAAAGACTAACGAGGGGTAACAAGCAACAGGTGTGGCTCATCAGGGTCACATTAGGGAGGAGACAGGAGGGTCAGGCAGACGTGACGGGCAGGATGTAACAAACTGGGTAAGAAAATCTGTTTAAATCCCTAGTAGCAATGCAGAGAAGTTAAATAGCAGCAAACAATATCAGAAACTGAAATCTTAATTAAAAGAAAATTTAAAAAGACAGACCTTAAGAGATTTCAAACTGTTACAAAACCCCAAGTCTGTGGTAGTTAAAAATAAAAGCCTGTTTACTATACCTTTCCTCTTTGCCGTCTATCGCCCATCCAGCACAGGGTCGTGGGGCTTTTCTTAATTTAATTTTGTTATTTGTGTAGACCTAAAATAAGAAAATATACAGAAAGTCATCCAGTGATGTATTCTAATAATGTTAAGGTCTTTTAATATGACCCCAAGGATGTGAAGGACATAGGTTCTGCTCTTTGAAAACAGAGAGCGTGTGCCCTTTTCTCTGTTTGGGAGAGGACGCATGTTGCATTCCTTGCAATTGGTAAACTGTTTTTTCTTGCATTGACCATGAAATGGAACTGAAATATACTGACAACAAAGGTGTTTACAGCCTTTAACTGTCAGAGGATGGACTCAAGGGACAAATTTTTTCAAATGACCTTTGTAATATTATTCCTGTTTAGTTAAAAAAATGAAAAATTTGCATCAGTAATAACACAACATACTCTTGTTTTTATATTCAAAGCCGCTGACCCCATGATTTTACCTTCAATGTTTCTTTCAATAATTTGTAGCACTGTTTTGGCTTGGGGGGCAGTGGCAGGGAGTGTCACCTCACACATGAAGGGTTGGGGAGATATAACCCAACCCCCACTCTGTGTGTCCTCCCGCAGTCCAAAAACATACAGATTGGATGGAATCGTATGTCTAAATTGCCCATTCAATGGATGCAGGCAAGTTAAGTGCATAGATGATTTTTTAATATATGTGGTGTCACACATATAAGAACATAAGAAATGTACAAACGAGAGGAGACCATTCGGCCCATCAAGCTCGTTTGGGGAGAACTTAACTAATAGCTCAGAGTAGTTAAAATCTTATCTAACTCTGTTTAAAGGAACCCAGGGTTTTAGCTTGCACTACACTAACAGGAACACTATTCCATACTCTAACTATATGCTGTGTAAAGAAGTGTTTTCTCAAATTCAGTTTAAAACGTTCTCCCGCTAATTTCCACTTATGGCCACGAGTTCTAGTATTTAAATTAATTTTAAAGTAGCCATTTGGTTGAACAGCATCCAGACCTGTTAGAATCTTATATACCTGGATCATGTCCCCCCCCTTAGTCTCCTTTGCTCGAGGATGAACAGATTCACCTCAGCTAACCTCTCCTCATAAGACATTCCTCTAAGACCAGGAATCATTCTTGTAGCCCTACATTGAACCTTTTCCAAGGTAGCAATGTCCTTTTAAGGTATGGTGACCAAACCTGCACACAATATTCTAGGTGGGGTCTTTAGAATGGCGGGTGCCTGTCTGAATTCCACTTGTGACTGAATGCTCCTTGGCACAAAAAATGTTCTATTTGTTTTTGCATATGGCATTCTTTAATGGAATCCTGAAGGAAGAGGGGAGTACTCCGGGAAGAGGGGGTGTGATGGATCATCCAATATCTTCAAGGCCAAATTAATGGTGTATTCATCAGAAATCTACATAATACTTTTTACTTTGAAACCAGTTATCTTCCTACCAAGTTTTGTAATCTAGATAAAAATCAAGATCCCGTTGTAACCTCTGTGCTACTGGTTTAGTATCTGCTACACCACCCACCTTGGTGTTGTCCGCAAATTTAACCAGTTTACTGTGTGTATTGGTGTCAATATCATTAATGTAAATTAGGAACAATAGTGGTCCTAAAATTGAACCCTGCGGTACCCCACTATAAACACAGGCCCACTGTGACATTGTGCCTCTAAAAACTACCTGCCGCTTCCTGTCTGTTAAGCAGTTTTTGACCCAAGCTGCTATAGATCCTAAAATCCCTGCAGCTTTAAGCTTAAGCAAGAGCCGTTTGTGGGGGACAACATCAAAGGCCTTCTGGAAATCTAAGTAGGTCATGTCGTAGGCCTTTTTGTGATCAATTTCTTTTGTAGTATCCTCAAAGAACTCAAATAGATTAGTTAAACAGGATCTGCCTCTCCTAAATCCATGTTGGCTATCCCTCAGAATGTTATTTGAATCCAGGTAATCTACCATTTTTTCTTGGATTATAGCTTCCATTACTTTTAATTTTATTTTCAATTATAAGGCCCTTACTATCTTGCAGATTAGTGATTTCAGCTTTTAGAGCTCTTTTGAAGTTAAAATATTGGAAGAAACTTTTAATGTCATCCTTAGCCTCCAATGCAATCTTCCTTTCTGCATTCCTCTTAGCGAGTCTAATGTTATTTTTTAACTCAACTTGTGCTCTTAGATACTCCTGCTTTATTTTTAAATCATTAGTTAATTTTCATTTGTGGAAGAGAGCCCTTTTCCTTCTGACTTTATTCTTAATTTCCGTAGTAACCCACCTTGGCTGCAATTTCCTAGATTTAGTTTTGCTGGAAACAGGTATGAAGTCCTCTTGCACTTGGAACAATGTGCTTTTAAAAAATTCCCATGCCTCTTCAACAGTTTTGCTGTTTAACTCCATCCAGTTTACAGTTATTAGTTTCAGTCTCATACCATTAAAGTTAGCCTTCCTAATATTGTATACTTTTGTTTTAGACTTTGTTCTTCGGACACTAAAATTAACCTCAAATTTAATTATGTTGTGATCACTACCGTCACTACTACTGTATGTAATGAAACTGAATTGGGTCATTAATGTTTTGATGCCTCTGAATGTCTATCCCGACCCAAGAAGTGAGCTCAAGCTGCTATTTTAGTGTTTTTTTTTGTGGCAGTGTCTTCTAGGCTCTCTACACAGCCTAAGGCCATGATGAGCACCTGTTCACTGTTATTTGATCACATGCCCGCTTGATGTCCATTCTTCAGGAAAGCAGTATGCTAAAGTTGTATTGTGACTTATATATATATGCAAATGTTAGATTGTGATACATACAGTATAGCAATATGCATACATTTGGACTGTGAATTACATAGCAATATGTCAAAGTTGGACTGTGAATCATATAGCTATATGCTAAATTTTGATTGTATGTCACAGCAATATGCAAACATTTGATAATGAATCTTACAGCAAAATGCTAAAGTTGGACTGTGAATCATATAGCAGCAACCTAAATCTGGATTGTGATTATTCCAGAATTTTGTGTTGTTTGTCTTCTACCCTTTTTAACACATTAGCATTTCAGCTAGGACTTGGTACTGTAGCTTATTGCCCTCGAAATTCACTGATAAATAACTACCATCCCTTAAACAGACCCAAATGTTGTCCTAGGGCATGTTGTAAAATAAATTTTCTGGAACATATCAAATGCCACTTACTTATTTGACAGCACAACGTCTCACTCGTTTTTGAGTGTAACAGTTTTCTGGAAGCTGTAGGGGGACTAAAATTCCTCTAACCTTAGAACTGGTAACATCTTTCAGGGTATATGTACTGTAATCCTCTCTTCAAGCCTTAGTTCACCTTTTTTACTGGAAGAACTGCAGGAAAATATGCAGACTAATTAAGCGCAAAGATTTTGCTCAATCCACCCATCCAGGGTGTACCTTGACCTTGTGCCCTGTGCTGCCCAGGATGGGCACCGGGTGCCTGTCACCCTGCGAGCCATACCAAGATAAGTGATGGATTTTGCTTAATCCTTGTGTAACCATGTAACTGGAATGCATGATCTTAAAATGCTTTCATGTTTGAAATTAAAATTCAGCCAAAGGAGAACTTAACCCTAGGTGTGAGCACAAGCAAGTGTGCATGTGCAGGTTCTTGTGAAGTCGTAGTCAGATAGGTGAGCAGGGGAATTCCTTTTGGCTCCTCTCAAAAAAATGAGAGACCTTGTTTCCTGCCATGTCACTTCTTGCTTTCTTGGTGGGTCTCAGTTTTTAAGTCCCTAACATCAGAGTGTAACGTTTGTAGATAGAGCAGCAAAGGAGAGATCTGAATTAATTTTGGTGCTGCTTGTTTTTGGCATTGCTTGGCAATGGTGCATATTTTGAGGACTTCATCTGCCTTGGAAGATAAGCGTATCTGTACCTTGTCACCCACCTCTCAGCTATTTTAGCAATAATAAAATGACCACAGTAATGAGTATAGAAATCTCAAGCTCAGGTGACTAACATGAGGTTCATCACTGGTTGTGAGTCCTTTCCAAAGTGAGTGAATCTTTTTAACTTACCTTTATATTTGGATAACACAGATGCTGATTCAAGTGGGCGCTTTGAGCCGAGAAATATAATCTTCTGTCTGTGCCTCAATCCTCCTTTTCCAGTCTTTTTTTACTCTCTCTGGTTCAGAATTTACTTCTGATTCTTCTCTCTGTCTGACAGCAATCCCCCTGGGGCTGATTGTCATCCCTGGGGACAGTGACCTGGAAACGTGCCGCTTGCACATCGAGAGGCTGCAGGAGGTGAGTCTGGCTGAGGAGTATTGCATCATTCTGAGAAAGCGTGCAACCAGACTGTGTTGTCGCCCGCCTGACACATTTCCATGTTTAACGGACAGTCACAGAAAGGGGGTGTTGTCTTCAGTTGTGCATGGGGAGCTGTAAGATGTTCACAGAGCTCTCCTATTTTGTGTCCCTCTACTCTTCTAATGAGACTGTAAAAAAATTGCATTAAATGGTACATGAAATTTGAATGTGATTAAAGGCTAAGATGTGCCCTCAACTAATGATTTTATCCATGTTAATTTCAATGAAAGCCTCCATTGCTCCTCCCTTTGATGATAATGATAGATATTATAATGATCACTTGTATGTCTGAATATTATTGTTCCTTCTGCCACTGCACAATGATTTTGAGTTTCCAAGCATCCCTGCCCACTGACTCAATGCGTCATTGCCGCCAATCTCAGCCATCGCCCCTGCCAGCAAACAGCCATCTGAGTTTATCTCCACCACTCACTCAAATGACCTCACAATGTGGTGTTTCCCCCAGGACTTTGTATCGGTTCACCCATCTTTCCAGCGGCTGGTGTTGCAGGTTTGTGAAGGCCTTGGTGGAGCTTGTGTCACTGTATGAAAGAAAACACACCTCATGCCCACACCAGGCTGATTCTATGGAAAGCGAAGGGCAGCAGGTCATTACAGGCAGATGCTGAAAGCATAGCGTAGCACCGGCAGTTATCAGTTATGAAGAAAGAGTATAATGTCTAGCAACCTGATGTGACATGAGCTCAGTGAGACACATCCCATGCAGTCTAACATCTACACTGTAAGTTGAAGCTGTAAAATATTTTGAACGTACCAGCACTGACAGCAGATTGCTTACGTTAGGAAAATCAGATGCACGCTGAGATGTATTCCTTTTCCTGTTAATCTTACTATGTTACCATCACATAATTTATGAAGCAGCCACATACATAAAGGGCACTTTTTCAGCGCACCAAGTATCGTACTTCTGATACAGTACTTTTGGTACTTTCCCTTTTCCATTGACTTTCTGGTTGGGCTACCAGTACCAAAAGTTCCAAAGCAGCTGGGGTACTACTTTGGTACTTTGGAGATGGATCTTGAAACACTTTCTTTGTAGATTGGTGATGTATAAATATCCTGTCTTTGACCACAATGCAACTGCAATCTTAAAAAAAAATTACGAACTAAGAAAACAATAAACAGAGTACAAAGAAATTAATTGAGATCTAAATTAATTGAACAGGATGGCCTGACAAGAAATTGAAAATGTATTTTTAAATTTTGCCTGTGTCTTATGTGCACCCTGACTGATCCTTGCGTGTTCTTTGCTTGTATAAATCTCCCACTGTGTGTTTACCTTACAGTCTGGTATCTGACCACTTTGTGTTTCCACTGTTATATTTGGGTTCGGTGCTCATTGTGTGCCTGTTATAGTTCTGTTCAGTACTATAATGAAGAGCATGTTCTATCCCAGGGGCGGCATGGTGGTGCAGTGGTTAGCACTGTTGCCTCACACCTCTGGGACCCGGGTTTGAGTCTCCACCTGGGT
>JAODJX010000097.1:25527806-25538774 GCA_026776945.1 Isichthys henryi | reverse complement strand
ACACCTAGAGATGTAACCCAACATCCTATTAGCCTTTTTAATTGCTTCCCCACACTGGCAAGAGTGGGACATGGAAGTATCAACATACACACTGATGTCTTTCTCATAATCAGCTACCTTTATTTCAGTGGAACCCATAAAATATCTGTACTTTATACTTATGCTCCGTGCATGGATTACCTTACATTTATCAACGTTAAATTTCATCTGCCAGATATCAACCCAGTACCTAATTAAATCAAGAACCCGTTGTAGCCTCTGTGCTGCCAATTTAGTATCTGCTACACCACCCACTTTGGTGTCGTCTGCAAATATAACCAGTTTACTGTATGCATTGGTGTCAATATCATTAATGTAAATTAAGAATAATAATGGTCTTAAAACTGAAGCCTGCGGTACCCCACTATGAACGCAGGCCCACTACGACATTGTGCTTCTAATAACTACGGTCCGCTGCCCCCTGTCTGTTAAGCAGTTTTCAATCCAAGCTGCTACAGTTCAAAGAACTCAAGTAGATTACTTAAACATGGCCTACCTCTCCTAAATCCATGTTGGCTATCCCTCAGAAGGTTATTTGAATCTAGGTAATCTACCATTTTCACTTGGATTACAGCTTCCATTACCTTTCCAGTTATGCAAGTTAAACTGATTAGCCTATAGTTTGCTGGATTACTTCTGTTCCCTTTTTTGAATACGGGTATTATATTACCATGCTTCCAATCAGAAGGTACCACACCAGTAGATAAGGATTTCTGAAATAGTAATGTTAAAGGTTGGCTAATAATATCCCTCATCTTTTAAAACGATAGGTAAGATGCCATCAGGACCCTGCGATTTATTTATTTTGAGCTTAGCTAGTGTTTGTACCACATCAGTCTCAGTTATACATATATTGGTCATAGACAACGCTGTATTTGTACTAAATGGTGGGAGGTTACTTGTGTTTTCTATTATGAACACCCGTGTAAAATAATCATTAAACACATTTATTATATCAATTTCATTTTCAATTATAAGGCCCTTCCTGTCCTGCAGATTAGTGATTTTAGCTTTTAGATCTCTTTTAACCTCAAATTTAATCATGTTCCGATCACTACCGTCCAGTGGTTCTAAAACCTCTAATTTTCCAATCCTATCTTGGTTGTTAGACAAAACAAGATCAAGAAGGGCTTCTTAGTAACAAACTGAGTAAAAAAAAACTATGTACTAATTCCACCATCTCAAGTTCATTTACGGAAGAGCCAGAGACAGTGTCCCACTGTATGCCAGGTAAATTAAAATAACCCATAACCACCACATCATTTTTATTACTCATAATCCTGATATCGTCATATAACATTCTGCTTTCCTCTGTAGCTACATTAGATGCTCTATAACAAACACAGACAATTAGGCCATTTCAGTTTTTAGCATCTAGTTTTATCCATACAGCTTCTATACTTTTATTTTTATCAGTGAGATCCTTTGCCTGCAAGTTTTCTTTTACAGATACTGCAACGCCACCTCCCTTCTTTCTTATCCGGGCTCTACAGAACAACGTGTATTATATTCTTCTCCATTATTGTCACTCATCCATGTTTCAGTTATTCCTATAATGTTGTAAGAGTCGGATGAAATTAAAGCCTCTAAATCATGAATTTTGTTTCTAATACTCCTAGCATTTAGATACAGACCGCAAAGGTTAGGCCTTTTACAGTGCCCACTTTTAATATTAACTGGTGCTTTCCGTCTCTCCCCACCTATATTCTTAATTAACCTCCCTGCCCCCCAGTCCCTAGTTTAAACATTCCTCAACTACTCTACACATATGCCTCCCCAACACACTGGTTCCCCCCTGGTTCAGTTGCAACCCATCTGGCTTGAACAGGTCCCACCTGTTTCAGAAGGTCTTCCAGTGTTCCCAGTGTTTCCTGCTTCACCTTGTTCTTGTGTACTGCCATCTTAGAAACTTCAAGCCTGGAAACAGCCTGCAGCGCAGTGTAGTCTTCTGCCAGCAGAAGCAGGATTAAACCAGGATTTAAAAATTCCGATGTTTAAAAAAATAATGTAGAGTGGTCCCTTAATTTTTTCCAGTGCTGTATACCATATGTAATCAAAACACTGTTCATAATCATAATTCATAATTATCAAATGTAGTTTAAGAACACCGAACATCGTAAGTGTGACAGAAAGATGAAAAGCATAAAGTTATATATTGCACCTTCCCTCGCTTTCCTGTGCCCTGCAGTCCAACATGTCTTCATCATCTGAGCTTCGAGAAGTCATATCTGCAATCAGGTTCCCCAGGGGAAGGTCTTCACTGTGAAGGGAACATCAAACAAAGCACGGTATTCTTCTTTTATGTTTGTCACTTACCTTTTAGATATGACTGGGCTTGGCTGTAATAATGTGATGTTTCATTTGGGTATATATTCAGATTTGATCTCTAGAGAAGTTCTAAACTAATGCACCAAGCTATTTAGAAGCAACACAATATTGCTCATTTGCTGCCTGTATGGTTAAATTAATACACTCACTTTTTCCCTTGGATGTTTCATACAAGCTGTCAGCCAAGAAATGTTGTTGTTAATCCTTAATAAAATTTTGTAACATTTTACAGTGGTATAGTGGTATATAGTTCAGTTTAACCAATGTGTTTTTAGCATGATTATGGAGTGCGAAGCTTGGCCATACAGTTACAGAACATATTCTTAAGTCAACACTATCCACTGCATACAACTCCAGTGAGCTGCCTTTCTGCTTAATGCTCATCCCTATACGTGTCAGGGTGCGCGGCGAACGGGCGGGCAAGCGGGCAGGAAGCAGGCCAGGAGCCAAAAGTCGGGGTAAACGGGGATTTAATAAGGCAACTGGGAAACGGAGACCAGGAAACATCAACTCGGAACACCTAACATCAATGATGGACAAAAACTAAGGCAAGACATGGACTGAAATAGACAAGACTGGGCGAAAATAATCGGACACAGCTGGGCAAGATCAGGGCAGCACACATGGGTAATCAGGGGGCGTGGCACACACGAGGATCGGACGAGCCGGGCATGATAATACGTATACAACATTTTAACTTAGATGTTCTAATACAGGTGGTACAGTGGTTAGCACTGTTGCCTCACACCTCTGCGACCCAGGTTCGAGTCTCCGCCTGGGTCACATGTGTGCGGAGTTTGCATGTTCTCCCCATGTCGTCGTGGGGTTTCCTCCGGGTACTCTGGTTTCCCCCTACAGTCCAAAAACATGCTGAAGCTAATTGGAGTTACTAAATTGCCCGTAGGTGTGCATGTGTGAGTGACTGGTGTGTGAGTGTGCCCTGTGATGGACTGGCCCCCCATCCTGGGTTGTTCCCTGCCTCATGCCCATTGCTTCCGGTATAGGCTCCGGACCCCCCCGCGACCCAGTAAGGATAAGCGGTTTGGAAAATGGATGGATGGATGAAGTAAGTGTTAGTTATGCTGTGATCCCATTGTCATTCATCCTTAATTAATGATAGTGATTCATGTATTTCATCCAGTAACTATACTTATTCATGATTTGTACTTCATTATGAGTTATTTGTGATTGAGTTACTAAGATCCTTAAGTTCCTTGAGCCCCCTCAAGTAAAGTGACACCAGAATTCATAGGTATGTGCTGTGATAATGGAAAAATTAACTAAAATGTATACAACAAAGTTCAGGATGTCAAAATCTATTTCAATAGCCAAATTGTGGAGCCCGTGTTCAGTTTGGAATTCTCCGGAGTTGCTTCTCTTTTAGATTTTGTGGTGGTCCCATTGATCTCCTCCTTGGATTCCATTTTGTCAGCTTTTTTTTTTAAATTTATTTTTTTATCTTTGAAAGGCATCCCACTTGGTGGAAATAAACCTGACAGGAGAGAACATTAAGTGGACTTGTGCCCTATCTAAGTGACTTGTGTTCTCAGCTAATACCCAGCATTCAGCAAAGGCCATCAAATACACTCAATAACCTGCCACCCTAATCTCTGCACAGAGAACTCCACTGAAACATAATGACTGTAATGTAGCCCATCAATTAACTGCTTTATTTTGTACCTCTTCCTAACTCTTCAGTTGCCAGTGAGAGGCAGAATTATGTGATTCCCCATATTTACTGAAAACACCAGGAATAATTGAACAATAGAGTATTTCCACTGTGCACATGAATCCCGAGTGCGAGCACTCTGTTGTTATTCATTTGGGGAGGTGTCACATGCTACATAGTACTTTGTTTTTGACTTTTCTTTTTTGGGGCTGACACCCTCTCAGACAGCAGAAGTTAAATGCAAATCATAACTCCAGCCAAGGGCAAACCTTTGGTTTAAACATTGGGGGGGTTGAGGTCTCCATCCTTTTAGGAGTGGACTTGATTATTTGTGGGGGGGGGGGGTTGTATTAGCCCCTCCCCCATCTATTTCCCTCAAGTGCACAGTAACGCAAAGCTTATGGTGGGGGGTCTAAGGCAAGAAATTTGCTATACCTTTTCTATACCTTTGCTATGTCGATTGCACTGTCGAGAGTGAACTGTAGTTCTGTCTACTAATTGATGATCATTGCTCTAGCTTAATGTCCCCTATTTGCAGAAATAGTTGCTGATATCCTTTTTGCGTGCACATCTATATTCATGTAAATTTCTCTTCCTGTCATTATATCTATATTTTTAAACAAAAATTATCCATTATCAAAGATATACTACTACAGAATCCAATTTATGGTCAACTCAGTGAATCATACTTCTTGCCACTGTCACCATTTCAGCCATGATTAAGGTGTAAAAAATAGACCAAATATTTTAAAAGTTACATTTTTAAATATAACATTTTTAAATAAAAAAAAAAATTAAATTCTTATTAACTTATTATTCGTTATTAATGGGGCTTTCTGGATAGAGACCTCCAAAAAAGGAATTTTACCAAATGCTCCTACTGTGGAAAACACAGCATCACCAAGTCTCTCATTTCTATCTAAATCAACTTTTATTTGAAACAATTTGCATACGATTTATCCATCCACTCATCTTCCAACTGCTTATCCAGTACAGGGTCGCAAGGGCATATTATTCAAACTAATGCAAATGTACGTGAGATTGGGTTCTTTTTGTCTTATAATAATGTGGCCTGAAAAGTTTCATTATAGACTTTCATTTCTGCTGATAACATATTTATATCTTTTGATAACATTTTCAGCAAATGTCGTTTATGGAAAACACCTTAACTGGATATTTATGAAGTGTTAAGTAATGTTATTATATTACATGCAAAGGTTTATCTAATGCTTAATAATTCGTTTTTACAGCAAAGGACAAAGTCTAACCAGGTCGTGGTCATGGTGTATCTCAAATGGAAGAATTATAACACTGGACTCCAACAGTTAAGTATTTCACCAGAATCCTTGGTATAGTGGAGCTTGTGAAATTGGTGCATGGCCCATACAGATTATGAAACTACATCTCAGGTAATAATAGAAGGTGACATTTACTTTTTTCTGCTTATTAGAGGTGCTTTTTAAAGAGGTTTATTATTTTAAAAATATTTTTCCTTTAGCTCTCAAATGTCGAGTTCACGACTCGGATGTGAAAGACGATCCCCAGCCAGCATCCATCTGCACATTAGGAGTCAGGGTGAAATGAGGCAGGGTAGTAAATGGGCCATTGAGAGTCTTGCCTTGGTGGTCAGGAACGCCACCAGCAAAGTGAGGCTGTGAGGGGACTGTCCAGGGACGCAAAATTGAGAATAAATGCATAACTGGCCAGCCACAGAAATATCCTCTCAGACCTCTCCTTGATTTTTAAACTTAAGCAGCGAGTATTTCTCCCTTACCAAAAAAGAAACCCACTGACCCTCCCTTTGCCTAATAGCACACTTAGCCAGGTTTGCAGTGAGGTCAACTCACTGCATTGATTGCAGGGCAGCCCTCAGATGTTGCAGACGCCTGTATTTGTGATACTGTCGAGATGGTGGTCGCATTAGCAAAGTGGGGTCAGAGAAATCGATCTATCAGCTGCTGGCATGTGGCCAAGACCAAGTGAAAACTAGACAGAAGAGTGAAAAATAGGTGTCATCCAGTGCAGAATGCAAGCTTCCCCTCAGACCTCAGGCAATATGGGAAACAAAGCTAATAGCCGTTTGTTAAATGTCAAATAAAAGTAAGCCAAACTTTACTCATCACAATTTATCCAACGTTTAATCGATATCAGCATCAGATCTAGACACCTTGTTTACTTATCTATTGTGCACGAAGAATCAAAAACAGCTAGCAGCTTTAGCTTGAGTACAATGGGACTTCTTTCTCACTTCCATTTATATTATTATATTGTTTCCACTACTTTTTGTTGTTTTTTTTTTGATAAACTGCATGGCTAGATCAAAATATTGGGGGTTCTGTATGTGAACATTGACCTCTCTTGTGCGTTCTGTTATAAACTGGCCATCACACTGAATTTAGAATTAGATAAGCTTGAGTGTTTCCTTGCTGTTTCAAGGAAACCTGTATGAGATGGAAGGAGCATAACTATATATTTGGGACAGTCACAAGTTTAAATATTTAGCATTCCTAATAGGCTCATCTGCATGAGTGCTGGGCTCATAGAAACAAAGCACTACACTTTAGTAGGTTTTTCCTCTTGGAACTGTCCTGGTATTGGGTCGTGATGAGCTGCCCAATTCTGCAGTTTATGGGGAGTAACAGTTGTGCGTTAACTCCACCTGGAGCATCCCAGCTTCCTCTGTACATTCATTAATCACTGAGGAGTAAGGATATGTCACTGTTGGGTCTGCATGCAGCAGTTGAAGGTCTATTTTTATTAGCTAGTTTTGTGTGTGGTTACGGGTGGGATCAAAAAGGACTTAAGACAGGGTTCCTTCTTGTGCCTCACTGCCATCTTCTTCCAGGGAGGGGACCACACAAAGGGAGGGTCTCCGTCAAGGTTCTCTCCCCAGGATCCTGCTTGGTATTGCTGCTCTCCTCCACGACTGGGATGGGGGAGTGTACGCAGTTCCACTGGTACCCGAAGCACTTACCTCTTATAATCTCCTAAGGCCTTTTTTAAACCCCGAGGCAGTCTTCTGGCAGGGGGATATGGAAGGAGAAGTGCAGTCTATCTATTGTCATCAGTTTGCAATTATATGTCAGATGGATCCTGTTAATTATTTGGCATGAAAAAGGGGGAAAAAATAGTAAAGGAAAAATAGTAAAGGAGAGGAAAAAAACCCAGAACTAATATGACAGGTGCTGTCACTTCATCTTACATCAGAAGTCACTCCTCACTGGTGCCTGGTTTACTGAGAAAAGGAGAGAAGCCACACATACATCAAGCATGGATTGTGGAGGGGAGATGAAAATAATTATTGTAGGAAGAGCTATATACAGGGATGGACATAACTGGTATGCAAGTACGCATTCACCTTTAAAAACGATACGTGCGACAATCGTTTGTTTGTAAAATGCAAATGTGTACTTATTTTATGTGTTTTTGCGCTGCTATAAAAAAAAAATATGTGGCATTTTAATCTGTATACCACAGATGAAGTAGAGTTAGCATATAAAGGTTAAAATGCATGTTTTGTTTTCATATCAGCGCAAATGCACATAAAATTTGTGTCTTTGTTGGTTTACTCTTTGATGCATTTCAACTATTGACTGTGTTAAGGACTTTGATAATTGCAAATATTTAAATCTCTGTGATACCGTCTATCATGGGCCACCTGAAGGCAAAACAGTGCTTTTTTGGAACATGGTGTGTATCATTTAAAATGGAAGAGTGGTACATGTGGAAAAAAGTCAAAATGAGAGTATATTATTCAGCTGGCATAGGGATACAAGTTATGTTGTCAAGAAGTGACAGCCAGTAGTGAGGAATGATCAGCAGTGAACAGCGGCCATATCCTGATGGGGGAGGAAAATCCTGCTGAAGGCAGATTGCTCTGAAATAAGACAGCTGAATGTGGGACCCTTCTGCAGTTACAATATTCTGCTGAATGATACTTGTCTGTGTGCTCACCGTTCCAGGGATTACAAAACCTATATGGCAAAACACACATTTCAAAGCTAATTTTTGCTAAAATGTAGGAAAAACCGTAGCATACACTTTAAAATGTTTACAGTCCTAAATTTTTAAAACCATAAAATGATTTCTCTCACAAGGTTACTGCTTGATACATTTCAGCTATTGACTCTGGAGCACATATTGGCTAATTCATGGTATTTACTGTAAATTACTTTGACACATATTATCTAAGTAAAAATATTATGGATAGCAAGCAGCATATTTGCTTTATTATAAATTACTTTTGGGAAAATATCAGTCACTTTTGGGGAATACATAGCTAGAATTGCAGACCTGTCTTTCTAGAGATATGTTATTGTACGCAATCATCTGTAGTTTCAGTCACAAATTTAAAGTGACGAATTGAAACAAGAAAAGCCCGTGTTTCGCGCTTTCAGTCTGCTCTGAAATAGCACAGTCTACAGGTGGAAATGAGGTAAGCAAGGAGAGGAAAAGAGCTCCTCTACAGCACAAAGTCTGCGAAGCGTTACATCAGTGACACATCGAATTTCCTTATGAGGCATCTGACACTTTCAATCAGTACAAAAAATGCAGGTTAAGGTAATGCAGAACTTACAAGGAGTCAGGAGGATCCAATGCAATGTGACAGATTGCATGTAGTGAAATTTTTAAATTGTATTAACATTTATCATACCGGCTGTATTCCCACCCAATTTATTCCTGAAAATGAAGAACATAATAAACTGCTTAATCACCAACATCAAGTGAACAACTTCTACAACAGGAATCAGCTGGAATTCACAGCAGTCCATCACCGGAAACCGACATATCATAGTCATTAGAGTCAGTAACATCAAATGGGGAGAAATAAACTCAACGGACATGAGGGTAGATTGAAGCCCTTAGTACTGGAGCAGCTGTAAAGTCAGAGCAATAACTATAAATCTGGATTCATATGGTAGTAGCTTCAGAAGATGGTATCAATTGGCCTCGAGTAAAAAATAGCCTGTGCAAACTTTCCGTAACGCCTCCATCTCTTGCTGTGCGTCGTTCTGTGCAGCTGTTCGTCAGGCATCTCTGTTCCACTAGTATCTCTACTGATTGAAAAGTCCTCTAATCCCATAAATAAGTCAGTGGGTTTAGGATCAAATCATGGAGTTCCAAAGACGTGATGAGCGGAACCTGAGCAGGCAATCTCGTTTAAAACCCCTGTACTATTCAGGGGCAGGTCAGTATGAATTTGAAGGTGATCGAGTTAAGGAGCTTCAGTTTAAGGAGCGAATATGATCCCAAGCCTCCATTTCCGCATGGCAGTAACTATGATTGATTTATCTCCTCAGAGATTATGAGGCACAGATGAAGCCATTGGCTGTATTATTAATATTTCTCTTTCATTGCCCTCAAGGATTTCAATCACAATTTCCAGCTTGAATATTTACATCAAAAGTCAGTCATCCATATCATGGTAGTGGTGAACAAAATCAATCACATTGAGATGAAAGGGCTACACTAAGAAATGCAAGAAATTTCTGGAAAAGAAGCATTTTCTGGCTAATAGGCTTAAATGCATCATCTGTCAATGGATTCTACATGCACTCCTTTTACAACCGTTATTGTTCCAATGAGTCCTGTTTCTCCTCTCTAATCAGCTTACTGATGTACTGAAATGTACGATACATCAAACCAGTGGCCCATAATCTCCTTTACACAGGACTGGAGAATGGCCGCAGATGATTGCTTCCTCACAACCTAAACTGGAATCTGTGGGAAATGGTTCATTAATTCCATTGGCATTGATCTTTTGTTCCTAAGATATAATAATGCACATAATAGACACTGCATATCTTTGTATGAACTGATCATTAGCAGAAAGCCTCACACAAGCTGCCACATGGTTCTGTGACACCATAGAAATATAATTTGTCTTGGAACTTATCAAAGCATAACGTTGCACCTTTACTGTTATTCTAATTGCCAACTAATCAGACATCCTATCTGACTCTTGCTAGCAAGGTAGTTTACCTGCAGACGACATCATGAACTCATGCAAAATAAACTTTCAACTGATGCATAAACTAATTGGGAACGTTACCCAGACGTTATGACAAGAAACAACACAATTATGTGAAATGTCAAATATTTCTGAAAAGTGTACTTACGAAATGAAAAAGATATTACTGAAAAGGTTTTTTTAAAGCATAATTCTGAAATTTAATATTGAAATATGAACAGAAGCAGTATGAAAATTATTTCAAAATAAATGTTTCAGTTTTATTATTTAGTTTATGCATGAGAATGCGATTCTTGTGTCCTTTGTTCCCAGGGATAGGCTCTAGGATCCCTTCAGCCACCCCAACCAGGAAAAACCAGGTTGATTATGGATTAATATCCATCCATCCATTTTCTAAACCACTTATCCTTCTGGGTTGCGGGGGGTCCGGAGCCTATGGGCACGAGGCAGGGAACCCAGGATGGGGGGCCAGCATATCACATGGCACACTCACATATGCACTCCTACGGGCAATTTAGTCACTCCAATTAGCCTCAGCATGTTTTTGGACTGTGAAAGCAGAGGAAACCCTACGACGACATGGGGAGAACATGCAAACTCTGCACCTCTGGAACCCGGGTCCCAGAGGTGTGAGGCAACAGTGCTAACCACTGCACCACCATGTCGCCCCCAGATTAATGTAAATTTCAAATTTAAATATTTCATTGTGAGTGTTTTAATCTGTCATATTTAATGGCATTTTTAATGGAATGCACTGTAGATGAAACTGGAATACATACAATAGATACATTTCAACTAATGGACTAGGTCATCATCCTGGGTTTGTTGATGTGCAAATGTGAAAAACCTTACATGATGGAAAGAGATCAAATGTCCAACACGAGGTCTTTCTGGACTGAGAGCAATACACTCTGATCATTGCATTACAAAAGTGATAATCTGTGTGATGTAGAAGGCAGCT
>JAODJX010000097.1:25498935-25522037 GCA_026776945.1 Isichthys henryi | reverse complement strand
ACATGCAAACTCCGCACACATGTAACCCAGGCGGAGACTCGAACCCGGGTCCCAGAGGTGTGAGGCAACAGTGCTAAACCACTGCACCACCATGCCGCCCAGCATGGAATGTATGATATACATAAATAATTTTTAATAAAATGATAACATGTCTGTGGAGGACTGACACTCACAATACAGAATAATCAGTGTGAAATGGTAAGTGGGGAAGAAGTATGAAAATCTTCCGAATTCTGATGAAATTAAAGCACTTCTGAAGATGGAAAATATGAAAATACATTCATTCTCTTTATTTGCCGTGATTGAACATCTAAATCACACCATACTTCATTCTTACGTAAAACGTATAATATATGCTAAATCAAAAAAACACATAAAGTGTCAGGTTTGAAACAGGTTTGAAACCATTTTTGTTTCAGGGTTTTTTTTTTTCATAAAAAAATACATACACTGAATGTATTTTATTGTAGAGAAATAAAATGCGTTTTGATTTCCTTTTGTGTCGCCCTGTTTTTGTATCACCGTTTTTACTTTGTGGATGTGTGAATAGCATTACGGTTGTGACCTGATGAACAAAGAACATCCAGGCAGGGGCATTTCTGTGGCTGAAAAACACCTTAATAATGAGAGAGGTCAGAGGAGAATGGTCAGACTTGCTAAAGCATCAAGGAAGGCCACTCGTGTAAAACAACAGCTCAGTGGTGCGCAGAATGGAGTCTTTGAATACAGAACTGATATAAGCTTAAAGCATTTCTATAGGCAAACATACCTGGTACCAGCTAGGTGAAACTAATGAAGTACCACTGAGTGTAGATGGAGTTAAAAGCAGGACTAGAGAGGCTGAACCTGGACAAAGATATTCTTAGAATATTTCATATGTATTAAATTGTACTGAAGTGGAAAAGGTCCTAAATTCGGTTTTGATGTTGTTTGGGGGATGTTGTTTGGTTTTGAAGTTGTTTGGGGTAGAAATAGAAGCCAGAATCCTTTTTCATGTAGCTGAAATTTTGCAACATTTTAAGACCATTCTCAAGCTTAGATAAAAGACAAGAACTTACGTCCAACACGAAATATGGGCTCCTCTAATCCAGCCTCTTTATATCTGTCCCACCACTGAAATCCTTTCCAAGCGAATCAGTGGCACATATGTTGTGTGTAAGTCTTCCGTCGGCCTTATCTTCACAATCCCCTATCCTGAGTTAATATATCCTTTTCTGGGGCAGAATTGCCTTCGTCTCCGTTTACCTATGGGATTGACATACAGATAAAATGAGGAAATGAAAAAGAGTTGGATGTATTCAATCTGTGTTGCTGAAGGATGCTGCAAAGATTGAAGCTTTAGTAATAACATTGCAGCTTGATTTATTTCATTATATTCCAAGTTAGAATGTTTTTGATCTGAAATATCCGCAGACAAATGAGCCTTTATTTAAAAAAAATAAATAAATAAAAGCACGAGATAAATCCCACTGAAAACTAAATGTCAATGATATTAAAATAAAAAAGTATATAAGTATCAGAATTATAAGCCCATTATACACAGTTCTATAATCCTAGCAGGGTTCTGTAGAGTCCATTACAAACATATAATGATCCAGTTAGCAGCTACTGTGAAATTGTGCAGTTTTGTAAAGGATTGCATGAGTAACAAGCATGCTGACGAAATAGAGAGGGGTCATCATTTTCCTTACATGCCAACATTTTGCTTCCCAGTGAAAATAATGGTTTCTCTCTGTCATCCAAACACGACAGCATGCAATTTTTCTGCTCCACCTGGAAATTTTAAATATGCGCCTAAAATCCAGTTTGCGTGGATCCTGGAGTGCCTAGAAATGATGATGTACTGTACTGGAGTCTGAGTCAGAGGAATCTGAGGAGGAGACAGTGAACTTTAAGGAGGAGGAATGTCAAGCAACCAGTATTCTTCCTAAATTAACACATATCTGTATGTGGTGTATGTATGTGGTGTATGTATGTATGTGGTGTACTAAGGTGATTACAGGAATGATAGTTAAAGATACTTGTTAAAGATACTTCTGCAGCGCCTTTGTATGATTTCAGAATGATATAATTCTCGAGTCTAGACACAATACATGTATAGTCCTGTTTTTCTGCGATATTGAAGAAAAATGAAAGATACATATAATTCACAGCAAGGATCTTGTGAATCACATCACCAAGGTTTCCCTTTCCAACGTCTGCATTGACACAGAAGAATTCCAGTTTGAGCTCAAAGCCTGTGAATGCATGTCTGAGGAACTTAAGAGTTTCTATCATCATCGCAGTCTTATCAGAGTTCAGCAAAAGGAAGTTCTCTGTTATCCAGTCCCTAATGTCTATGGAGGCTTCACGTTACTGAGCTGAAATCTTTCACATGTTTTGACAGATACATGGAGTTGTGTGTCATCAGCCAGGCAACTGGGAAATATAATATCCCCAAGGGGCAGCACATATAAGATTGCAAACTGAGGTCAGGGGAAGAAGTCCACTGCAACGCAAGAAGGTTGAGAAGTTATGTGACTGGAGCAATGGGCAGGAGGCCATCAGTCTCTTCAGCTCTTTGGCCAGGATAGCAGGCATTTCAAAAGGTCAGAAAACCATAATCATCCATTCATCCACCTGGAATTACAATGCATAAAAGCTAACTATGTTTCTAAATATTCCTGCATTATGTAGGTGTAAACTATTAAATCAGATTTTTCCAGAATTGCTCCTGAGAGGATTAACTGTTAGATGTGGGACAAAGTAATGCCTTTGTGCAAAGTACTGCAGAGGTCAGGCCTCCTCTGGGCTGCATGTAAATGTACTCATTTCCTGCATAGCCCAGCAGAAGGATTAAAACCTTCATAATTTCCCTCCTATGCCCCTCAATAACATGATGTTAGATGCACACAGTGTGTTTCCTGTCATTAGTGGCAGATCATTACATCCATTAAGTCAAATCTGAATTATATTGTGAATCATCTTTCAAATTCAATGGAGGCTTGATTGCCTTCTTGTTCTCTTCAGTTGTGGAGGGAGAGTTGAACAGATTTGTGTGACAGATGGGAGCCATTTGAAACAGACATCAGATTGTCCTTAAGACTGCCAATAATCATTAAGATGTGGTGAGACAAGCAGGGGATGAGCCAACCGGTCACATGACAGGTCCCATTAGTTGGTTTTGTGCACCTCAGTACTAGCGTTCCAGTGCAAAGCATGAGATTCAAAAATTTCAGCAATTCTCCTCAGTGTAATTCCCCAGTACAATACTGCAGAGCTCCAGCCATTTCCAAGATATCTTATACCTAACCATGCAAAGCCTGTTACTGATGTGTATTTACCTGTCAGTTTCTCAGGAACGTATCTCGTTCAGTTTATGGCTAAATCATACTGGCAAATATAACGTTTTTATGTCTGGATGTTCCATCTGGGGTGATCAGAGGAGATATATGAGTTAGACCGTATTTTACATTTCTTTGCAATGTCATATAATCTTTGAGATTCATTAGTAATAAACAAGGGAAATGATTAAACAGGCCCTTTAGTTAAGCCAAGCAGCCTTTAGAATTACCCTTCAATTAGTGATGGATTTACACTTGAATGATATATTGTCTAATTCGTGTCTTCATCCACATCACCGAGGTCTGTGATTAAACGAACAGGGCTAAAAATTCCACTTCTGCTCTCAATAAAGCCACAGGGCATCACTGCTGCTGATTGACATTTGAGGTCTTGGGACACACAGACAAAAATTACCTTTTGCCCCTTTTTAGATAGAAAATAGAGAGAAGATTGCACTTGTCTTATCTATTTGCCATGTCATTGTATTTCAGAAATCGCCGGAGACTGGAGTGGACAGGGGAATATGGCGAGGCGGCCTTCCATGTAGAGGCCTCCGGTCTTTCCCTGAAAGCAATACCTCTCCACATAGTAGCAGACAAATCAGGCACTATCTGAGGTCTAATTCAACAGATGGAAGCAGCTGCCCCCTTTTGCCTTGGAGCATCTTTGGCTGAGCAGAGTCGCACTCCCTCAGTCTGCGTTTAGTTTTGCCATCTGACCCAAATGTTGTCATCAGTCTTCCACTAACCAACAGTAAGACAACAAAGGTTAAAGTAATTCCACGCTCCGGGGATATTTGTGAATGCATTCATGGGGTCAGTGCAAGTTTGAATTAAAAAAGGGCTTTCTTTCACTTTTCCTAGTAAAGAAAAAATCTTGACGCATAATTTTTAAGATTTGTCATATAATCACTCAAAAGTATAACACCTACTTGGTTTTTGTAATGTAGAAATAAACCATACAGTAATTTATAGTCCTAACAAAGCAAGGAAGAAGAGGAGTGAATGGGCACGATGGTCCCAGCTACCTGAGTGGCCCAGAGAAACCCCCCCAATCCTGTTGCCTTGTGCAAATTGTGTGCTCTTTGCCTCGAATATTCCTGTTAAGCAATTATGAACATTTAGATTTTTACTGTTGCATAGTTATATTCATATGATCCAGTGTAATTTTTTTCCCAGGCGTATTTCCTTACCTGGGGAATCGTCTTTCATGGGGAGAGTAAAAGCTATCTGCAGCATTGCATCTGTTAGCTCAGTGTGGGGTGCTGGGAGATGAAAGCGCCCTGACACGCTCTGCTGCTGACTGGAGGAGGACAAGCATAGATCTTTTTATACAGAGGAGCTGCATTTCACATCCCTGCCTCATGACTCCCAGGGTCTATGCCGGAGGGATTTACACCCTTTCGCAGCAGCTGTGTGACTGTGTGGGCAGTCTGTCATGAGGTAGATGACTTGTTAAGGGCAAGGAGACATTTGAGTCATTGACATTTTCCAGTAAATGATGAAGAACAGTTGGCAGGAAGAACACTGGGCTTTTGTCATCTCTGCACTGATCATAAACAGACTGAAAGTGGGATAGAATTTTCCTCAAATGGCTGGTTTACTTTTCATCACAATTGTATGGGCTCTATGTGGACCAGGTTGTGTGTGGCGCAGTGGCTCACTGGTTAGCACTATCGCTTTGCTCTAGGGCTGTGGGATTGCCTGCTGCTCCCAGTTGTATGTCTGTGTGCAATTTGCACAACCTCCCTGTGAACCTTTGTGACGTACATCAGTTGGTGTTTCTAAATTGTCCATAGTGTTGGCAGGGTATGTATGTCCTGCTATCGACTGACATTGCATCCAGGGTTCCTGTATTGAGCTACTTGGCTTAATCCAAGCCACATTTTACTGGATAAGTGCCCATAGAAATGGATGCTTCATGTAATGTCATTTAAACAGTCACAATACTTATCAGGGCATGTATTTTACTTAATACCACAGTACGTACAGATAAGATGGTCCATGTAATTTTAATACATTTATGTCCCCTTTTCAAAATTAGTCAAAATATTTACTTGCTTATTTTAAGCAAGCAGTCTATCAGTGAACATATCGTTCATGTGGAAGATTTATTGATATGAAATGTAGCAAAATTTGCATATATTCCAACACACACTGCATGTGTGAAAAATTTTAAGATACTATATGGCATTTTATGAAAAGCAAATATAAGGCCCTAATGGAGTGAATTGTCAAGGAGATGTCAAACATAATGTTTTGACTCTGATTGCAGTGCTCGTGACACGGGCTGAGCTGTACACGTACTCTGCTGGAGGTGTTAGACTGCGAACAGGCGCTGGGATAGTCAAACTGTGTGGAATGCTAATTTAATATATCATTATTTGTAAGGGTCCACAAGACTACTAAAGAATTATTTAAACATGGGTGCTGTTTAAATATATGCATACCAAGTCCTCGGTTATTAACAAACTTCCTTTCTTGTCTGTAATTAGCTGTGGAAAACTATGCAAATACTCTGTCAATTTAGTCTACGTTTTATTATGCCTTTGGATTATTTTTCTTGTGTTTATTTTCTTAATTCCATGCCTGTTTAATATCGATCTTTATATCTGCCTTACGTGATTCTGTCATTTATCCTACTCTTTTATCAGTATATTTCCTGCTCAGATTAAACTCACTCTCCTAAAACCATAGACGTACCGCAATCATTAGACTAATCGAATGCACTTTCCAGACATAAGTCTTTACCCAAATGTTTTACCCATACATTAAAATTCATGCTCAGTTTCCTTTCCTGCAATCAGGATCCACATTATTAAAACTGAATCATTTTCTGTACATATTTTTGTGCTCTGCTAATATTCTGTTGCTTATTTTGAGAATGGCCTGAAATGCATATTCATTCATCAAAACTTGGAATGGTTCTTGTTTATTACTCATATCCTGCATTTGCTAGTGCCTGTTTATTAAATCAATATCTATGGCCAAGGTGCTTTTCAGCTGCTTAAGGTCATAAATTACCAGTAATTTAACCACCATTCTCTATAAATGTTCATTGAGATGATTTTATTGGTCTAGTTATTGAAAATAATGTATTTACTGTTTTGGATTTTAACATCCATGGATATTGTCTTTGAATTCTAATAAATATGTTTAATTCTGCATCATTTCCTATATGTTATTGTAGTAATATATCAAATTCAGCTGGTAAAATGGCAGTTCTGACACACTCTTTAGCCTGGAAGTGAATGGGACAGAAGCTGACAAGGTAGTCAAACGTCTGACGGAACAGACGTGTTTTAGAGAGCTTTGTGGGGAGAAAAGCAGCCTTCAAAGAAGCCTGAACTGGTCCTTCAGCTACAAACTCAACTCCTCATTTTGCCTGTAGTCTTTATTGAATTGCTGCTGTCTGTCCTGTCCTGCATTGTGACGGATGCAGAGGTGGGTTTCCCTGGGGATGGCCGTGCAGCTGCTGAGAACCTGCTTTGGCGGATATTCTGGGAGCCAATAATGGATTGGGTGCGTGTTTCAGAATAGTCCCCTTTGAACATTTGTTATCCAGGCAACAAATACAATTGATGTCACCAATCCCATAAATCCAAATCAGTTCCAAATGAAGATTTTTTTTTCCTTCCCCTTTGAAGACATGTTACTGATGGAGTGCTTAGAGCGCTCGAGGTTAAGTGTAGGACAAAACTCAACGAAAAAGAGATATACAGCGAAACAGCTATTTACTATGGAGAAGTGTCCGAGAATTTGACAATAAAAAGGAAAATGATCAATAAATATTCAGAAAGGAAGAGGAAATCTGCATTTAAAATGTCAGTCCTTTCATCACAATATATCTAACAACCTACGTTTTCTATTTTGAGGAGATCTAACCTCTTAAACTTATTTTAAAATGTCCCTTGGAGGTGTATTCCTCCCAAAAATACATTATAAATTCACAGATCAGTGTCCTTGGTTGAATAAAATGTTGATATAGAATCTGTCTAATTTCAAGCATTAAAAGTATTAATGATGGTGATAGAGAAGTTCGATTATGTTAGTGGCCCCCCACCTCTCCCCCTTACCAAATTATGTACATCCTCATTTCAGCATGCAACTGAAGATCTAAGGGCATCCTACTTAATACGATAACATTAACCATTAAGTAATCTTGTCTAATATATAAACACATGAAATGTTATCCCCGGCATACAATAACGTATAATAAATATATGAATGGTCAGTTATTTAAAGGGTAACATCCATTTTTGCCTTTGTATAAATTGGATATCATTCATCCATCCACCATTGAACCAGGATCAGTCAGGATCAGTCCCTGTCCTGTCCTGTAAATAGTTTTCCTGTTTTTGACCAACAGGTGTCGCTGGTTATCCTGTCCTAATTCCTGAGTCTTTAGTCTTTGTTAATTGTTTACGACCCTCACCTGTTCCTTGTTGTTCCTAGGTCTCTAATGTTTAGTCTAATTGTAATGATTCTCACCTGTCACTTGTTTTGCCCTTGTTACCATGTTATATATGTGTATCTGCCCTTCTTTTTGAGCGTTAGTGCTGTGCATTTGTTCCTCCCTGTGTCTTACCTGGGCTGTAGCCTGCAGTTGCTGTTCTTTGTCACTGTTTCCCCAGCCTTTCTCAGTCACTAGATTAGTCCTTTTCCCTCCTTGTAAATTTTCACTGCCTCTTGTTTTGACCCCTCATGGTCCTTTTTGGTTTTAGATTTATTGTTTGTTATTATTGTAATAAAGTCCCTTTTAGTTTCTAAAATTCTGCTCATCGATAGTTGTTCCTTCCCTGTGTCCCATCATGACCCCTATCTGAAGCCTATCCCAGACAGCATAGGGCACAAGGATGGGGGATGCCTTGACTTTTCACAGTAACCCGGATAATGCTTCCTTGGGGGTGTTGATTATAGTTAAAAAGTTAACATATATCATTTCATCAATGCCCTGCTACTCTGATCATGGTGCTTGGTGGAGTTGATGTATCCAAGGGATCTATGCCAATTGACATGCTTATAACATCACACAAGGCATTGTGGTTCAATGGGCATGTACAATATTTGAAAGTTTGCTTTTAGATTTAATTTGCACATTGACAGAAAAAGTTATCATGGCAATCACTACAAAATGCAATACATAATTCATTCATCATAAAACAGGAGTGGTTTTTAACTTGGAAAAAAGCAAACAAATCTAATTCAGGTGTCTCCTGACTGTTAGGAGACACCTGGACCAACTGCCTTAGACTCACTGTGTTCTTGGGTGGATATTTAAATAAAAGCTTGAGAGGGAATCCATCAGAGAAACATGCTCCTCCACATTTGGTCATTGTTTTTCTTGACACAGTCAGAGGGGTGCAGAGCATTCTGGGAAGCCTGGTATCTTAAAGGTTTCTCCATCAATGTCAGCATAATCAGACACCAGTGTCAGTGTCACATAGGTGCTGCTCAAAGAGTGACTGAGTGAGCAAAGAGCTACTGACATTTCCAGTCTCACAGAAGCAGACAATTCATAAATCATCGTTTGCATATATTTAGTGTGGTCGTAATTTTCAGCTTGTGACTTCCATAGCGCAAATCACTTCATCTGCCAGCATCATGTTGAACTAAAAATACACTGTATCCCGTAATGCCAAGGAGGTCTATGACTGCAGTCCAAAGCTCATTCTACTGAATTTTTACAGCAATGTACTGTAAAAAGAGGTGGATGGCTTTCTAACATCTATATATCCAGAATAAGGAACGATTAATCCTTTTAGCAAAATTTAGAAAATTATACCCCTAATGAATAGTATAATTTGCTGTCATAACATAAAATAGCTTTGTTGCGAGCTTTTGTTGCATAAATAACAACAAGGAGCTTTACTGTAAGGGTGACGATAGAGACCTCTGGAAACTGCTTTGTGAGGTCGTCATGAGGTTCCTTAGGGAAACATTAATCTCTGTGTTAAAAATGGAAATAATTAAATACTCTAGTTTTCTTAATCAAACAGATATTTAAAATACCTTTGATGTTATAGACTAGAACATAGCAAAGCAAATTTAATTATCTGGGGTTTACATATGCATAGGAACGAAATTATATGTCAACTAAAATTCTTCAGAAATCCTTTATTAAAAGCTATAAATAGACTGTCTGTGTGTGTGTGTGTGGAGGGGGGAGTTATGCCTTTGATGTTTAAGTACCTGGCAAGCATAACAGCTTCCCCCGGCCTCATGCATACAGCTAAAAGAAAACGGCTCTCGTTCATGCGAGATGCATTTGATAATTATGCATTTCTTATGTTTCTTTCTTTAATCTGCTGTCATGTGTTACCCACTGCTGTCCATCCTGTACCATGACAGACACTTTGACTTACTTTGGAACGGCAAATAAGAGAAAATGAAATGACTCCAGTGTTTTTAACTCGTTCTCTAAGCTTGTTTTCACAGAGATATGAAGGGAAGTACTTCCCTTCTGAGCATTTTCCCTCTGCACTGGCAATAGCTTTAGAATCGCAATAATTAGAAAATGAGAACTTATGATAGATTGTTAATAAGCCAGAAAATTGCAGTAAGCGCTGAGGGATTCCGTGAATGGTAAAAGATCGGATCAAATTAACTGGTAAAATTCACCAGGCAATCCAGCTTTAGCGATCTGTCATAGCCGTCCATCATGTTCCTCCATGCTGCTCTTTGCTGCTAGGCTGAACAGACTTTAGAGGAAAGCCGGCTTTGTTACAATACTCAGTCTGGGCTCCTTGGAATCAGTGGAGGAGAGAAGAGTGGCATCCAAACTGTGCTCTGTTCTGAAAAATGAGGCCCATCTTCTCAACACAGAGCTGGAAGGGTTCAGAAGAACCCACAAGCAGAGGGTTATCTCCCAAGATGCATGACTGAGCACTTCAGTCAATTCTTTGAAAAGGAAGTGAGAAAGCAAACATTTGTATACATTTTTACCAACAGGTTTAGGTTTTTCTGTCTACTTATCAACACGGCGTTAGCAATGTCTGCCAGTGCAATGTGTCTACAATATTTCCAAGTGCATAGTGTGTAATTTCTTTTCTTATTTTATGAGTTTGTTATGTTCTTTGATAGCACATTTAAAGTGCTAACGCTTACAAAACACATTATAAAGACAAGTATCAAAAATGTGACCCTAAAGAGAAACACTGGATTATCCACGCTCTGCCGTAACACTGACTGGATTAATATCCTTCACTTCTTACGTATGATTAATACCAGGAACAGCAATCAAAAGAACAGGAAAACCATGAAGGAAAATAATCAGCTTTTGTAAAAATAAAAATGTTAATTTAAACATCACTGACATGTTTAATCAGGTTTTTAGAAAATATTGATATTAGCCTTTTCTGTTAGCTTTTCAATTGTAGGATGCTACTGAATTTCTTCTTACTAAATGCTGTGCTAATGATGTTGTCTTTCGAGTTCACAGTTCGGGGTAATAATCTAATCAGCTGGGAAGCCCTATTTGCAGTTATAATCAGTTTTCCAGAATTGTCTAATTGAGTTCGTTAGCTTGGCCAATACAATTTCCAAAAGACCATTGTGGCAGTGTAAATAAGCTACCATCAGTGTCATCTATTGTTATAAATTGAAGTACTGTATACAATTGTAATACAAGTGCTCTCATTGTATTCTCATGTTCAATATTGTGTGACATGAAGAGGAGCATGCAATTTTCTGAAATACAGATTTACAATAACATTTCCATACAAAAGGTACATGAACTTCATAACGAAATAACCCTCTTGCTTTGCTTGACTTCTAAGCCTAACATTTTCTGGTGATACTGAACTAATGAAGGTTCTTTTTTTAATTTGTCTTGCAGTCAGCATGATGTCTGCTCTTAACAGGATTGTTTGTTTATGCTTTTGATCTTTTAAAACCGAAACTAGGTTTCGTTTCCAGGACCTTTGAGGCACTGATGTGAAAACATGCCCCCGATACCCATATAATACTGTTTCAACTGTTTGACTACATTATTTTTCTTTATCTTTTTTTTTTTGGGAGGGGGTGGGGGTAAAAAATAGGACCCAGATTTTTAAGGAAACATTGAATGATAGCAAGTACCATACCCATATTACATGTTCTCATTAACTGTCAAACTGCCTTTACAAACCACTTATTGGTATATATTTATAAAGTACACTCCTCCCTTTCATTGACTTCTGTTTTATATACCAGCGACTTAGTCCTTCTTTTCTCTGTAGTTTGGCTTTACAGAAGGTAACTTCAAATGACCTGCTGTATGAATAATTAATCAAACCTAGAAAATACGCTGACCCCTAAATCCAGTTGCTAATCTTATCTGTGCTCTGCAGTGCAATCTATTCACTCTTTCCTTTGTAACCCCACATATTCCATCAAACTGAAAGTTACTTATTTCTTGCCTTATTCTTTTACTTAAGAGCCCTTATTTTAACACAGAAACTTCCCACATTATATCTGCTGTACCAGAAATCAAACTCATTCAAGCTATCTGTCTGAAATATAGGTCTGTGATCTACCTACTGTAACCAATAATAAACAGAAAGCCAGAAATTAATTTATTTTAGTATTTGCTCCTGGTGCCTGTTGACATGCTGTCAGGATCTGACCGTGCCTGCAGACTTTTACTACAAGAAATGTGATCATCTTTTACCTTTTTATGAATGTGATGTTTGCCCAAAACTACAAACTTCGGTGTCATCAGTTATTTTGGAAGAAACATGGAACTTACACAGTAGATTTTTTTTTTTTTAAAAAAAGGCAGCCTACAAATATGCAAAACCCGCCAAATTCTAAGATATAAACAGAACTAGTGAAATGTACTAATTTACCCTTGTTAAAGGAAAATAGGTAATAACAAAATCGGTTAATAAGAAACTGAATGAATTAAAATTCTTTATGCAGATGGACTGTCCTTGACAAAACATCAGCAATGAGACACATGTTTCCTTGATGAACTGTCCACTAAACAGTCACAATACCAATTAACCTCAGCCCTTGGGTCTCACATAAAAACTGCTCAATTATTCACATGTAAACAAAATATGAATGGGAACATCAATTGTGCCTTGCTTCTGTGTTTGATGGGGTAAACACTGTGTCATGTCTCCCTCATTAAAATTAGTAAATAGGTTGACAACGAATATGTAGAGACAACTGAGCTGCTTCATTCGTTTTTAGCAGCCTGTCTGGAAAAAAAAATCACTAGGTTGGTTTGTAATGTACTGGTGTCACATCATGGAGGTCCTCTGACTTGTGTCCTGTACTGGCTGTATATAGTGTAGACTACTGAAGAACTTGTTTTGGAAATGGGGTTAGAAGAATTTGTAACTTCTAATTAAATTCTGTAAATAATTAAAAAAGTATAGTGTTACAGTTAGCTAGACTGACATCAGCCTTCACACATTTTAAGACAATTAGTTTAAGTCTGATTTATTGACAGTAAGTAAACAGTGATAATTGTGTGAACTGCTCCCTGTTGCAGACTTTGATTAATTAATATGCAAATGAGGACATATCTCAGAGAACTTATATGCTTAAGAGGAAGCTAATTAACATGAAGTGTAGTGACCAGGATGCTCAAAGAAAGGCAGGCTTCATAAATATTACAGACAGCAAACTAAGACAACGGCACAGAAACAGAATCAAATGTCAGAATGCATATTCATTCTGTATGAAATGAAAAATCATAACCAATTATGACCAAAGCTGTAAATCAATAATTCCATCCATCCATCCATTTTCTAAACCGCATATCCTACTGGGTCGCGGGATAAATCAATAATTAAAACTTCAAAATAGTTACAAAGAACCATGAGTAACATTAAAACTGTTTGTTACAAACTTGACACATTCAAGAAAGTTTAATATGTGCTCAAAATAATTTTGACGTGTTACTCGGATGAATTCAAATAGGTACTGTGTGAAGATATTTTTCATTAATATTGTTCAATGGATTTTTTAAAAATATGAAAATACAACATTTGGGTTTCTGACCTTTCACAGATATGGCAATAGATATTTTTGTGGAAAAAAATGCAAGTAACCAGAACAGAGCCTTTTCAGTAGCTATTTAAAGTATAAAATACAAGGATACTGACACTGTCATCAGGTTGAGATCACTTTCCTTTTGGGAACAATCACCACAGTAAGTAGAATATCAGGCCTTCCTTAGAAAACTAAACTTTTAGCTATTTACATTCTTATGCCTTTTCACATTTTTTGCTCTGGCATTATATTTACATTTCACAACATTTAGAAATATTCTAACTCATTCCTTCATTATATAGTTATGCACAATAAGGACAATGTAATAAAATTTCAAGAAACATGGTATATATTGTTTTGATGTTACAAAAAAGGAGATTAATGTACTTTAGATGGGAATATGGTTAAAATCATACCACTACACAACTCAAAAGTGACTAATGCAAGAATTTGTGATGTATTAATATATCTGAACTTATCAGAAAGGTTCGTAAGATAGAATTTCTATCCCTCTAAAACTTCCTCTCTTTCTGTCACTCAGGGACTGGGTCACATGACCTATTTTATATGACATAGCATAACATGATATTGACTTCCCTCCTCTATACAAATTGTAATTATAAAACCCTCTGTCATATAAGCAGCTCTGTGTAAATTGTGTGCAACTGCAGAATCTTTTACCGAAAACTCTGTTATTCTAAAATGTCTGAATGACTACTATAGAAAGTAATCTGTAAACTATTTAAAAGTATATATATTTTATACCCGTATTTAAATTCTTTTTTATAATCATCGGCTATTATAGGTGAAGCAAGTTGTTTCTAATATTGCCAATATAAATTCCTTTTAATTAACGGAAAACAACAGAAAATCATAAACAGTACCAGTCCTAGTTGATGTGGTGCCGTAAGAGAACATCACCGCTGGCACATCACCGTCCAAGGTGAAGTGAAATTGGCTGGTAAGTCAGTGCCCTAGGTGGCCGATTATGTCGCCTATAGGATTGACTGACCTTGACTGTAAAAACAGACATGTATTATCAGTGATGGGGACGTTACTCACAAAGGTACAGTAATCCATTACAGACAGTTCAGGTCCAGAAAGTACAAATCCACACCAAGATTTTGTTTCAACCAACCAATGGAGCATAAAGTGTCACAGTCACAGAGTACTTAAATTGTTGGTTGAAACAAAACCTTGGTCTAGATCGGTACTTTCTGGACCTGAACTGTCTGTAATGGATTACTTTTGTGAGTAACTTCCAACACTGTGTATTGTTACTATATGCATAAGTTAATGTGCTTGACACGGGGCTTTTATTGCATTTTTGGGCTTTAAATTCACTGAAAGTTAATGACAATATTAAAGATTATTACAGTTTCCACCCACATGGATCCAGTACACAGGTGTAACTCTTATATTGTTACTAAAGTGCTGCTTATTATTACAGTAAGTAGACTATTCTCGATAACTTAGGTTAAAGTAACATTCTCATTCATATTTATTGGGCTGACGTTTCATTATTTACTATTGACAGACTGTGAGGCAAATCCAAAATTATTCTGAAATGTAGTCAGAAAAGTTGTGGTTTTTCACAACAGCATGTAATTCCCAGTAATATTCACAATATTACCTTCATAGTAGTACTTGGCATTTAACAAAGTGCCATTTACCAATGTGAAAATCCAATCACCCATTGACTAAATAGTTTCTCAGGTGCTTGTTGGATGAAATATCTATGTAGGAAATTTCTGGTTTTATCAATAGTAAAATATTTAAGCTATAAATCAGTCTTTTTTGTTTCCCTCTAAATTGCTGCAGTAATGCTGAATGTTAATGAAAAAGTAAAATGATTGTGTCAGTTCAAGTGAACATGGAACAATGCATTTTAGTAGTTTTCTAATGTGTGACCTTAGATCCATTTCACTTTGCACGAACACTGGAGGTTACAGGACATCAGTGAGACACTCACACTCTCCTTGCCACGGTCCTGAGATGTCGGACTTCCACATGGAGACCTCAGAAGCTCTGGCAGATCCTCATTTACAGAAATATATCATCAACTCTATAGATTTATGGTGTGTATGAGTATATACAATATACAAAGTTAAATATGTGTACAGAAAAGATTTCAACCTGACATGATTTTAATCGGTTAAGGAAAAGAAGGCATTATATCCATTTTCATTACACACTCCTTTATCACACAGGAAAGAGGTATCATACAGAGGGGATATTAAACAGGTCGTGATGTTGGCCCAAAGCGACACGTTGACAAATTCCTAAATAACATAATAGATACATTTTTAATGTTATAAACTTTTTAGCACGCCATTTAACATGCTTCAAATATTTAACACTTTTTAAAATATGAAAATCTATAGAAGATACAAAAAAGGAATTCTTTTCTATGCGCTTTACATTTAAATGCTGCTCACGCGTCGCCTTTCCTTCTCAGAAAATGAAGATTAATATAACTGTCAAAAAATAAACATTTTTGTGTGCAGAAAGCTCCAGTAGACCGGACAGAAGAGTCGGAAAACTGCAAGTAACAACACGATGGTAAACAATATACATTAAATATGATATGTTATAACGTTTGATCTTAAAATATTGGCTATAGCTTAAGGCGTACATAAATTAACATGAACAGCTGCAGAAATGTGCAGTATTTACCTTCCGCCTCAATCATGTAAGGTAGAACATCCCTCAAAAATAAATTCTCATTTACTTGAAAAATTTATTTGGATAAAGTGCAAGTTCTATAACGAAATCACAAAAGGGATGGACTGCATGCAAAGCCTGAGCTAATGAAAGCAAGCCACCCAAAAATACAATGTGCAGTACATGAGAACATGATTTACGGCTGGATCTTTGACACACAGAGCCAAAGCACAGAACCCTCGGTCTTATGAACAGGTCTGGTCACTGTTATGTCAGTCCCAGTTACTGACCAAGACGTATTCATGTCAGCAGAAGAATACTGTCCATAAAACCTATGCAGAATGAAATAAAAGACACAATAAATTGAAAATGAGCTTAATATCCATACTCTCTAGAATTTCTTTTTTGCGGTTTTATTAACTTATAATTATGAGCAGCTGAGGCTTTAAATGTTTAATTCCATACGTAGCTTTACATGCCACTCTTGACTGAATGACAGCATAATGCGAACAGGTTATTACACAACGTACAGCTCCAAAATATGATAGCACTAAAAAAAAAAAAAAATTATAAAAAAATAGTGAAATAAAAGAGTAATAAAGCTTTCAAAATATCGTGTACAACTTCGAATTATTTATTACCCTGTTTCAGATGGAAAGTCCATAAAGTATTTCACAATAGCATGGCAAATGTTCACATGGAATGGTTTGTGCTTCTTAAGCCTGGGTCACGAATTACAGCTTGCAAATTTGACTGCACAAGCATCCACTTTAGATCAGTAAGAACATTTCCATATAGTTTTTTTTTGTTCAAATATACATGCAAAATAATAAATTCTGGTAAGGAACTACTGTTAAATAAATCAAAGACAAGAAATGAAATAATGCTTTAAGAATGGCAGTAAGTGTGATACATGATAAACCAGAAACATTAAACTAAAAGCCCCACATCTATAATAATACTGAAAGGTAGTATTGCAATAATTTATTATCAGTATTTTACAAAATTTAACAAAATGAACACACCTTTAATGAGCTTCTACCTGAAAACCTAGCATAGACCCACAACCATGACGTGGTTTTGACGTGGAATCACGTGGAAGGGCATATTGAGTGTGTAAAGGGGTGAATCTCTATTCCACCATCTAGGGCTGCAAAGTAATGCTTTTGATTGCAAAGTCCCACCTCCTAAATTCAGCATTTACAACAGAGAACGCGGAAGCACATATTAAGCCTACTGTTTCCTAAAGAAAGTTTAATGTATATGTAGTTTGGTTGGATTTCAGCATGTGATCAAACAAAATGCCCCTAGAGAGATTATTTTGTTTAATCTGGATATATTGACCTTCTTAGAAGCTTTTAAATCTCCATGTTATTTTTTTTTCCTTTCTGATATTTATGTATATATAAAAAGATTGATATTCAAAAAGTTTTTTCTGACCATTTCTACACTAACAAAGTCACCTCCAGAAGGGGATGAGGGCAGAATTCACTGAAATACATCAAGAAACAGATCATTTAGCCTTGAAATACTCTCTGTATCAGCTGCACATACACTAGTTAGCAGGCTGACCTGGAAGATCAAGTCATTCTGCTCAGGATATTCAATCAGCAGTCTTTGTGATTCAGCTATACTGACAGAATCAACATTTTGATAGTGACACATGAAATAGACTGCCGGAATTCTGTCAGTTAAAAGAATGATGACGTCATTTACAAACTGTGAGAGAATGAAATCACAATGGAGTCCAAGAAGGATGCATGGAGACATTTTAACAAAGCAGAGATGATTAGATGGCTATGCGAAATGTCTTTAGTTGCTATGTTCATGGTCCTGATTAATACCTGGTGCTTCGTCACTCTGTTTTCCGATATGAGTACACATTGTGCAGTGACACGGATCTCTGAAGAAATGCAGATGACTTCTGTATAAAAATGTTGCTCTATGAACCTGATTCACAGAAAACAGACTATGGTGGCTGAGATCAGAAAAATACATCGGAGATAAATCTATCCATTGTAATCTGAACAAAACTAGAGACTGGTCATTTTGAATAATAGAGGGCCAGTTCTCTCTTTGAGGTGCACTCCTGGGATATATGGGAAATAATCTGGTGAAGAATAGAAATAATGTGATCATTATCATGGGAATCCCTCTTTCATTTCCAGATATAATCAACAAAACGGGATTTTTAAACAACATGGTGATTAACCAAGACTAAACTTACTACAAGATTTTGGATGTACTGCAGACACCTCAAAGTGCTATTTAATTTCTGACTCATATGGGCCCGTTTCTCATCTGAATGGCTATTTTGAATTTTTACCCATTTCTCTAAACCATATTTGTTGTATTTCATTAAACTGTTCATCAACCAAAGACAAAAAAGGATGAAAACATACTAACAAAGATTCAGTGTAAATATTCTACTATCCAGATTATCACTGAAGCTATTTTATTGTACATTAGTCCAGACATTGCAACATTACATTCAGACTCAAACATTAGGCAATAAAATATGTAAATATTAATAATTACCAAGCCTATCGATTTCCTCATGGTGACACAATGCTGAAAGAGAGTTTCACCACCTCCGAGTCCCAATATAAGCCCTCACCCCCCCTTTCCCAAGTTTCATTCCATTATCCTAAGAAAAGATGGTAACCTCAACCAGTAACTCTAACTGCTCAAAACACCAGTTTGTCTCCAATGTACTCTAAGGTCAGAAAATATCACTAAAAGTCTAAATTAAAACGCTATAAACCATTGGCAAGCCATATATGGTCAACATATTAATACACAAAAACAAATTAAGAGGAAAAAATACACTTCTTTAAAAACATCTGTTTCCAAGAAATATGTAATACTCCTCATTTGAATGTGAGTGACTTACTTAAATAGTTACATATAGAGCTTTACAAAGAGCATTATACATCTGATTCAATACTAGGCATTTTCTTATATATTCGTCTATTGCTGCAAGAATTCAGAACCCGGGGTGTCGTGTATGAAATAGTCTGGTTAGCTACATAAGGCATTGCATGCTCAGAAAAGTACACGTCATTGGCTAATCGACCGTCTCTAGAGCAATAGGAGGTGGCGGACTTCAGCGAAAGCTTCAGATTGCTGTCGTTTCTTGGTGCCAGCTGTCTGTAAATGTCCGAGTAGCTGCTGCCATGCACCAGGCGCTGATCGTCGCGAAAAGAGTGCACGAAAGGGTTGTCCGATGGGTGATCGGGGTAAAGTGACCTACTGCGTTTGCTTTCCCCCAAGTTATGGTTGAAGGGCATGGTTTTGTTAAAGAATGCATAGTCTGGCTTAACGTTCAAAACGTTTGCATACGGGTCATCGTCCGTAATCCTTTCCTTGTCCTTCAAGCTGACACTGCGTGCCGGCTTATCCACATCCGTCTCTTTGGGCCTCTCAAGGATATTGTCATAGGAATGCTGCCTGGTGATTCCCAGTTTACTGCTCTGTAGTGTCTGTGGTCCCACAGTCTGGGGCCAGTAATGGCTAAATATTTCTCCCTGTTGCACAGGGGGACTTGTGGAGTCCTGTAACATCTGGTCCTCGCTAATGTCATAAAGGTTGCCAATGTGCAAACATGCCTCACAGCGATTATAAGGGGACCTGACAGTGTACAAGCCCGAATAATTTGGGACCTTAGACAGGCAGCTGCGACAGTGAGTCTGTTTATAGCGGTCATTTGTTTCATGCGAGCTGACGTTTTTTTCTTTCAGGGTAAAATGTTTGGTATGCATGTTGAATTTGTTTTTATTGTTAGGGGTGATGTTGGTGCTGACGTGATGCAAAGGGCTGCTGTTGAGCTGGATGATTAGCTGATCTGATTTCCTGTAGTTGTCATTGTGATCTGAATAAATGTCGGGACAATCCACATCCTCGGGTACACCCCTGCTCCCCCTGTAGAGAAGAGAATCTGAACGCAAGCTAAGCTCATGGTCTGAGTCTATGGTGTATATTTTTTCTCGAGACTGTCCTACCTGCTTGCCCTTTAAGTAGGACAACTCCATTTCGCTGCAATCCTTAGGGAATTTCAACGTCATGGATTTTTTTTTTAAGTTATCTTTAGGTTTTTGGTGCTTCTGGTTGTTGTCAAGATCTTTGTAGGACGCGGCCCTGCTGGAGCACTCGGAAATGTCAGAGTGGGCAGCATCCTCGGGCAGGTATCGCTGGCTTTTCATAGACAGGCGAGGGTCAGGTGACAGGGTACCCTGGATGGAGCTCTGGTTCTGGCGTAGCGTTTCCACTGACTTCTTCCACAGGGCACGTGGTTTGGAGTTAGCCTGAGAGGCGTCTTCGCTGACGGTCACCTCCACTTTGTTGGGGTTCGCCTCATTCAGGGTTAGGGGATGCTGACCCGGGAAGACATAGTTGTTCAGGTGATCCTTGTGCCGGTTGGTCAGGTATGCTATGTCGGTGGTCTCGCCATAGATCCCTTCCTTCGGCACATAGCTCCGGTTTTCCGTATAGACAAAATTCCCTTTATCCGCCATCATATCCATAAGCATGGGAGTACTGGAGTGCTTGAAATCCCCAGGACGCTTGGGAGAGTTGATTCTTGACACGCTGATGTTGGTCATGTTGGTCATCTGCTTGGCAGACTTTATGATGTTCAGCATGTTTGCCTGTGGGCTGAAGTCCAGCTCTGGCTTCTTCTTCATCTCAATGTGGACCCCATGGATGCAACTCCATATCCCCTGGAAGAGGCAGGGAACCAACTTAAACCAATTCTATGATGGGAATTATAGCTCTGTGGATTGAGCTTAACACACAGCTAACACAACACATACTAAATGTGACGCATATCTACACGCATAAATATGACCTACTTACCAAAGTGACAACTGGATGAATGAACTTACACTTTAATCAAATTTTATACGAATCATTAAACAATAGATCGTAATTAATACTATTAATAGGGTCACTTTGAGTCTGCAGGCTATCTGAGCAACTAAAGGCAGTTTTTACTAATTAAAATGTATTAAAAATGTCATAATAGCATACTGTCCTTGTTTTGAGAAGCATAATTCAATTATATTTCTTAATGAAAAGGTGTTATTTTTTCTTAGCCGTACATATTGCAGTTATAATACAATTAATGTTTTTACTCGTGTATCCTGTGTCAAAGCATAGTCATGTCATAGATAACTGTACAATACCAAAAACATAAAATATAACTGAATGTGATTATTCATGTACAGTTGTGATCAATATAAGTATCCAGCTAAACGGCAGCTTTCATAACAACCCTCATGAGTAACAAACTGAATGTTTTCATGTAGCTAAAGTCCTGACTGAAATCCCAGTGAGAATCTGTGGAAAGACTGTGGTTCATTAGCAATTCCCAAGTCAGCAGAATGAACACGAGCAAATCTGCCAAGGAAAATGGACAAACATTGAACCAACTGCATGTACAAAATCCTTGGATATTTTCCTTTAGTTTAACATTTCAGTCAGAATAACTCTTTACTTGTCCTACTTCAGAAGCATTAATATGACATTAGCTGATCTGCCTCCGTCTATAACAGTACACCAAACACATGAACACAGATTATACATGCATGTGCAAAACGTGTTTCTGTGTCTTTAGAATAATATGTTTGTTTTAGGAACGTGGTCCTTTTTTTCTGACAACATTCATCTTGAATTTTATCAAACTGAATCTTAAAGCTTAAGTATCAGGGATCACGAAATCACAGAGTACCATCTGTGGTGTTGGTGGCTCATGAGATTTGGCATAAAAGATTCAGCATAAAAATATGAGGGGAAAGGGGCTTTAAAACAGCTGTTGAATGAATGCGGCCATTTTAGAATGCGGCATAGAGATGTGCATGAAAAGCTAACAATCTGCTGTTCATTCAGCTGGAAGCTGGGGCTGTTCCTTTGTTTCCCGCCTGTATGTACCAAGAAATGTGAGGAAGTGAAAGCGGCTCTCACCCTGCTGATGGTGAAGAGCATCCCCGGCTTCCCACTGCACATGCCAGTGAAGCAGTAGCGCATCTTCCAGTAGAACAAGTGTTCCCAGATGAAGACAATAAGACTGAGGACCATGGCCGCGGCCAGCATATAGAAGACACCCGCCATATTGTCCACATCCAGCTGACTGCTCATCACCTCATTCTTCTCATTATGACAGATGCCAGTAAGCCACTGTGCTTCAAGCTCCTCCATCTCACCTGCAAGACGCAGCAGGAACCCACCACAGTGCCATTACATCAATGCTCATTGTATAAATATATTACACACGATGCAAGAGAGTTCACAATGAGTCTGCAACATACCCAAGGGAACCCTCTGTTAATCCACAACAGAGATCACATGGATATTCATCCATCCATCCATTATCCAAAACCACTTGTCATATTCAGGGTTGGAGGGGTCCGGAGCCCATGCTAGAGGCTACATTTGCAAGGCAGGGAACAACCCAGGATGGGGCACCAACCCATCACAGCGCACACTCACCACACACCATTCATTCACGTATGCATACCTTTGGCCAATCTGCCCCAGCATGTTTTTGGACTGTGGGGGGAAACCGAAGTACCCAGAGGAAACCCCATGATGACACGGGGAGAACATGCAAACTCCACACACATGGAGCCCTGGCAGAGACTAAAATATTAAAGATTATAGCTATTTAGATAGCTATCATGTTCGCTTGACTAAACTCAATTACTTGACTACTAAAAAGCATCGAATAAAATTTTCCTTCTCGATCACTCAGCAATATTCAGTTCTGTGGAAGCACCTTGAAAGTGAATGAAAATGCAGCATCTGTCACTACAGCAAAACAGAACTTAAATATCACCCCTGAAGAAGTGCAATATAAATACCTTTTAAAATTTGGTCTTGAAGCACTCATCCAATAATGTGAGGTTAGCCATAGACATTTCCCGTTTAGCTTCGTGGAGTAGCCTAGCCTCTTTGTCGTCATGTTTGCTTAAATTATCTTGCTGCATCATCATACATAATACGGTACACAATAACCATATATAATATATACATAAGGGGCGGCATGGTGGTGCAGTGATTAGCACTGTCGCCTCACACCTCTGGGACCCGGGTTCGAGTCTCCGCCTGGGTCACATGTGTGTGGAGTTTGCATGT
>JAODJX010000097.1:25460557-25492745 GCA_026776945.1 Isichthys henryi | reverse complement strand
CCCACAGTCCAAAAACATGCTGAGGCTAATTGGAGTTGCTAAATTGCCCGTAGGTGTGCATGTGAGAGTGTATGGTGCGTGAGTGTGCCCTGTGATGGGCTGGCCCCCATCCTGGGTTGTTCCCTGCCTCGTGCCCATTGTTTCCGGGATAGGCTCCGAACCCCCCGCGACCCAGTAAGAATATGAATATATATATATATATATATTAAAGCACAGTAAAAAGAGACTTCTATCTCTGCTTCCATCTAACGTTCATCTAGAATGTTGGTTGGAGTGACACACTACAGTATCATGAAACAGAATATAGTTTTCTTAGAAGAAAAGAATTCCTTTGGCAGACCTTCCAGGACACGCGCAGGACTGATGGTTGCATTAGCTGTTTTCACTTCTTAATGATGCCCTTGTAATGCAGCCAAGGGCACCGTGCCCAGATTATCTACAATTCCTAATCACCCCCTACAACCCAGTCCAAAAGCTTTGCTGTGTAAGATCTGGCCACTTCACTCTCTCCCCTCTCATCTGTGACATCTCCACCAGGCTGTGTCCTGGAATGATACCCCTGGTTCTGTGGAGCCTTTAGAATTGCATTTTAAATTACTGTGTTCAACTGGTATGAAATCTGATGTTTTCTTCCTTTAACTCTTTCATAACCATGAATCACGGGAAAGGTCTTGCTAGGCCAGCTAGAGGAAAGAGCTTAGGGCCTTTCATTAGCTCGTATCATTGGTGGTAATCATAAATTTTGCCCAATAAGATTCACTTAATGCTACTCATTATGCAATGGCATCCTCACCCTCAGAACAGGTGCATCTATAATATTATAAACACAGGATTTTTTTTAGCTTCACCACATACGGTGATGGTGTGATTTTAATATTACTGATTCCATGTTAGTAAGCATTCCATATCATTAAAAGAACAAGGACTGTACCACTGCACTAACATCTCAAACAATGTAATTCTTAGTGGTACACACCTAAACTAACAAGTACCTGTAGGTACTCTGTTAGCTGACTAACAGCTATTCGATTTTAGTAAATGACTGCATGTGGTATCTTAATCTCTATCAGGTAACACATTACTTAAGGGTATACAAGTACCTTAGTAACTCAGTTACTACTCAAGTGAAAATCATGAACAAATATAGTAATTGCATGAAATAATGAACCTTCATGATTGATTAATGATGAACGAACAGGGTATCAGTACGTAACTTAGTTTCTTAATACATTAAGTAAGCATGTATTACTACATTATTAGTGCCCCCTCAAGGAGTGTTACCATCTATTTAGTTATTTCTGTTGCATTGTAGTGTGGATCTCCATAAAAATAAACATATTATCTAATAAGGAATAGAATTATATTTTTTCTACATGATAATTTTTGCTTTTTTTTAGACTGTTGGCTTAGGATAGTATTAAATTATGTGCATCGACTTAACTAACTTGAGTCCAAGTTTTCTGCATAATTTTATTGTTTCTTTCTGGCAGACTCCCACATATCATAGCATAATGAGTTACACTAATCATCCACACAAATTCTGGTATGAGGATTTTCAAATGAACAATGCACACTTATGGCTGAAACGATGAAATAGCCCCATTGCATTAGAAAAAAATACACGTTAAAGAATACGATTAGGAATTCTAGAGCATGTAGAAAAATAATATTCTGAGGGTATAAAAAGATTCCCAAGCATAGCCTGGTGTTGTAGGAAATAACAAATTATCCATGGTCTGGTCACAGGACTTCCTCGATTCTAAAAAGTCATCAAAATCAATGTTCGGTAGCTAGCAAGCTAAGTTAGCTTAGCCGTAAGCTGGCAGCGTCACTCGCTATCACCTCTCACCTTCTTGTCACTGAGGCCAGTGACTTGGTCGACAAACTCCTCCTGGATCATAAAGGCCGCCAGGTTGGCAGTGTAGCTGGCCAGAAATATCACGGCGAAGAAGGCCCATACGGATACGATGAATTTACTGGTGGTTCCCCTGGGATTCTCTACGGGCACAGAGTTGTTGAAGACAAGGCCCCAGAGGAGCCATATAGCTTTACCGATGGTAAAGGAGGGTCCGTGGGGATCTGTGAAGAAGGATAATATACAATGAATGAGACCACAGTCTACAAGATATACGCAACTATTCTTAATTCAAAGAATATACACATATTCATGTGTATATATATAAAAAAAACATAATATCCTGCAATCTGCATTTCCATGACCACTTTTCCAGCACAGTGTCATGGTCAAAATGTAATATTATCATTATGTAATGAATAAAACACTGTAAATATAAAACGAATAAATAACAAAAAAACAAGTTATGCGAGTCTTTAGCCTAGAGGACAGCAGGTAATTCCTTGGTTTTAAGAATATGAGTTTGGAGCCGGTATACTGCTGGTTCAAACCCCTGAATGGGCTCTCTTGTTGTCCCCTTGAACAAACTCGGTTATTCCATTAAAAATTGTTATTTGTATAAATGGATGAACATTGCAACTCACTTTGGGTAGAAATGTCAGCTAAGCTGTGGATAAAATTCTGCTCTGTTGGAAAAGGCTGACAAATAAACCTCTACAAACATATTGTGTTAAGTAAATATGGAACAAAATTATTGCGGTATTAAAACGTCATACTGGGACCAGAAAATAGTATAATGCATGCAAGATTTAAGTAAGCTTTGGCTCAATATTTTTGCTGAATTGCCCTAATTGTGCGGTTTGTGTCCTATAATACTTTCCGAGCCAGTACCCTATCTCCAGCACCACTACGTGGTTGACCACTGGATTCTTCCTGTACACGTGGCTTGTTCTGGGACGTGTCATGTTACAGAGTTGAGGCTTACCTTTGCCTTGCGCAAGGTTTCTGTTAAATCCCAGGGGGCTGATGTACTCGAAGGCAAAGACAGCCATGGCTGTCACAATGAGGAGCATCACAAACATCATCACCCACACGGACGCACTGAAGGGCTCTGCAGAAGCAACGAGAGAGCGGTCAGCCACAGACACTATGTCACCATATGTGACTACAGGTATGTCACCCCCCATCACAGCCCACATAAGGTATTTAAAAGCTGCACATTAAATGAAAAAAATGTCCAGTAATTAAAACATTATTATGCATTCATTCAAATATACAATTACACATTTATTAGAGAATATGTGTGTGTACACATGTTATGTATATATTACACATATACTATATATAAAGATTTGGTTATTCCTTGAGCAATTAAACAGGAATACTTTTGGAGGCTTGTGTGTAACTTTTAAACGTTTCAGTGCATTCATTTATCATTTTTAATAATGGGTCCAGAACATATTGCTCCCAGTGCACACAGTAGTACATGTAGTAGTAATACATGTAATTGTAAAACTATATAAAAAGGTTTAGATAGGAAAGTAATTTGAATTGTAAGCTGTGGAACAGTGTGTTTAGAAATTGATAATAACTAGACTTTTATGTTATTGTTCAGACTGTTACAGGTTCATGTTAGGGGTTGCCCAATTATTATTTATGAATTGTCACATTTGAGGGGCATCATCTGCCCCTAACCCTCACAAATGCGAAGAGGTTACTGTATTTTCAGAGGGTTCCTATTATTTTAATGTACTTCCGATATATTTTTCAGCCAACCATTGGGTCGGTTGTGAGTGTAATGCATGGTAGATAAAAGACAAAAAGACAGATTAAAATGACAGATAAAAGCACATGGTTTTGCTCAATGATAAACTGTATATTCACCCAGGAATGCAGACGGAGATACAGTGCCATTGCTCCTGGACACCATGACACTGATGCCCGTCTCCACAAAGGGCACGGAGAAATCAATGACTTCTGCCCGCTCCTCGTTGATTGTCAGTGACCCGACAGCCATGACGGCCTTTTTGTACACCACCTGGGGGCAGGAGAAATCAGAAACACAACGAAAATCAGAACACTTTCAGCACAAGCGGCGTCCATAGCAGAGAAACTGTAAATGCGGCAAAGTCTCCGCGGCCCTCACCTCTCCCACCATCCCGTTCCACACGTTGTTAATCTTCTTGCCATGCTTGCCGTTGGTCACTAAATAGAGGTCATAGGTGAATTTGACGTTCTTGGCGATCTTTTTCAGGATGTCGATGCAAAACCCCTTGCAGCATTTTTTGATGTATGTTCCTTCCACACTAGAATTGCTGGCAAATGCAATAATATTCCCATTTAGTACAAAAACACACAATATCAATCATTTCAAAAGAGAGTAATGATAATTCGGGCATAATTTATTTCTGAAAGCAGTGAAATTGTTTCCTGGGTAAAGGAACTTTGTACATGCATATATACATAAGAAGTCCATAATCCAGATTATAGCAGCTGATATTGTTTCCCTGTGATACATTACAAAAATTGCTAGATTCACATCTAAAAAGCTGCAGGCTCCATACTTATGGCTCATTTGATGCTACAACACTGACAGCAATATCTCTACACGTACTATAGAAAAGCTTATTAAATTTATTATGTAATATTTCCAGCCATGTATTACCACTTATTCATATTGTACTGCCTACTGTGCATTTGTTAAAAGGAAATGTAAAGTCATTTTCAAGGCTTCCTACAATCCGATCGCTTGTAAATGGCCACCTAAGCTGTACTGTATGTCATTGCAGATATTTACTCTAAATAGGACTTCATTAACTGAGAAATTATACAAGTGCTTGCAGCCCAGAAATGCAACCCTGTCTCTCTGGAAAAGCTTATATTTGGTCTTAAATGCTGATGTGTAGCAGTAGATGTTAAGATAGAAGCTAGTTGTACTACCAAGATGAAGCAGGTTCATATCCCAGCAGAAGGATAGCTGTAAAAATAGCTGACTGGTGTAAACCTCTTTAAGCTCCTTGTAAGCAAATACATTATATAACATAGAGATGTCACACATTTCATAAAACACTGAGCCTTAGTTCACAATAAATAGTCAAAAAAAAATCCTGACATGCGTATATAAATATACCCAGTATGTGTGTGCACACATATGTCTTATTATGTCAAGCTAAGCTTACCTCTTGTCAGCCCTCAAATTTATTTCTGGCTACATCTTACTTAGCAGTTGATTTCCATACATCCAGAGAGAATTTGAGGGGCACACACTGTCCAAGCACTGCCCCACTGTGTGGTCACCAGTAAGCCTGAACCAGCACTCAAAATCTGTACAGGCATAATGGACGCCTGCGTGATGATTGTACTGTGGAGGTAATAGCATCCTAGAACTGACCAGAGTGTGAACTTTTCAGGTAACCGCTGTTGTCAATCAGTTATCCCTAGTTCTCCTGCTAAGTCAAACAAAATTGAATACTAACACTGCTCCTATTCAGGTCATTCTCACAAACTCATTACCGTAACACATCTTTTTCTCTCATTTTTTAAATAAGCTTGATGACAGACTGAAATTATGTAACTTCATTGTCTAAACTGCCGATTTTGCCTCTGGGATAGTTGATCAATTTTATTATTTAAAATTTATTTCTGTAATAAACAAAAGCACTTCATCAGATGAAAGGCAAGAGCTAAAGAGATGACAAAACTAACAAAAAAAGCAAAAATATATACAGTACATATTATCATATGAATTGGTTGTTTATTTGGGTTACATGCAAAGCAGTTGAAAGATTTATAAACATTTCAGGTAGTTTTGTGTTATTTTACTTTAAAAGTAATAGTGAGTTTTTTGGCTAACTATTTAGAGAAAATTGTTAAATAATGGTTAAAAAATCATTAAATAAGAGCAACAAATAACTTTTTAATATTCCTCTAAAGTAAAAGGTCATGTCAATTGCTGTATATAAAAAACAATCACGAAATTTTTCTAAAAATTCTCAGGTTTGTGAGAATGACCCTTTCAGAAGGCAAATACTCAACATTCCATCCCTTAAGTAAAGACAAAAATAATAATAAAAATAATAAAAACAGTAATAAATGTCTGCATGACAACAAATGTATGTTTGATTTTTAGACTTGGTCATTCCTGCCGTTCACAGTTGTAAATGTAAACATCTGTGAAACATCCCTGTAAAAAGCCTTCAGCATCCCATGGATACAATTCCTCCCTTCCTCCAGCCAGGGAAACACTTCACTGGCATAAAGGTTTAAGTGCATGAGAGTGCAGGGCCAGAGGCAGAGGAACAGGCAGTAGTGCTCACTCCTTGATGTGCTTGCGGCAGGGCACGGAGTTCCTCATGCAGGTGCCCGTCAGGCGATCCACGTTCTCCACTATCACAAAGGGTGCCTCCTCCAGTGTCACGATGCTCAGGTGGTTCTCGTCAGCCTCGTTGTCTCCATAGGAGTTGAAGCGAGGCCAGACGGGGTACTTCAAGGTCAGGGTCTTGTTCTCCCATTTCCCCATCTGCAAAAGACCAGAGGCAGGGCTAAAGCCATCCCCACCTGTTCAGGTACGCCAGGTCTGATACGCCTGTAAGCGCAAGAGGCAGGCAGGGTACTGTATAAGACAGGGTCTCACTGCAGTCATCTTGCTGTGGGAGGCATTTGGTGGGAACATTTAGCTTAGTGTTGGCTGCATACTTCACTAAGAGGAAGAAGAATTGTGTCCATTTATAAACATAAATATAAACAAAATAAAGCAAGAGAATAGAAATACCTTGTGGTGGATTGTGAATAATTGTATATATTATGGTTCCAGCTCACTTTTAAAGGTTAGCCTTTCCATACAGAAAGTAAGCTTGATACGTTTTCACCATAACATAATTGCAAACGTAGCACATAGCACATGCTTTGCAAAGCATTTAAAACATGGATACTGCACACCTTTCAAAATAATAATGAAATTAGAACACCCAGCAACAATCAATAGTTATTATGTTAGCCTGCTTGACAGTAATGTTCTCCTTGAGTACTGCTGTCTTATATGCTTAAACAATTTTTTTTTTATAAATACACAGTTGATGTTTATTAGAAATAAATACAAACGTCAGGTGCTAGATAAAGCTTTTTGCATAAATTCCGTAATCCCCATACAAAACATACACACTGCTGATTAGCAGTAAGCCTGATGTATAGTTTACTGTGTCATGGAACAGCAGATCCTGAGGTATACTGGGTATAACTACATACCCTTAATTAGTGCCATTCTCTTAGCTACAACCTGCTCTTTCATGAGCTGCTGCGTAATTTATAACGCAGTGACAAATAAATATGTTTGTGTGGTGATCTTGGTGCAACCAAGGGAGGGTCTGACAATACCATCTGGGGAAGCGAAAACTTTATGCAAAAAAAAGTGTAAAGTTTTGAAACTAAGCTGCTCTCTAATTTGCTTTTTCCTTCTGTCTCACTTTTCAAACCTACGTTTTGCAAAGCTTTGAAACTTGACTTTGAATCATTTCGCCACCAACGCTTGTGACTGACTTGCGATTAAACACGTCAATCACAGGCAAAGTTTATGCCCGCCTCTGCCCATTGCCACGGGCTGTTTCGGAGCAGGATCTCCAGGTTGTGCAGTGTCTTTCAGGGGTCTTTTATCCTCCTTCTCAAACCAAATCAAACCATTCATGGGATGATCATAGTTGCATCATTCTGGCTCTCAGTTCAACAAATGCAGTGACATATCTATTTTCCAAATTCTGTTATTCAGACATATAAAAAACTGTAAATTTATAACTGTGATTTTGTTTAATGCATTGTATTCCTATACATTTAACAATTGGATAAAATGAATTTCAGTCCATAATTTCATTTTTATATGTACCTGCCCTCTCCTTTGCCATTCAAACTTAAGTCATGAGCTTTTTCAGTGCAAGTAAATAAGTTAATTTAAATCACATCTTAGTTGAACACCCTGCTTATTATAATGCAAATGATGCATCTCAAAAGTGTCTCTGTATGATAATATCTTTGCTTTCACCAGAAATGATTAGCCTGGTGTCTGAATAGAGGACGTGATATATTTAGATTGACTCTCTAATGCGGGTTGAAAACAGTCCCATTCATTTTCCTGCCAAGAGGATACCATGAGTACAACCTCAAGTTTAACATTTGCATATAAACTGGAATCAAGCACATTACGGAGTAACATTAACTGTTTAATGGGCCGCACTTATTAAAGGAAACAGAACAGAGTGGGCATGAGGCAAGATAGGTATACTATACTGGCAAAAGGATGAGGACAAGCAGAGGTTTAAGCAGGCCAGATAGGAAATAAATCTGATTGGCAGTTTCATACATAATAATGTCAAGTAAGTTCATTTTTCATGCACTGCAGCCTGACTACGTCTCCACTGCTACGTTTTTGCTTAAAAACGGAGCTTTAAAATGAAAACTAAGTCCATCCACACAGGCATTTCCACATCATTTACGAAAGTATTTCCATACACACTAAAACAAGCAAAAAAGTATATGACATAGCTATTAGCTTACACTACTTTACCGATAAATGAGTTTCTTTCTGTACAAATATGCAGCAGTCACCTTGTGTAACTCGCTATTTAACTACATACAGGTCAGCAACAGGGAAAGCATCTTTGAAAGGAGAAGCATATGGCTGTAGCTATCACTCTCAAGCCCTGTCAATCGCAGGCCTGCCACTCTCAGGCTTCGGCTCCCCACTTTCAGGCTCACCACTCTCAGACTTCGACTCGCCACTTTCGGGCCTGCCACTCTCAGGCCCACGACTCTCAGGCCTCAGCTCGCCACTTTCAGGCCAGTCACTCTCAGGCCTGCCACTCTCAGACCCTGACCCACCACTCTCAGGCCTCAGCTCGCCATTTTCAGGCCCGCCACTCTCAGGCCTGCCACTCTCAGGCCCTGACCCACCACTCTCAGGCCTCGGCTCACCACTTTCAGGCCCGCCATGCCACTTTCAGGTCCGCTACTCTCAGGCCTGCCATTCTCAGGCCCTGATCTGCCACTTTCAGGCCCGCCGCTCTCAGGCCCATTTGTGTTGATGCATGCACAGAGAACAAAGAAACGTGTTCTTTATCTATTTCACAAGTTTTCAAAGTGTAATTTATCTGTTTAACGTGTTTGAAAAAGAAAATCCTACGCATATATTTCTGCACGATCTCTTTTCACAATTGTCAATCTATTACAAATCTAAACATTTAAATTAAATATTTAATATTTCAATATTTTTCTGCTTAAAGTTTTACTGTTTATACATAAAAATTCCCACAACAAAAACACAAATAGCATGTTTATTGACATCCTCAGTTGTGTACGATTATTAGACAATGTCATGCCTAGATATTTATTGATCACTTTTAAAATCTGAAGCATTCTGGTTATTCTGGATGGTATAATGTTTTAGAAACATCTATTGCATTATGCATTCTGGACTCATGAAATACATTAACATCAGGACTGAAATAGTACTGATGCAACATCGTTACATAACGATCATTTTATTATTTTATTTTAATCTCTTTTGCGCATGTGGGGCCCAGAGAGAGGCAAGGCTGATTTGTGTTACTAGTGTGATCAAATCAGGAATAGGTCATGTGGTGAGTCAGGACCAATTAGGACACTTCTAGAGTCTGTATTTTCAAAACTCTCCATTTTCAGTACAAGTAGGCTACATCCCAAAGCCTTTATTTTCACTACCCTCCCTCTGTACCTTTCCGTCCCTCTGGAAGTTTTTCCAAATTCCAGATGTTGAAGTGCTGTCCCAATACCTTAGGGAACGAGTGATCGAGGGCTGACTTTTGGTCAAATCACCCCTTCGACAGGGGCATGTGGAAGTCTAGTTGAGATTACCCTTTGCGGAAGAAAAAGTCACCTTTGGTGACACCCACGCAAATGTATGTGTCAGAAGCAGTTTACATACGAAGTGTGGAGAGACAGAAGAAATGGCTTATACTGTAGAAAGATTTTAATTACTTCTAACTGTGGTTTTCCCTGAGGAAATTAACCATTATTTACATACTTAAAAGTATAATATTTGGCTTTTGTAATGGGTTTTGTTTTCAAATGGCATCTAAATACATTTCAAAGTAGAATGGCATTTATCTTCATTATTAGTCTATTTTAATTGTTGTTTTACAGTAAGATAAAGGGAAACATACCAAAGAACCAGAGAAAGAAAAACGGGGAACCAAACCATAATAAAACATTCTTTTTTTGTGGGGGTGGGCGGGGACATAAAAGCTTCGACTTCAGTGATGACTGAATACAGATGGAGCACGGTAAGTCATCAAGGACGCATGGTCTTCTTTTTGTCTGTCCAGCTTCATGAACTTTCAACTTTAGATGGCAATCATTGAGGGCGGGAGCAAGGGAGCCTAAATCTAGCGACGTTCTAGATAAACCTTAGCTACTTTCTATAGACGAGACAGCCATACACAACACTCTCTGTATCAATTCTGTTTTATGAGTGGCAGAAGCAGCATATTCAGTCCGCATGGCATTAAATTAACTGCACATGTGTGAACAGTGTTGCCAAGGACCAATCACTAGAGGGCAGTGTGTGGCTCAGTAGGCTTAGCCTCTGTGTCTGTTGTTCAGAAGGTGGCTGGTTTGAGTCTCGCTTTGGCAGAACACTCACGTGTTCGTGAGCCCTTGAGCAAGGCCCTTAACCCCCGGCTCCATAGGTGTCACTGCACGCGGCTGCCCTACACAGCCAAGCTTACTCCCACCAACACAATTGTCTGTGTGTCATGGACAGCAGGATGGGGTTGGCAAAAAGAGATTTTTCCCACGGGATCAACAATGTGTCATTATAATCTGCATTGTTTGGTTCTTCTTTGTTTTAATTTAAGTTTGATCGGTTTGACCGTCGCCATTATACGAAACATCCTTCTTGTGTTTTGTTACCTAGACGCTGTGTGACAGAAAAAATATGAAAAATTCTGTCACTTCTAACTTTCTCTCTGAATTATCATTTTACATGTAAATACAGGCAAAATCACAGCACAGCCACTGTCTTTAAATTACATGTATGGTGATTTTGTCAGGTGACGTCATGGTTACAAAATCTGAATTTTAGTAGTGCGGTATTTAAAAAATGTAAATGAGAACAGCTATATTTGGAATTCATTTGTATTAATAGTATATGTGAGCACAGAGAGTAGCAGAGAAACAAACGTAAAAGAACTGCCACCATCTGACATTAGGCAGAATACAAACGTGACATAATGAAGTCACCAATATGCATCATCTAGCGACATTTCAAACAGGCTTTAACTACTTTCAATTAAAAGTAGTTGGCAACAATATTCTCATCCACTCCCTTCAGTGGGTTCATGCCTGCAGTTAAATTTGTGGTCATGGTGCTAGCTAGCTACAGTTGGGGGGGCAAGCATAAAATTAGTTGCTTTTTTCTCAAATGGCAGGTGATTTCAAATGCAACGTTTCAACAGAGCTCAACAAATATCGCCAAACACACAATTTGGGTTATGGGCAACTTGGCTATCAGTCTTGCTAGCTACCAGTACAGTAGCTGTCACTTTAGCTAGCACTTTGACTAGCTTAGCTAGCGTGATGTCTGGTCCTACTCAGAAGCGAAGCTAGCACAGGGGTGAGAGGTGTGTCTGCCACTGATGGCTATCAGGAATCCCCTACAAGGACCCTCCTTTCCTGGTCTGTCTGTACTAGCAGTCAGCCTGGACTCTTAGCTACGCCGCTTGTTCCGCTGCTGGCATTAGGTGCGTAAAATTCACTCAAATTGAGATAAGCATTTCCCAATTAGAAAGTACATTATTAATGTATAATATGTTATACCTCCCAGTAGGGCTGCTATGTCAGATTTTAGGGTTCCCCCACCTGCCTAATCCCACTTTAACCTCTGTGGACACCCCTAATAATTTGAAGTATGGCCTAATTAAGCCACACTCATTGCTGACACGGGTATGTGATTAAGCCTACAGCCAAGCATCAAACATTAGTAGCACAATGGGTGGTTGTAGTGAAGAGGTTAGTGATTTTCCACTTTGCACCATCATAGGACGCCATCTTTCCTACAAGTGCAACATTTCTGCTCTGCTAAGAGCTGCCCTGATCACAGCCTTCCCAGAAGACTGGTGGGTATTTTACCATCAAAGGTCAGAACAACTTTATATTAATATCCTCAGTTTCTCAATGGGGTGTTGGACAAGCTGGTGGTCACATACTTTTATCCATATAGTGTATTTAACACATGTGCCTCTAGTCCTATGTTAATATACATCGAACTGAAATTGGACCCTGATTTTTTGTATATATTGCATGACTGAAAATTTGTGTTCTACCAGGAATATTACAAAAGACATGCCTGGTACAAGCATCTGGATAGAATTCCATCTTATTAAATTTAATAACAACAGCAGGATATGTATTGGGCGGGTCATTGATCGATAAAGGACCAGTCTGACCTTTGTGGGACCCCTACTGCAATAAAGTGTAATTGCTTTAGGTTGATAAGATACATTCTTATTCATATTCAATACATCTGTTGAAAAATTCAGCCAGGACAAGTCGACATGAGCATGTCAAATGCTTCCTCATAATGCAAGCATATATCCCAGAAAATGAAATTCAACTTTTACCTTCCCTTTATGGAAAGTTGTTTTTCAGTCAAATGACTAACTATAAAACCGTATAATCATTTCACTGCTAACTGTTCAACTATTATTATTATTATTGCTACTACTAGTAGTAGCTGGAGTAGTAGTAGTAGACGTACAGTAGTGGTGGTATTTCCATATTTTTGTAAGAATGTATTTACATCCATCTGTGTTTTCATTTCGTTATGTCAGCTTTGGAAATTTGCAAGCTAGTACTTTCTGTTACTGCTGAGTATTAAGTATAATCTTGAATTTAAAAAGCAAAGTCACCTTTTGAAGCAGATTAAGATTAAAACAGTTTCCTATGGTGTTCAAGTCAGACATGCTTTTCCAGTGCATGTCACAATTATCAGTGACTCTGGGGAAAGTGCTTATCCAGTTGCATTGTGGGAAATATAAACAAAAAATATTTAAAAAGCAGATGCTGCATTTATAATATTAATGTATATGAGGCACATTATATTACAAGCCTGCGGTGCTCATTTTCTCTAAATATCTGAGTTTTCCCCTTTCATTTCTGTTGAGTAGGATCTCATGTCTCAGTAATACTTTCAGGATAGTGGGTGACAAATCTGGGTAATTTAGCTTTGATGAACTGTAGAAAAAAAAAACATCTTTCAGAAAGTATATTATTTTAATGAAGTTCATGAGAAGCAGCTCTGCAATTTCAGTGTACTGGGTAACTATAGTAACCCTTTCTTGCCTTTCTCATTATTCACACTGGAGGGGAGAAAACAGGTAATTCATGTCACATGGATTATGGTTTTGTTTTTGAAGTGTGTGACAGCCCCGGGTTTGAAAATTTATGCATTAAGATATTAATCTATTCCAGCACTGAGGTGAGGCAGAAGGTGAAATGTAGAACTTACAATTCTAGTGAATAATACCCCCCCATCTTCATTTGCGCTCAAGGGTATTACTACGTTAAATTTCACGTTTAATTTAATATGAGCAGCAAAGTTGCTACTGTTGCAATTTCGTGGAAATTATGTTTTCAAATGGTTTCTATCAAAATTAACTGTACAGTAAATGGTCATTTGATATTGGTGAAAATATTCCAGTAACAATGATATCAGATTTTCTTTCACAAATTTACTAGAAAACAGCAGGGTCATTCCCATAAGTTAGAAGTCCATCCATCCATTTTCAAAACCGCTTATCCTACTGGGTCGCGGGGGGGTTCGGAGCCTATCCCGGAAGCAACTGGCACGAGGCAGGGAACAACCCAGGATGGGGGGCCAGCCCATCGCAGGGTACACTCACACACCGTTCACTTACACATGGACACCTACGGGCAATTTAGCAACTCCAATTAGCCTCAGCATGTTTTTGGACTGTGAGGGGAAACCGGAATACCCGGAGGAAACCCCACGACGACATGGGGAGAACATGCAAACTCCGCACACGTAACCCAGGAGGAAACTCGAACCCGGGTCCCTGAGGTGTGAGGCAATAGTGCTAACCACTGCACCACCATGCTGCCCCAAGTTAGAAGTCATATCTGCATTATTCACAAAAGAGGGATCTTTGGAACAGGCCATAGCCTTATTGCCGAAAGCTGACGTTTTCCCAGTAGACTGGTGACCAGGGACATCAGAGGGGCCCGGATACCCTAGCAGATATAGGGGGCCCAGCAAATTTTAGAGACCCCAAACACTAATGTTACGCCCCCTTCTGATAAGTCATTAGTGCACTGAAATATTTAGAAAACTATTCCTTGCATTTTACAGATGTGTGTTTATGCATGTGTGTAGTTCCTCCCTTTTCTTAAGAAAAAGAATGTTTCCTTATAATGCTTAAATTTACATTTCTTTAACCCAGAATCACAGCACTGATGAAAGCACAAGCATCTCACCGAGTTCTGCCATTTCAGCCATCGACAACAATTTTCAAGAAAACTGCCACAAGCGAGACTATTTTAATTCCATATGCTTCATTCAGCTTAGTTTAGATCAAACAGTCCAAAGTTGACAGAGTAAATAAATGTTTTTTATCTCCCAGGGAGCATGTCCAATGTTTTTTAGTTATGGTCTAGTGCTTTAGACAGGATGCTGGTGGAATTAAAGGACACAAAACAGCAGCAGAGAAATGTATTTAAACTTGATTGATATGCATGATGAAAGAAAACTGAGTTAAAATCTACATATGGAATATAAGTACAGATCACGTTTTCAAAAAAGATGGTTTCTTTGATTTATGAAGTGTATATTTACGGAGACATTTGTGTAAAATGAAGAAGAAAAAAGAAAAGCAACAAAACTGATTACTATATTCAGGAATACTTAAATCATCAGAAATTGGATAGCTTTTGCAATATGTGCAATCCACATATGACCTGTTAAAAATTCAGAAACTTTCTGCTTATTTTGTTTTTGTCTAACAATGCCCCTGGGAGGTGTTCCACGAAGCAGGATTAAGAGAAAGTCTGACTTATTTCAACAAGTCTTTCTCTTTTAAGTGGGAGTCCAGTTCCATCAACGTGTCTTAAATGAATCCCCGCTGAGCCACCATGGTAACTTAAGCAACTGAACAACTCTGCTCTAGACCAGGTTAACCGTCCCGCTTAGTCAAGCGTTATCTCAAAGAACGTCCGACGTGTGGGAACAGAATCCCAAAAAGATCGTTCCGTCAGACTAAATTGCGCGCTCTCACTACTCATATCATGTAAGAAATATAATAAAGCCTATTAAAATCACGTCTCAGCATTCCAATTAATTCCAAAATAATTAAAATAAAAGCGTACCCATATTACAAAGGTCAAACATGAAATACAATTACTGAAATTGAAAAAAAAAATCCTTTAAAAATAATATGAACAAGAAGATATTTTATATTTTGTTTAGTCACAGTCTACTTTGAAAGTTTATTAGTAAAAAGACAAGACACGGTTATTCATGCAGAACATTTCACACGGATACAATTGAAAGTATTTTACGGAGATCCAATAATACAGAATAACATTATACAGTAAGAATGACACGTGAACTCAACCCAGAAGGTTCCCTGTTGGCTATGGAGATCGAACCAGGAACTTCCACAGTATAAGGTGACAGCATAAACCACTGCACCACCGTATTAAGCACTTGTGACATTTACATACTGTAACTTACGCATTTAGTCAGTCTGCAATTGTTTGCCAAGCCAACAAGCTGGCTTTATTTATGGTCACAGTATTGCCTTTTTTAGCGATTACATCTTTAATTGAATTCTTCATACAGCTCCATCAGCAACGTTTGTTATACGACGGAAATAAAATACCGCTCTTGTTGTACACGGTTTCCGATTCATTTGATCGATCTGTCGTTCATCCAGTCATCTGGGCTTCTTAAATATCTCAGGTGTGCGCACAAAGTGAGAGCAAGTCTGTCTTGTATGAGCCTTGATAGGTTTAAAGTGAACTGCGTTAGTGGAACAACGTGAGGCTGTGTTTAGAGATGGTGCTAGTTTGAGTCTGACTTTTTCGGGAAAGTCTGGCTTTCTTTAGCTACTTTCATGGAATACCTCCCCCCAGGAAGGAACATAATGGTGGTTCAACTAATTTAGGTATATAGTTTGTTAATTTCATGTGAGTTTCAGTGGTGAATAGGTTTAAAGAACAATTTTGCCTGCTTTTAATCTCTTAAGATTTGTAGCCAAGCCATTATTTGTGGAACATTACAATATTTCACAGTGGCGTTTTTGGAAAATATGCATCATCGCAGCAATGGACAGAAGCTTCAGCAGATGCACTAGTTCAATGCACTAGTCTGTATGTAGTATTAAGAAAATATTTAAAAAGAAGAGAACAATAACTACAGATGTTTCAGTCAAGTCTGAGCCTCCAGATGGCTAACACGAGATTCCCTGAAACACTCACTTCAAGAATGACTCACTGCTTGTGTAAGTTATTGTCTAAGTTCATTAAGAAGGTGATGCCTCCATTCACTCAATTATTCCAATAGATATAGAAGGCAGCCATAATCCAGTGTCTGGCTCTATTCTACCTGCTGGCCTGCAATTCAAAACAAAACCACATGAAATTTTGCAATCAAGCCACACAGCACCCTGGGGCGAAAGAGAATTGCATTGCTTTGGCTTCCACTATACTTCCTTCATTCCTTTCAATGCATGCCTTCAGATTCATTAAAAGGTAATCTAATTCCTAAATTTCTAATTAATCATTGAATGCAATTTTCTGCTCCATGTTGTATTGCCGTGCAGTTACCAATAAAAAAGTGATTTGATGTTGAAGAACAACATGGTTTATGGAGGGTTACAATTATAAGAGAGGATCTGTGGTGGTTAAGCAGGTAGATGTGCTGTTACTATGCAACCATATCATGGAAGGCTGGTTCTATGGTGAGCACCTCCATCATAGTAGGGGGTGGTTGGGTGGGAGACTATGGCCCGGGAGGAGGGGCACTGAACCGGAATGAAACCCAAGGCATGCTGGTGGCTGGCACCCAGGGAAAAGCAGATGGTGGCCACTGCATGGGCGGAGATTCGGGCAAATATGAAGGAGATCAGCAAGACAGAAAGCCAAACACATATGTTGAATTAGCATGTTGAAGGTGCAGACAGATGGATGAAGCTTTTTGATGTTGGGGGGGATTATAGTGCATGAGCTGCATTTCTATTTTGTTAAGTGTATTTCTTAATGTCTTATTTATCGGTGCTATGTGTCACTCATGTTCAGTCATTCATCGAAGAGAATATTGCAAAGGTGCCAGAGATTAAAACAGCACTGGGGTTATTTCCTGTATAAATATACCGACAGAGAAACTGGGTTCTGATAGCTGGTAGATCTGACCCTAACCTACAGTCTGACTTTGATTAAATAAGCAGTCATTAATTAATTTGCAGAAAGGACAGCAATAGACTGGTGACATTTATGTTACCCTGAAAGGTTTAGATTAATGTCTCTTAAATTGCTGGCAAATATTTTAATGGGAAAGTATGAGAGGTGGGATTTCAGAGAGAACCCAAAGCTTAAGGTTTAGATCCACACAGCCTCATTGGCCAGCTTATACACGTGTGCACAAACACACGCACACACACTCATATATGTATGTGTGTGTGTGTGTGCACGCGCACGTATGTGTGTGTGTCTGTGTGTGAATTAGGTTTATTTTACATCGTAATAAATGTAATAAAAGCCTATCTTTTTTGATGTTGTGGGGACCACTTTTCAGGTCCCCACAAAGATCTGTGAACGCAATCAAGTCTTGTATTTTATTTGATTACTTATGGTCCAGTTCAGGGCTGGGTGGGGGTTAAGGTTGACATGTTGGGGTCAGAGTTTTCCCCATAGATATGAATGGAGAGTACCCACAAACACAAAATAACAGATCCGTGTGTGTGCGTTTCTTATTCACTGTGCTGAATATATGATATTGCTCTTATGTTTGGTGATCAGTCTCTGTGACTAATGGTGTTTTGCCTGTCACTTGTACATAGTACCATCTGCAATGCATTCTTACGTATGTACACACATACATGCAAATCCCATCATCTATATACACCTCATCCCCCTTTAATGAGGCTTTGAGTTGCTAGCAGTATAGATCCATGTGGAGTGACATATTCACATATTTACCTACATCCATATTCTAACTGCTTAACCTGCTCTGCGTCACAGGAATCCTGGTGCCGATCCCAGACTGCACAGAGTCTGGGGTTTACCCTATAGTAACCCCCAACCCTGGAGGTGTGAAGTAACATTGCTACCCAGTGATCCATCCTGTTGAATTACAGACCTTCTCCGCAAAATCCACTAATAAAAACTAGAGCGAAATTGTGCCCTAGCAAAGCCAGCAAATCAAAAATAAATTTTTCTTTTTCTTGAAATGCATGCTATCCGCTTTTCATTGGATACACTGCAACATGCAACAAAACAATATATATATTTGTATGAGCTCATGTTCTGCCTTATTACTGAAATATATAACCAATCAGACAGAAATAAATGAAAATCAAATTAACACAAACTGTAAATTACTCTAAATTGTGTTCTCTAATGACTATTATGAGTCTATTTAAGCAGAAGGATGACGATGCATGTGTATGATTTTGCTTGACTTTTAAAGTCTGACAGATAGATCATTTGATCAGCAGCGGGAACAGCGCCTGCTCCGTAAAGGCTGACTCTACACAGCTGCCAGCACGCTGTTGACGGGAAAGGAGCAGCATCACAGCTGTCTTTGGCCGCGGGGCAAACTTCAGAATGCGGCGACAAGGGAGATGACTGATGGGTGTGTGGGATCCTGGCCAGGCACAGAGAAGGGTTCTTCATGGAAAGTAGAATGCAATGTGATATGAGTGAAGGCCGATAAGATTTGAGGAGCCCCTGGCTTAAACCTGCTGAAAAGGAAACGTTTGATGTACTGAGCTGATACACTTCTTGTCAGGTCTGGGGTAAACCCCAAGAATATAATTATGAAATTACGAACCTTGGGATTCCATTTAACTCCGCATATCTTTTCCCTGTATTTTGAAAGAACAGTGGTATCCACAGCAAATTCCAGGGACTGAAATGTCAATACATGAGTCAGAGCTCTGAAGTATTATGCTTGCAGGAAAGCCTGGAGTCCATCCCGAGCTGCGTGGAGAAACGAGCTGGAGTACACCCTGGACGGAATGCCAGTCCACTGCAGGGCACATACAGACACACACCATGAGATGCCAATTAGTCTAACTGCTATGTGTTTGGACTGCGGGAGGAAACCAGAGTACCCAGGGGAAACCCACACAACATGGGGAGAACGTGGACATACACACACACACAGCCGAGGTGAAATGCACCCCCCCCCCCACCCCCCCCATAATCCTGGAGGTGTAAGGGAGGCAGCACTGTCACACAATGAGTCACCATGCTACCACGCTACATTAAAGAAAAAAACTGTTTTGAAACATTTTGTGCATTTAGAACAATAACCTCTTAAGATACCCACAAGACTTTGTACTAATCAGGGTTGTCTGAAAGATTCCTGCATTCATTTCCATTTGCAAGCCTCATCTGGCTGAAATGATCCTGCTTCAGATGACGCGTTGGCGCTAAGGGGAGTAGTGTGGGATGCATCCCTAGCCCTGGCTCTCTGGGTGTGCAGTTTGCATGTTCTCTCCGTGTTCAAATGGATTTCAGATTTACTCCACTGTACTCAGCTTTCCACCCACAGTCCAACAACATACAGTTAGATGAAATGGTGACTCCAGATCTCCCGGTGTGTGAGTGTGTGCCCTGCGTCTAGTATCCTCTCCAGGGTGCCTCATGCCCTGAGCATCCTGAGCTCCAAGCTCACTGCAGCCCTGCACTGCAAAAGCAGTTAAGCAAAATGCATGGATGACTGCCTACTACTACTGGGTTAGCAAATCTTGTTGAAGGACTAAGGCCCTTTTGAATAAAACTGACTTACTCAAGCTGTAACGGGTGATGATAAAATAACAGCATTCCCCATTGTCACTGTGCCGTCCCCACATTCCATGTAAATATCAAAGATCAGGAAAGCAACAGTCTGCAACATGCCCATATTAGACTGCATCGTCAATCAACAATGGGGAAAGAACTCATGTACATTCATTGACAACAGACTCTTGTTATTGCAATTCACAACTTCCACCTTCAGTGAAAAATATTTAAGAGGGACCTAGTGTACCTTGCAGACACCCTACTGGCAGTAATAACCTGCAGCCTCTTAATAATATATAAGCCAACGTGGCTGAACAAAAGAAGTAGGGTGGGGGAGATGAAGCACAGAACTTCTCCTTTTTTTGGTTACTTTTGGAGCTCTGAAGCTCTGTACTTTGATTCATTATTGCAGAACTATAGATAAAATTCTAGTTGGGTAAAATCTTCAAAGAGCGTCGTGCATAGCATTAGGGAGATGTCGCTGGGCATAGAGAAAAAACAAACAAAGCGTATGAAAAGCAAACAAGCCAGAGACCAAGCTGTATAACATGTGGCTTTAAAATGTTTGAATGTATGAATATATTTTCATCAAAGATCATTTGACAGTGTGCCATAGTCTTCACTATTCTCTTCTGTGAATCCATCTCGGAATCTAATCTGATACAAAGAAAGAAACCCCACTGAACCACCAAAACAATCTATATACAGCTCAAACAGAACATTAGTTGTTAGTCTCTTTGTGGAAATTGTGCTGCTGATTTTGTAAAAACAAAGATGTTATAATTATGTAAGATTACTTTCAGCATCCATAAAAATGTATAGATTTATACGGTATTTAAATTCTTAATAATAATGGTTTTATAAGTTAGCATTATATCCCAACCTGGAACCATTTTCTAACATTTTCAGATCTGAAGCGTCATATTTCCCTCTGTATAGCTGGCATCCAGTAGCATCAAGCTTTCATCTAGGTGTTCATCTGTATGTCTGTTCCGTCTGCCGTTTCACTGGTGTGTGAAATTGTCTACAGAAAAATAATGTACTCTGTGTGCTAAATTCAGTGAGGATTCACTGAATTTCTGTTGCACTCTATTGCATTTTCTTGCTGGATTTCAATGCATTTTGCTCTTGGCAGATTTTGCTATCCTGTATTTATGGTTTCATAATGAAAGTCACAGATGAATCTGTATCATTTATATAATGCGTTATTTATGAATTGCAGGTGGCACGGTTGCTCAGCAGGTAGCATTGTTACTTCACAGCCTTATTTTATGCTGTTTTTTTTTTTTGGATTTGAATTTGGATCAAGTCCATTCTGTTCGCATCGATTCATGCGTAGGTTTCTTCTGGCTAAATCTAAATACGTGCTGTTTGGGTGAATTGGTGACTCTAGAATCCCTTGAATGTGTGAATTTGATGACTATGTGCGTGCGTGTGTGTGTCTGTGTGTGTGTGTGTGTGTGTGTGTGTGTCTGTGTGTGTGTGTGTGTGTGTGTGTGGGTGGTTGGTTGGACCCCATATGTTAGACTTGTACACAGCCACTGCATACCTTCTCTTACACATCAAACTCCTCATATTAGGCTCCACACCATGACTATATGATCAGTTATTGCAAATAGATTATGAAACATTAGCAGGTCGAATGGAGGTAACAGATGTATAACTGATGGAAAAACACTGCAAATGGGGCCTTGTCTGCAGATTGTTCAGCCAGCTAATAAACTACCACATTTTTCAGCAGCCCCTACGGTTTCCCAAGATGAGATGACACCATCCACCAACTATTTCTGCACCACAGCTGATGGAAAAGCTTGCTCTTTGCACCTAGCTTGTGGGATGTTCTACCAACCCACTATATGACTTACGAACATCTTTCCGGCCACCCTCTTAAAACTCAAATTGTTCTGCAAATGACTATAATTTTCCTGTTTATTTTCTCTGGACATCTTCTCACGGCCTCTAATTTTATGGACATTATGCCCTGAGTTGTCGGTGTGATTCATAGTAATTACATACAGTTCATTATAAGAAAAATGTCAGACCTATTATTTATTATAAATGACAAATATACTAAACATTGACTGAGCTAAAACAGTCAAAATGCACTCAACACCTGAACTATAGAGAACTCATAGTCATAGATGATCAAACATTTCAATGCTGACCTGATTAATTGCTTTCAAATGAGTCAATTGTATATATTTCCTTAATCTTAAAAAAAAGTACATAGCTCCATACAAGCCCTATAATTCGTTGGACAACAGACATGCAAAGACCTCTCCTTGACACGTCATTCTGTCTAGTCCGTAATGAGAATAATTCAATATGTATTCAGTATTAATAGATTAACAGCCATGAATATTACTTTAAATGCGAAAAAATCTAGACGTAACAGCTTGAGCAAAGTTTGAATATCCATCGTCTGGGACCTTACCTTTTCCCATTGTCTTTCCTTGTTCAGGACTATAACAACCAATTTGGGGTTGGCTTGGTAACCATCTTCTGTGAAGGACAGATCCCTGCCATCCCAGGTCACATTCATCATATATCTAAAAGAGACAAATAATGAATGAGCTGTCTGGCCATCTAATCAGTCACCTCAGTGTGTGACATTAGCTAATGTGACACACCATCTAGAAAAATACCATTCATCAGCTCGGGACCTGCTGGTCAAAGATGTGGGGGGGGGGGGGTGTTAGTGGCAGTGAGATGAGTGGAACATGCTTCTGCATGAGGTGGGCACAAGCAGGATGTGCCACATATCCCCGCTGATTTTCTGTTTTTTTTTTTGGTTGCCTCTGGCTCAGAAAGAGTGGCTCGCGATGACATGAGTCATGACATCTCGTGGTGGCTCTCCCCGTCGCCGTGCCGCCGCTCTTGTCTGAGCTGTTGCACGGCATATGTACAGGGCTTTCTCTTGGCGCGCGGCACAGCAGGGTCATCTCAGGAGACCAGAGTATCAGCAGCGCCCGCCCTTCCACGCAGCCTCTCCTGCAGTGCTCACGTTTGCGGCACACACATGTGCCTCATCTGATTCCATACCCTCATATCCTGCTCACTCACACCCTGTACCTTTTATATTATCTCAAGCACTCCCTTAAAAAATATCACAATAATATCATACCGTAGCTTATTCCATGACAGAAGACATTATTGCTAATAAATAATTGACAGGACATCCCACAGGGCCAAAATACCAACAAACATCCAAAAGTCATATGGCAAAATATATCAATATTTCATTGTGTTTATAATACACATCAGTAAAAAGATTTTAATTATATTCCTTCTTAATTTTAATATTAAATAAATATATTAACTGAATTAATTTACATGGTTAATGTTTGTCTCTGATGTTTAATTCCACTTCATAAGGGGTATAATTAATAATACCATGCAGTGTGTATTTTGAGTCCTGTCGTTTGTGACATTCACTCAAGGTCATAAATGTAACTAGGTGGCAATTAATACATTTACATAGGAGCATTATTTGTAGGAATTTATGCGCTCAAAGCGATGTACCTCTATATTTAAATATATACATGCAGCTAAGAATTACATACTGTACCCAGCTAACCTGAAGCTTGTATGTAAAAACCTGGTTAGTGTAGCTAGTAATTGCTTGTTTTTCAAATGTCCACGCGTTGGGTCAGGTCAGAAGTGTGTACACCAGCCAAGGCTCACCGAAAGGTTAAATACCTGCAGCGTTTTTTCACTTTTCCCTCTTTCTGCAGTGTGTAGGGTTTAGGCTCCTCGAGGGCCTGATTTATTAAAATAACAACTCTGTGCATTATGGGCACGAACTATTTTCTACTTTCTATAAATAAGACGTGCATTTTGCCCATTTGGGAATGCAAGAACCAGGGCTGCAAGACTAGAGACGCTCTCACAGATCATGAAAGACCAGTTATATAATCAACATGTTTTGAAATACCCAATCGGATGTTTCATGTGAGAAGGTATTAAAGTCAAAAGGGTTCTGACAACATTTGTCTGGCTTCTTTAAATGTAAACATGGTCTTTGACATCGATCAACATATTGATGTGTACCTCCTTTTATACATAATCTTCTCTCCAGTTTTATTGATCTCAAAATATTATTGAGGGCTGTATTCAAACACTCTTATTACCTTACTATTTAAACATAAAAAACCACAAGATCCCAATCTCTGAAATGAAACCTCGCAGTGGGCCCACCAATCTGTCATATTCCCACTAAAGCCCAGCGTAACCTTTGTGCGAAAAACTGAACAGAGCTTTTGTTTCCTTTCCTTGGGAACGCCGGTCTGGCGTCCACCCGCTTGGCATTGGCAGCGCGTCCGCAGACGTTTGTCCTACATATTCAGAGGAGCGCAGTCGGTGGCAGGCCATTGAGAGGATCACGCTCTGTTTACCTTCACTCGGGCGACTGTCCAGGCTTTAACGGGGGAGCACAGCCGCGCTCGCAGCTGCCCCGTGGGCAACACAAGCACCGTGCTCAGCCTGCCAGACCCCCACCGGGCCCAGAACCTGTGTTTTTTCCAGGTCTAGTCCAGCAGCCCAAACTCATTTCAGTGAAATCCCACTTGCTCCTGAATGAACAGCACGTGAGCTCTTTGGGTCCACTTCAGTTCTGTAAAGTAAGGCTTGTAATTATTAGCAAGGGCATAACTTTGAGTTAAGCACTAGGGCAGGTTGAGGTCTCCACCCATTTTAAGGGGGTCTAGGGGGTTGTATTGGCTGGTTTTGATCATTGGGGGGTTTACAACTGCCCCCCATCCCCCATAATTTATGCCCATGATTATAAGTCTCGTTTTCACTTGATAAACTTTTAATCTGTCATTCTGCCTAATCCATAATGAGAATAATTCAAAATGTATGCAGTATTAATATATTAACAGCTATGAATATTACTTTAAAAGCAAAAAGATCTAGACGTAACAGCTTCAGCAAAGTTTGAATATCCATCGTCTGGGATTAAAAAAAAAAACAAGATGAGGTGGAATGAGGAGGTGAGCTTGGTTAACTTCGTCCCCTTGTGAAGCTGGCTTGTATCCTGCTTTGTGTCACTTCTCCGGTAACCCAGACCGAGCACTTGATGTCTGTCTCCCATCGCAAATTGCCAGTATCGATGTCTTTCTGCGCTCAGTGATTCGTTTGATTATTATTATTTTTCTTTTTTTCCCAATCAGAACAGCTGTTTTACTTTTCGTGTTTACCTCTTGACCTCTCTTTTCGATCCCATCATGTTCCAACGATAAATCCTATCAACCACTTGTCATGTTTCATATATAAATACATCATGACCATTTTTATCCTGTAATTGCTTTTCCCACAATAAAATCTGAGTGGGATGATGGCCATGTTACATAATAGGGTACTTGATGCCTGAATGCCCAAAGCCTGATTTTGACAAAAAACACTATAGATCTTAAAACAGCAGGTTTGAATCCCGCAAAACTGTCACATCTGACTAAAAATGCAGCTTCTTCAAATGTATATTATTTACTAAATAAATCACTATTTATATCCATTCCATATTCTTTAAGTGAAGCTGTGAAGACTCCTACAGTAGCTATCTTACAAGCTGCAGCATCTAAGTGGCTCCATCAGCCAACCATGGTTATTGTGACAAAAATACTCTTTAAAATGCCATGCAAAGATGGAGGGAGTGAGGAACGATAGATGAAGACTACACTTTTTCTGATCCTACAAGGCTGTTCATAATTCTTGTGATTTCAAGCACACATCTCTGCTAATATGGTAATACCTCAATAGGTGAGGTAGGCAATATGATTGTACAACACAGGAGTTAAAAATCATGGCACAATAATTTGAGCCCCAAAAATGCATCTGTGGGGCTCACTGAGAAAATACACAGTAATACTTGCATTAGCAGACAAAGCCTCAATTTTGTGCCACACTAGACATTTCTCTCGATGAATCGTCGTTGTAAACCCTTCCTACATTTATAATACACCAAACATGGTGCTCTCCCTGCAAATCAGGCAGCACATCTTCAGAAGATACTTACCCATACGTTATACCAGAAGCTGACGTGTATTCGCAAAAGCCTTTGAGCCCTGACTTTACTGTGAAACGGGTGGTGTTTCATTGGGGTGGGCTGGAGAGTGTTTACCCAGGGGTTTTGGGAATATGCTGGCTTTCTTCTAAAGCCGAAACTGCAAGCTCTCCAAATCAGTGCGCATCCCATTGCTTCCTCCTTAAACGCATTTCTCATAAACTGGCCAGAGGAACCTCTGTTATCAGATTCGTCTGTAAATGCACAGCAGATCCATAGATAGGGGTAATGAGAACAAAGCATGCCTTTACACTAGTTTCCCAAACCGGTCCTCGAGGCCTGGATCAGAGGGAGCAAAAACATGGAGCGACTCTGGGTCCCCGGTGACTGGATTGGGAAACGCTACATTACACATTTGGAAACTTGTAACCTTTAACTAACAGGTTGGCCTGCTGTATCACAACTTGACAGTTGGCCAAAAAGCTTTGTAATCTGATCCCGTTCTGCAGAAATATGTAATGCAAAATCATATAATGGCCTAACTGTAAATAATTATTATGACTGCAGTGTTTTATCTATGAAAGTATTTATGAATAAATGTATTTGTATTCTTTAATGATTTTTTAGATTCTTTGCTAGTGTAGTCCTACATGTCAGGTATACTGTCACTGTCATCAATATACATCTGCCATTCTTGTCACTGTGACACTGGCCTACTTATTCTGTGCATTTTAGAAAAACATTTCTACTCCTCAGATGCAAGCCATATCCGATAGAAAATCAACATGAGCTGGAGGACTCCCTCATACAGGTGTGCGGAGCTGACCAGTGAGCTGATAAGCTGTGGTACCTGTGGACTGAGAGCTGGGAATCATGTACCACTAGTAGCCCCCAAGTGAAAATTTTGCATCCCAGGTGCAGGCTGGCTGTTCACTTTCGCATGACAATTTCAGTGCCTGATAAACTGTGATGGGCAGTGTATGACGTGTCTGGCCCAATTCTCCTGGGGAGCAGGTTCTCTGAGATACCAGAAGGCTCTGAGAGATGAAAGAGTGACAGCAAACACCAGTATGGGGCCTGGGTGACATTTCAGTTTATCTACACTTTCTCTTCCACCTGCCAGCCTATTTTTAAGAATATGCTAGAATATAAACTTCTCTAACAATATTACTCTCAGTTTATTAATATTTTCACAGAACACAAGCTTGAGTTGCTTGCGGTGTGCATTACCTTACCTACCCTGTTACTGTGCACACATCAGTTGTAAATAATTTGCTATGACAAGCCAATGTTAGAGGAAGGTAGGTGGCAGACTGCCTGTATATTTGGATATCTAACAGGAACATGGAACAGAGTGTGATGCTGAAATTGAAACCCACAACCCCTAATCCTCAGGAAAGGACCCTAAGATGCTGCAAAGCATAATTAATTAACAAGCTCACTCACATATGGGCTGCACTACTGTCCAACATCAAACAGGCAACAAATCGTTCCTCTGTATGATCTAATTTGGAACTATTTTTCCGACAATTCAACCAATCTTCCAGCTGCTTATCCAGAACGCTGGAGTATTTGTGCAATAATATATTATATAACTAGATGAAATATTGTCACATTGTGGAAGAGGGAGTAGGACAGATACATAGATGTAGACCAATGTTAATTACCAATGGAGGAACTTACTTCTTTAATGCACTGGGAGGTAGTTTAGTTTTCTCCGGTTGTCCATAGCAGCTAGTTTTGGCTTCTGGGATGTCACCATATTCCTCCATCATAGACACAGCAGCAGTGGTAATGATCCCAAGGCCATCACGCACCCTCATCTCCAGAGGGTAGTCCCAGTCGTCATAAGACACTGAGATCATCCCGGAAGGAAACTGTTCTGGTGTGAACTCTGTGTTGCCCGTTGCCAGGCTGGGGACGATCCATATATTACCGAACCCAGTCAAGCCCAAGGAGCGAGCTTCTTCCAAGATGTATATGGCCTCATCTTTGGAGCAGTAGAGCAGAATGACAGGGGACTGAATCCTCTTCAGCTGCACCTGAGTTTTTATATCTCCATCCACAGCGTCCAAAGTGATGGTGTTCTGTAAATCCCATCCCACAAAGCTGTTCTCCACCGTGCTCTTCAGGATGCCGATAAAATCCTGGTATCCAGGAAACTTGCTGGTCACGATGGAGAAGATGTGCCAGTCGTACTCTTCCATGATATTCAGCATCAGCAGTGCTTCCTGCTGGATGGAAGCCCCGAATTGGAAGAAGGTGGACTTTCCATCCTTTCAGATGGAGAAAAACAGGAAGAAGACAAAATATACATCAATATATATAGAATACAGATCAGCAGACAAAATGCACTAAAAATAAAGAGCTACAAGGTATCAGTCCTTCCCAAGCAGTGGGAGTCCGTTTGCATTAACAGAAAGATTTTTTATATTTTTCACCCTATAATAACATTTTACTTTTAAACATAGCAGGCAGATCACGGATCACCTCCAGCTGAGAGTAAAATACAGACCTACTGAGGCATTTAACAACAATTCCTATGAGAATGATTATCAGTCTTTCCAGATAAACCATCCATTAATGTTAATGAATACCATTTGTCAAGTCCCTGCAGAGACAGCCAGTGTGACAGCAAAGGGTTATTTAATTAGTAGTTGTCTCATCCTAATTACTCCATTGACCAATACAAAAATCAGCCTCCATTCAGCCCCAATATTGTGCTAATCACCACAGTCAAAACCCAAAACACTGAAGCTAGACTTAAACTGAAATGCTGACACTTACTGTGTCCTAGCCAAAATAATCGTTTTTTTTTTTGTGTTCATTTACACAGTGCTCCTTGTGCAAATGACCGAAAGATGGAAAATAATACAGTGAATGAAACACTTTGTCTTACAGTTTTAAATCCCACCAAAAGAACTTTTTGTAAATTCTCCAGTTAAAGCCATAGCACTGAGCACATAGATTGACCCATTCCAGGAAGCCTATCGGCAAAAGCCGGTGGATGTCCTGGGCATGATGTCAGCATGGTACACACACAGCCACAGACTACAGTATGAGCAGTTTCGAGACCTGTCCAATGCCGGACAAAATCGGAGCGTCTGCAGCCACGCTAGACCGACTGAGCCGCTAAGTCACTTACAAGCACCAAGAAAGTGGCTTACTAATATATGCTAGCTATTTAGAAAGCTAAACAGAACCAGCAAAACGTTGCATGGATGAGAATTTCATCAATTTTATTTGATTATATGAAAGGATAAAATCACAAAAATAAAAAACAGGGCTCCCCCCATGACACCCAATCAAAGGCGGTTGGGCTATGTCGCATGGGCCAGGCTTCAGGGCCCACTGTGCCATATTAACCACCCGTGGTGATGAGCCCCAGTGCAAATTGACTCATGTACTGTCAGGTGGGCTAGACTGCTGGGCCCCTCTCATCGCTCTACGGCAGCGCCCGCTGTCGGCCGGACCCCTACGGGGCTGTGGGCGGACTCGAGGAAGCAACGCTCTCCTCTGAGCTCGTTACGTTGCTGAGTGACGACTGCGGCCTTGAGGGTGAAAGGAAGCAGGTGGCAGAAAGCACACATGGTGAGTCTCTGGGTTTCACCCCCCACACGTTGCTAGGCAGACCAGTGGGGGAATTATTATTATTATTATTTCTGAATGGATGAGCTTTAGCTGCTATTGACAGTCTATGAAGGACAGGTGCAATGGTGACATATCTTCAAATAGCATTCTTACAGTTTGTATCCTGCGATTGAAGTTCTGTTTTTGTATATGTGGGGAAGGTACATGAAAAAAACACTGTCAAGATTATAAGATCAAAGAGAGGAAAGACACATATTTTGGCAAACATATTCCAAGAATTCATTTTTCCTCTACAAATAAAGGTATGTGGTACCTTTACCCACCAAATGCATAAAATTACTTCTTATTTTTAAAACCCATAGGATTCTTTTGACAATAACCCTAGGTTCAAGGGTTCAAGAGTAACTTAATTATCTCCCAAGAGAAAATATTTTGCAACCAGTGTTCACATCCAACAAAGCACAAGGACAACATAACTTCCAACATCAACACACACAATGCAATATGATGGTTCAGGGCTCTTTAAATCTGGCCCTCAATTCCAAAGCCAGTCTGTGTTTTCTGTTCTCCCAGGTAATTAGTTCAATAATCAGTGATTCTGATTAGCCAGAGGCTGCCCACCTGGCTCACAGGTAAAGGAAGGCTGAGAAATCAGCAGGGCTCAGCCCCTGAGTACCATGATTTGAAGAGCCCTGCAATAGATAATGCAATTGATAAAAACACAATAAATAAAACAGATAAAAATGACCACAGGTAAATTTACCAATACAGTAATCACATTGGTAAATTTACCAATACAGTGCATGAAAATTACACTTCATCCCAAGTACAATATTTTCAATTCTGGACAAATACTTGTGTACCTATGCCAAATAACAGTCAGAATGTGGAGGGCAGCAACACCGACTCCATCTTCAGAGGATGATCTGACAATTCAATATAGCTTGAGCCCTGTCTGTTATAAATGTCCAACAACTTGGCCTGACTCCATCTAGAGATCTTCCATCCCTGGTTCTTTCAAAAAACTTCCAAGCCTAATCCTATTTGAAAAATTTGTATTTCCAAACGACGCACTAATACAATAATTCTATAGAACTACTATAAAAAGAGAGACATTGTCTCAGTCGAAATACTAAAAGCATTAATATTCCACAAATAATGTTAATGATTGACCATTTTCACTCACCAAGTACCAGTAACGTTTCCATTGCAACCTACTGTACACTACATTAACTACTGTAGAACAGGGGTACCACTTTAAAACAGACATACATGCATGAAATATCAGGGGGTCAGCACCTGTGTGAATTCATTAGTCTCTGCACATCCCCCACAATGAATTTAGTTAGATCAGTAGGTGCATACCAATATTGCAATAATGAAAGTCTGAAGAAAATAAATGAAGTTTACTTTCATTTAGACTACACTGAAGTTTAACAGACAATCTTCATGCTAGCCAACTCGACCACAATTAAGGGATAATTAAGGTCAGCTGCTTAAGCAATCAGGCCTGATTTGCACTCGCTTGCCAGTTATAAAAGTGAGTAACTTTGGTCCTTAGAGTCTGGAGGATTTATGTGATGATTGCATTTCTGTGATGCATGAGAAGGATTTAGAAGACTTTGTTCCAGGATAAGGTGGTAGTTACTGAATTGTAGACCATTTGATGGTGACCAAAACTATTCCAAATACTGATTTAATACTGAGGGCTATTGTACATTCAGCTAATAAACTTAATGAACAGAAAACATTTGTGTTGCATCATCCTGATATAAAATCATATATCTTAGAGCACATTTTAAACAGAATTCCAAGCTATTAAATATGTGAAAACATTTATATAACTATAGCTTACCTACTTACAAACACTTTGTCCAAATTTATTTCCCCCAAAACAAAACATGTGGCAGCAGCTTATATGCTATACACACAAGTTTATGTTGTCCTCCACCCAACTGCTCATTGTTTCCCCAATTACATATACATTTATTTTTTCCATCCCTGCCCCCAGTACGCCCAGGGGAAGTATGAACAACCTAATTGCTTTACTGCGAGCTATTTTGTTCAGATTTCCCTTCCTTGCTAAAATGTGTGTGTGTGTGTGTGTGTGTTTGGTACCTTGGATCTTTTTGGAATGTTAAAGTGTAGTTTCATAATCAGATTAGATTTATTGACATTCTTATCGTGTAAAAAGTCCTGCACCTAAAAATTTCTTACATAACTTTTTTTGGTCATGGGAAAGCATAACTTGCATTTTGTATACAAATTGTTGACCTGAGTTCAGCCCAGCCAGGTGCCCCTGCACTGTCTCTGATAGGCTCCAGGCCTCCTGAATCCCTCAACAGGATAAGCACTTAGGAGATGAATGGATGGATATTTTATGGCTCAGCTCTGTCCTCTTATGCTTCCAAGGTAGCAGGTTTGATTCCTGTCCTCCGTTCACTGTCTGTTTGCATTTTCTTATCAGGTTCCAGTGAGTTTCCTCCATGTACTTTGGGTTCCTCTGGGGTTAATCGAATCAATACAAATTATCATTAATGTGTGTGAGTGTGCGGGCAGCAATGGACTATGATCCCATCCATCCATCCATTTTCCAAACCGCTTATCCTACTGGGTCGTGCGGGGTCCGGAGCCTATCCCGGAAGCAATGGGCACGAGGCAGGGAACAACCCAGGATGGGGGGCCAGCCCATCGCA
>JAODJX010000097.1:25423176-25433848 GCA_026776945.1 Isichthys henryi | reverse complement strand
TGTGCTATGACTGCCTCTCCCAGTGAGGGTCATGGTAATGACTATTGTGCTATGACTGCTTCTCTCGGCGAGGGTCATGGTGATGCCTACTAGGATATAACTACCTCTCCCAGTGAGGGTCATGGTGATGCCTACTAGGATATAACTACCTCTCCCAGTGAGGGTCATGGTTTCAATATAAATAAAAATGTCAAATAATTTCACTTCCTCAAATCTTTCCTCAAAACGTAAATGCATTCCTCAACTCCTAACACATTCTATAGGCACTTCTGTTAAGAAAATAAAGAGAAAAAAATGTAACAAACAATTTCATGTTGCATCTAAACCTAATGATGAAAGTCCCACATGAAACCCACAACAATCAAGGAAATATTTCATGAAGAAGTATAAACTAATCAGCAGGTACTGTATACTACAAACATATCTGTCTTTTCACTTCAACAACACTGCACCTAAGTCTTGACCTAAGGACAATACATCAGGGTTCCCTAATTCCAGTCCTAGAGGACCGAAATCCAACACAGTTTGCAGATCAGATTTCCCTGGTAAAACACACACTTAATTAGTTACCATTAAATCAATTACCAGGTTAAGTAGGTCTGTTTAAGCAGGGAAATCTGCGAAATGTGTTGCAAACTGGCCCTCCAGGACTGGAATTGGGGAATCCTGCAATACATTATCAACTCATAAAGTTGTCTACATTTTCTGATTATTATGTAAAAACTAAATAAGCCTAGGGTGTGTGAAAATAATGTCACTTAAAGCACTGTTTTTCTTGGGGCACCATGGAGAACACTTGTAGCCTACCTGTCAGAAACTCCTTGTGTAGAGGTAAATATATCTGGTCAGCTTGATTAAACTGCAGCTCATGCCAACACAACTCAGAACCTCAGGTTAATTAATGTGAAATTCTAAGCTGTGGCACAAATGTGTGGGCATTAACTGCTCCTTACTCTGAGTAAATCATGCACGCATTTTAGAAATAATTGCTGTTAAAAGATTGTCAATAATGTGGAGGATTAATAAAATATAAATAAAGGTACACAGGCCCAAAATAAAATAACCTATCCTGTCCACAAGCTTAAACTGAAGAACACTAAGCAGTTACAGTGCGTGTCCATTTAGACATATATGAGAACAGTATTTCACCTTTCTGAAGGGAGTGAAATTTCACAGCACCATTATGCTTTATGATAAAGCAGACTGGACACAGCCCATTTCTCTCAAATTCATTACTAAAATACATACAAGCATAAAGTACAAAAAAATGAGGCCACAGAGAAAAACAAGTAGTACATAAGTTCTATTTCCATATGCTCCGGTTCTGTTTGGAAACCAGAAAAATAGTCAAAATATTTTACCAGTACATTCTGGCTGCCTAAAGGTAGTCACACCACCCAGTCTGAGTTAACATGTTCATACGTTCTTCAAATTCATTCAGAACAAGGTAGTACGTCACTGCCACGATGGAACTATCGTTGATCCCTTCTCACGTCATCCTGCTGGTCCAAATTCAGCGGACAGTATTTTGCCTTGCCTGCACAATGAAAATAACATATAATGCTCACACCCTCTGGCACTTACCTTATCTGCCATAATCATAGAAGATCCCCCATGGATTCCCATAATGGGGATCAGTGTCTGGGATGAAATAAAATCCAAAATCTGGGAAATGGCTTCCTGGTCCGTGCCATCTCCAAACACCAGTCCATGAATTTTAGTCCCAGACATCAGGTCGCATACATGAGTTATGATGCTTTTGGGGTCAGTCTCATTCACCAGCAGTGTCACCACGTTTACATCAATGGGGTCCTCCTTGCTCCACAGAGCTCTTATGTCTCGGTCCGAGATGTAACGGGTTTGCCCCAGGATCACTGCTACGTTTAGGATGGGGACTTTCTCTGCTCCGAAAGCCACGTTGACATGAGACAGAAGAACAGGAAGTGTCAGGAAGGCAAACGCAAAATTCCCCATAGTGGCCAACTTCACTCCCTGTGGATACATCACAGAAGATATGAAAAATCAGTAGGGTAATACACAATACATAGCCTACACAGACGATGAAGATCATTAGAATATTGTTACTCCTGTACTACATTGAGTGTTTTTGGATATAATTAACTGTTTTTATATTTAAAACCACTGCTATATAGTCAAAGACTGTACATTGTTGAAATGGTGATTCTTCATTGACAGAAAAGTGCTCTTTGAAAAGAGGATAATGTCAAAAAACATTGGTTGAAATTATATTTACGTAAACCACGGTCATTTGGACCTATAACTTCTAAGTGTTTAGTGACCTTTAATATGAACTTACTTTATTAAAACAAAAGAGTGATATATTACTATAACACAGAAAATGCTAGTCATCTGGATAAATGACTCAATATGGGAGCAGAACTTGAAACTATCCAAGAGAGACATAAGAAGGGTCATCTTAAGAATACAACCTAAGAAACAAGATCTAACACCATTTATACATCTATCCTCCGACACCTTGGGAACGCTGTGGTCCCTACTGGGTGTTATGTAAAATGTGATGCTCTCATACACAGACACATCATATGCGGTTATGCATTGCAAATGGCAATACACGCATGGTTTTAAACCCCTGTGAAATCGTAAAATAATAAAGCAGACTCATTCCGTGAAATACCAGAATATTCCTGTGCAAGATAGACGTCATATCCCACCCATTAAACTTTACTATCTATGCTCAGATTACGGAAGTACCTGAAATGAATGGAGATTAAAAAAACGCATATTTGTCTGATATCATTTATGGACATTCAACTTTGTAGTCATCGAAATGCTAATTATTAATTTAGGGCTCAAATGCATGCTTCTCAAAGGAACACATGTTCTCCACCCCAAGACGTCAAGCATCGTATTCGTCTTAGGCTTTCCTATGCGCGTGTCCACACACGCGCTTGCGGGCGCGCGCTCCTTCCCTGCCCTAAAATTCATAATAGACTGCAACTTCAGAAGTTGCATTCTGGCTCATTTCCCATCATTGAGCATATGTCTAATGTAGTTTTAACCACTGCAATGAAAATTAGATTGTTGACGACTCTTCGAGCTGCGGTTCAGCAACGTGACGATACACAATTAATCCCTGATATCGGTCCACTTCTATTTCTCGTTACTTTTAAAAGATAATCATTATACAAGAGCGCCCCCTTGTTGTATATTTTATTACCTCATCGTCTTTGTCGGTATAATTAGTTCCAGTATTATTTTAGGACATACCTTTAGTGTCACAAGTTATCAGTTTGACATATCCTCAATTTTGTAAGCAAACAACAGTATTTTCCTTTTTGTTAGACTTACTCAGAAAACCTCAGGCATTTATAGTGAATTCCCCCTTTGGTATCTCAGGCATTGAGAGTACGCAAAGTTAATATGTCATTTCATCGACGTTTTTCTAATTTTGCACATTTTAAAAATCTAACCAACAAGGGTTGAGTTAAAATGACGTTCAGTATAGACTTACTATATTTCTTCCTTCCTTCACTCATTATATTTACCGCGACAAAAAAGCTGTGCCGAAGGCGGAGGACAGTTTTTTTTATTATTTTTTAATCTGGTGCTCACATTAACACGACACGAGTTTTCGTATACGTAACAACCAATATACTGTTTTCTTACGCAACACGTCGAAGCCATTTAAAGCTCATTTAAAAAGCAAATAATTGCTAAAACTGATATGGTTTGGCATAGACAAAATACAGTCAGTTAAAGCCAAAAATGTATGTTACATATACGCTGCCTTGCCTCCGTATTTTTAAAAAGGGGATCGCGCTGGGAATCCAATTCAAGCATGTTTTTCGGATTTTTTAATGACACCACATTAGATACACGACACGAAACAGTCATTCAATCGACACGACAAATTTTACTTATTTATTTCGAGTAGCATACTTTGGTGAGTGGGCTGTTTGAGCGACACCTGAATGTCATTTTTGGTGATTAAACAAGTATTGGCTATAAAGAAAAAAACAATTCATTGTATGTACTTACAGAATTCCCCTTCCACAAAATTCCAAAATTGTAGCTTGAAATGGCATTGTAATTAAGTCTTCCATTAAGCAACCTTTGGCTGGATTTGAATAATTATTTCCACTGAACAATCCTCTAACTTCACCAATCCGATTAATCAGGTAAATCCAATCGTCTTCATTGCCTTCGGTTTCCTCTGTTCAGTCCTTCGCTCTGTATTGCATTTCGACAGTTTTTTTTTTCAACAATGCTGAAACAAATGCATGAGGATCTGTTAGAAATGTGTAATATGTGGGCTAATTCTGCGGTGGGACTGCTGGACAGCTCCGCCAATATCAGCTCTGCATTTGCTCGCAGTTTCTCCGGGAACTGAGCAGTTCTGTCAGAGACACATCCATGAGGTGAACGGGGGAATTACACCCATATGCAGCTTCGTTAAGCTTATTGAGAAAATAAGCAATGAATGCGGTAAGCTACAAATGCAGCGCTACTCTTTAATAGTAAATATGGGCAACTCTACTAGAATTGCGGAAGAATTGCTGAAAAAGTTCAGTGAGCTCCTCAATGGAAAACGGCCCGGTAAAACAGTCTCGCAAGCCTTTTGATGTATATACTTCATAACAGCATGTCCCAGTTACGAATATTTACGAAATAATGTGATGTGATTAAAAGCGTGTGAATCGGTGTCACGTGGTTTACCATTGACGCTACCTGTTGGGATCTTCATGTTACGCTGAACGATATTCGCACCTTCTCAGGGACGCATTGCAAAGGATCTGTAGTGATCCTCCCTAGATCATCAATGACAGGGTTACCGTTTCTAAACTACGGATGCTTATTGCCAATGAGATCATTTCGTATATGGAAAGCAATGACAAATAACCTGCCATCTTTTTTGGGAGTCCATAATATTATACAACAGCACTAAAGTGTTGTTGTTAGTAAAATCATTAACATGACTAGAAACAGAAGTAAACGATAGCATTTTACTGAACGCTATCGTTTGCAGTAAGACGCACACGCTTGACTAGTTTTATTTATTTGAGCTGGGACGTACTACGTTAAACGCGCGCAGAGGCAATTAATGAAATTGATTTTAATGGATGTTTTGGGGTGGCTATTTTTATGTAAATTGAAAACTACGCTTCAGTGCTAATAGCTGTTACAAACGGAAACCGAGATTCAAAAGTTGCGGACAATTGGAGGTCTGAATAAAGTATAACATTGAACAAAGCAGTTAAACGATTCATTAAATTCATTGTACTGGCGCATAATGAAACAAGGTTGGCTTTACAAACCGCCAGCGCCACAATAATAAAGAATGACTTTTAAATATATTTAAATGAAATCTGGCGTTTCTGTTCTTATTTTGTGAAAATTCAACGTAATCCAATTCGTCGAAAGTATCTTTTAAATAATGATATACGTATTGCTTCACGGTTTTTCGCTCTTAAATATATAGTTTTTGGATTTAATTCTATAGCCTAAATGAATGGGCTAGCTGTTATTGTGAAAGCATTTCAGCCTTCGTTTATTATTCTAAACCGTAGCGCATCATTTTATGCAAAATGTAAAGTAATACATTAATGTCACATCTTGAATAAAGCAAGTCAGTGTAGTGAAATGCCTAGATATGACAGGGTCGCACTTGAACGTTTATACAGAAATGTAACGGAAAGTCGATGCGTGGACTCCTTCAGAAGCTTGTATATGGCCATAAACTGGGTTTGGCTTGACTAGAGGTGTTGACAGTGTTTTTTTTTTTTTGCATAACCAGGTCTGTATTTCGAATATCCTTGTCATGCCACATAAGTGGTCTGATCTTTAAAAATCATTTTACGAGCCTTAGAGCGGGGTACCAGTTATTGGTATGAGGAGCACCTTCGCAAGTCGGCATGAGCCTTCTGTGCACAAACAGCCTACAAAACATGACGTGAACAGATATTCCCAGGGCTGATGATGCAGATCCACTCATCCTGAGGCGAATCAGATCCACTGTCGCTGTGGCCGCCCCACATCCTGTTAAAATGACGATGAGGACTCATTGCTCAGAGGTATTGTACCACACGGTACTGATACTACAAATTTACACTCAGTTGCCCCTTAAGTTCACCTAGCTAGCACCAGGTAGGACCCACTCTCGTCACCAGAACCACTTCAAGGGTAGATGAATTGTGTGTTCAGAGAAGCCATTCCTCACATCACTGTATTGTACACTGTACTGTGCTCTTACAGCGGCATTTGCGGGCTTTCACGTAGCTTTAGCGAATCTGGCCATTCTCCGCTGACCTCTCTTATTAACAAGGCGTTTTCAGCCACAGAAAAGCCACATTCAGAACTGCTTAGATCAGGCATCATAGTCATTCTAATGCTTAGCCACACACTAAGTGGACCTTTTAACCCTGTCTGTGCGCTGCATGTATCAGCAACAACAACAAGATTCCCTGTTTGTTGGATCAGGCTGTTCTCACTAGCGGGCAGTGCATGTTAGAAATTGTCTAGCTAGAGTTCGGAAGACCTTCGTGTTCCTTAAGTAGTCAGCTAAGAAAATTCAATCAGAATTCATGATTTTACTGCTTCTAGATTATTTTCCAATTTTAGTTATTCTAAAAGTGTAATACATGTAATAATTGTTTTGTCTAGGGTATTGATATTTGATAGTGTCACAATTAATCAAAGAATCAATATGCTACACATTCAAGCAATTTTGAGCTTGAGATACCCCCCCCCCCCCCAGGTCATTGATTAAGCACAGTAATTTTATTTCTGCTATCTTGCAGAGTGGGGATCTGTGTGTACACAGAAAACCAGTTGACTGTGTTATGTGGAGTGTCCAGTGATTTAAGTGAAGGGGGATATCAGCTTTCACAGCAGATATCCACCGTTAAGAGGGCAGCTCAGTGGTACTTCATGCGACTCCACCCTGTACTCCTGCTTTCTTCTGTGTTTTGCGACAATTCAACGATTCGAACTGTTAAAAAAACAGACCATTGACAATAGCAACTATATTCATAAGCATAAAAAAAATCGCCTTCTGTTCATCAGATCCTACAGACAATTTACAAGTCATCTGTTATTGTGAATCTCTTCAAATAGCTATGTGCATTATGCATTTACGGTGTAGTCTTAAAGTGCAGCATGTGGGCTAAGTCTGTGTGCCTGTAATCTGAAGGTTGTTGGTTCAAACCCAGCTTCAGCAAGTCAGCGGGTCCTTGAGCAAGGCTCTTAACCCTCAGCTCCCTGGACGCCACTACGGGTGGCTGCCCTTAGCGGACAACTTACTCTATAAAAAGGAACAAGTTGAGGGAAGTGTAAAAACAATTTCCCCATGGGGATTGATAAAGTGTCAATTATTGTGGTAGCTTAATGGTTAGGGAAGCACACTTGTAATTGAAAAATTGCTGCTTTGAATCCCCGACCAGCAAGGCACCACTGAGGTACCCTAAGCACTGCTCCCAGGGTGCTGAATTAGCTGCCTCCTGCTATGTCACATATGGGTTACATGCAGAGGACACATTTTGTTGGTGTGTGCTGTGGTGTGTCAACACTGATCACCTAATTCTTAATAGTACTTATTTAAGGAAACCAAATATGCATTAAACAGAAAATGTCTTTCTCTTGGACATATATGTTGGAATTGAACAAATTCTTGCATGCACTACCGTTCTCACAAGTTCTGTTCATTGCAGGGTAAATGTTTGCTTTACCTGCATACATAATGTGAACTTGTGCAACCCCACACAAGTCACAATAACAGTGTAAATAAAAACTGTGCAATCAAGTTGTTACTCTTTCTAAGTAATTGGGTGTTTTTAACTAAGTAGCACAAAACTTACCAGTCACAAACACTGAAGGGTTTTTAAAATGATCAACTATGATTACTTCTGTCAAAAACGCTGCGTACGTGTGCGTCTCTGAATGGTCATGTATATATTGCATTGTGGGAACCAAATGTGCACATAAAAATCTGTGACTGCAATAAAAAAAAATCTTGTTTTCCTTGGTTACTTATGGTTAATGATAGGGCTGGGTGGCGGTTAATTAAGGTTCCCATTGTTTAGGGTTAGTGATTTTCTCATAGAAATTAATTGAATGGACGTTCCCAAAGATATGAATACAAACCTGTGTGTGTGTGTGTGTGTGTGTGTGTTAACATGCATCCGTGTATTGTGATAATTATTTGTGAGATGTTTAAACCCTGAATGCTAGGTACGTTCACTTAATGGACAAACGTATTGGGACACACCTAGCCACCTAATTCTGGCGTTTCCTTCAGACCCATTGCCACAGGTGTACTGTATAAAATCAAGCACCTAGCCATGCAGTCAGGTTTACAGGAGAACGTTACCTGCCTGACTGCACTATGCCAACTGTAAAATTTTGTGGAAGAGGGATAATGGTATGGGCTTATTTTTCAGGGGTTGTACTAGGTCTCTTGCTTTCATTGAAGGGAGCTCTTAATGCTTCAGTATACCAAGACATTTTGGATAACTCAGTTCTTCCACCTTTGTGGGAGCAGTTTGGAAAAGGCCTTCTTCTGTTCCAGCATGACTGTTCCCCCAGTGCACAACGCCATAAAGGCCCATAAAGACTTGATTGGTGACTTTGGTGTGGAAGAACTTGACTGGCCATTGATCCCTGACCTCCACCCAAACTAGAACCTGGCCTTCATGTCCAACATCAATGCCTGACCACACAAATGCTCTTTGGGATGAATGGGCAAAAATTCCCACACACACTCCAAAATCTTGTTGAAAGTCTTCCCAGAGGAGTGTCAGGTATTATAACTGCAATGGGGGGACCAACTCCTTTTTGATGCCCATTGATTTATAATGGGGTGTCATAATAATTCCTGTGGGTGTCCCAATACTTCTGCCCATATAGTGTATTTCCAGGTAAGTGAATGGGAGTCAATTAAAATCAATATGAATCCGTTAAAAGAATCAATTTGAAAAGCTATTAAAACTGGATAAAGGTTAATATTGCTATAAAAGTAGACATGTCAAACAGATGTGGTATTATTAAAATTACTGTTGTCCCATTTTACCCATATGACTGACAATTTTCGATTAAATTGAATATTGCTGACTTTTGAATATGACATTTATTCGTTTCTTCCCATCATATTTATCACAAAATCTAATTTGACCTCAATAACCTACAGTATATTAGAGTCAAATAGTTGATTTAAACCAATATCATTATGAACTGACAGTCACACCTATAAAAATGACAGCATTAATTTATTGTTTTGTGAATATGTTATCAGGCTAACAAACATTGCACTGCATCACAATGAACTGATTTATTATACAGTGTTTACATTGTGTCATTTCATAAAATGAAAGCAGCAAACAGACCATTGTGCTTAGTGTACAGAAAAACAAAAAAAGTCTAGCAATAGCAGAAAACAACATATCAATCCAAGACCCAAATATATGTATGTGTGTGGATTATTTTATATTATATTGTGGAAACTAAATGGTCCCCACAATGTAATAAAAACCTGTTTTGGGGACCATTTTCCAGATCCCCAAAAAGATCTGTGAATGCAATCAAAAACCTAAAAATGCCAAAAGTCTCATATTTCGTCTGGTTACTTATGTTTAAGGTTAGCGCTGGGTAGGGGTTAAGGTGGTTATGTTGGGATTAGAGTTCCCCCATATAAATGAATGGAGAGTCCCCACAAAGATATAATTACAAAGCTGTGTGTCTGTGTGAGTATGTATGTGTGTATTTTTAAGTGAGGGGTTTTTTGCTTAAGAATTATCTCACAGTTATATTAATTTGTTTGTTTATTTCTTTAGCTTTTTTAATTTAATGGCAATTGGAGGTCTCTTAATCTTATGTCTCCTGCAGGCATTCAAAAGTACCGATGTAAATAGTCTCATAAATGCTGGAAAAATACCTAATGCTCAGCATTAAAGATGTTTGGTCTCCATGCACAGTTAAAATGTGATAGTTCTTTAGTAAACAGGATAATGTTACTTCACAATGAGGTTCTGAAATGTGAGAAAGCAGAGAACTTTGCAGCAAAAAGCAAATTTCAGCACATATGCATCCATATATCATACATTATAAAACCTGAGCCACACATCCACCCACGCAGTTACTTTTATGAAGCTACAACGCGATTCTGACACCCGCAATAGTACTACATCTGTGTTGTGTTGCTGAAACATCGTGCAGTGATCATCGAAAACCTCCCACAGATGGCTGAGAGCCAAAGTCAGCTCTGGGAGGATGATTGCCAATGGTGAACAAGTCCTGCTGGCCCCCTTTACCATTCTATGGACACAAAGAAATTAATAGTCATATCAGTGAAAAATGTGCCATAAGATGGCTAATTAACTGGAGTGTGAGTGTAGGGTATGTTAATACAGTTAACCTTTACAGGATTTCACAGACCGATCAGACGTGACAAGAAGGCATTTCAAATTTAAGACATTCCTGCATAAATCTACCCCGTCGCTATAAAATAAACAAGAGTGTTTAAGCCACAGTTCCCTAAATCATTACATAACTTCCCTTCCCATGCATCCCTTCTGCCTTCATCGAAGTTTTATTGTTTATCAGAATTAAACTCAGCAGTTTCGGACATCCATCCATTTTCCAAACCGCTTATCCTACTGGGTCGCGGGGGGTCCGGAGCCTATCCCGGAAGCAATGGGCA
>JAODJX010000097.1:25405695-25419642 GCA_026776945.1 Isichthys henryi | reverse complement strand
GACCCAGGCGGGGACTCGAACCCGGGTCCCAGAGGTGTGAGGCAACAGTGCTAACCACTGCACCACCATGCCACCCCCAGCCCTGATCATATGATCTGCAATTTAATTTAAACTTTATGTATACCAGGCAAAGGTAAAATTCAGGGCACAAACCCGTGAACTTTGCGACTTCTCTCTTTGGTTGGCTCACAGGGAGCACAGACTAGGGTAGCTAACTCCAAAAGGGCAGCAGCAGTGGGTTAGCGCCCATGTCTGAGCAGCATCCCTCTGAGATAATTGATTTTCTGTGCATATTTGGGTCGGAAGCTACTTCGCTTTCTGTTTATGTGTAATACAGATTCTAACAGCAAGAAATGTGAGGGAGAAGAGGGAAGCAGCATGAGGCATGAGTGGTGAGCTCCGGGTTTGGTAACTGGGGCACTACATCACTCATACAAAGCAAGCCACCCCTAAGATCCGCATGACGCTATAATTCACCCAGCTGAGAACAGACCTGTGCACTGCCCTCATACCCTGGCCTCCAGATTGTCTGGACTGCTTTTGTACACAACAGGATTTGGAATTTCCGTTTCTGAGTAACTACAGTTATTGAGCCAGGAAAATAATTCACACAATAGGTAGGCATAACATTATCCCTTTGCAATTTAAATGGCATTGAAGTGAAATGGTGCATTTTCCTTTTTTGACCATGGGCCTGGTTTCATCGTATTTTGAGTTACATGTTTCATTAAAGATTAATTTCATTGCTTTACTCTTAATATTAAGCTACGGCAATATTTTTCTATATGACATTCCGATGAGCCTTTCTGTCCACAGCGCCCTCTAGTGACAAATGAATTTTCCTTTCACATCATGTTGGAGTAAAGTGACCACTGACTGAACATAATGTTCATTATAAATGTATGTAAGGATGCCCCAACTGCCTAGAAGGGTGGTCAATCCTAAACTACTATGTTGGGCATTAACTGGATGTCATTCCACTGATGAGTCATTGATATGATGCAAAGCATTCCATTTAATTCAAGGGTACAGGTGAAAGTAATAATAAAACAAAACACAGTCAAGCTAAAACAATATATCAAAACCTAACTACAAGGGTAAGACAATAAGCTGCAAATTAAGTAAAAAATCTGTCAACACAAGCCAAATGAACAGCCAAACCCCCCCATACTGGCGATTTAAATACATTCCATTCAGGAAGTAGGCACACTGCATCCTTGTCCAATGCAATAAAGCAATTAATCAATTTAGCAATTAACCTATAAAGCAATCAATTAATAAGGCAATTAATAAAGCAACATAACAACAACACAATTCATTATAAGAGCATCAAAGGTGAATACAAATCATTTTAATATCGTAGTATAGAGGTTACAGCTCAGCATGTGAGGTGCAACATACAACATCACAATGTGCATCAGTGCGCATTTTCCCCGTGTGCGTTCGAGCTCTTTCTAAAAAGTCCATTTTTCACTGTGGCTGTGAGGACTAAGTCAGGTTTCATCTCTAGGTAGAAAAGGTTACATCAGCTGAAAGTTATAGTTTTCTCTAACCTAATGGTAGTACAGTACATGTGTCATTTACTTTGAGCCACAACCGATAGGAGATTTCTGATTTCTGGTGAAAATTAAGATTGGAGAAATGTGTGTACATCATTATTACATTATATCTGCATTATTTACATATTACTGTACATTTTAGTCAAATATTTTATTAAAAAAGAGAGAAGGAAACAATGCCGTTTTCTGGTTTTGCATGTTGTTAACCCCCCCCCCCCTCCACACAGACACACACACACATGTCGGGTAAACATGTCTATATGGGAACCATTCATTCATTTCTATGGGGAAAATGCTAACCCTAACTATGACAACCTTAACCCCTACCCAGCACTAACCATAACCATAAGTAACCAAACAGAATACAAGAGTTTTTGCATTTTTAGTTTTTTCATTGCAGTCACAGTTTTTTTTTTTAACTGAGTTTTCCCTTATGGGGACCAGGGAACTGGTCCCCATAAGAGAAAAAAATGGGTATTCATCACGCTGTAGGGACATTGTGTCCCCATAAGGTAAGGTACACCCACTCACTCTCTCACACACACACAGACGCACACACACACTGACCCTACCTTCTCAGGGCCCCTAGGCAAAGCTTTACTTGGGAGGCCCCTCCGACCAAGGAAACTGATGATCGCTTCGCTTTCTCTGCAATGCAGGTAATTTAGGGGCCCTCAGACACTGCCAGTTCTACTGCTAAATCCAGCCCTGCCCCTCCCCTCAATATTTATCTCTTTGTAGCACCATTCCTAGTCAACAGTAAATCAACGGTATCTGGCCAGTTTGGGTGTCTCTTTACTACTTTTTTAAAATCATGGTGGAACAGTATTTGCCCATGTCCCTTTTACAAAGTTGTGTCATGCTAGTTGGGGAACAGTAATGGACAGGAAACTGAGGTTGTACCACTTATTTTCAATGGAATTAAGGCCAAGACTAATTTCTAACATCTTTCAGTACCTGAATTGAATGTGTTGCATGGTTTGTATTTTTTTAATCCAGGAATCCTCTGAAATGTACCTCCATCGCAAGATGCCATCATACCGCACCCTATGCTGACTGACAGGGTGACAGCCACGTCAGCCATTTTTGCCAAAATGTCACATGTTCGCAATACCTTCTAAGAGACTTCGTGTAAGCTCTTTCAGGACAAAGATTGCTTTCTGGGTCCAACCTCCCATAAATGACTTTTCTGTGGAATGCAATTGACACCTGAACGTCATTTACAGCTGCAGCCACTGACTTCTGTAACACATTCAGTCTTACAGTTGGCCTCATATTAACAAGTGTGTTTCTTGCCCAACGAGTTTAAAGGGGGTATTGTGGTAAGAAAAAAATTCAGCTCTTCTGCGGTGGAATGAACTTAGATGTTATGGATGTTTGAAAAGATTTTGTTCCCCAGAACTGGTTAAGAGGATCATCTGACATGTGAATGTTTGCAGCTCGGTGCTTTTTCAAGGAGCTGCACATTTTCACTGTGCTGCTAAAATTCAGTTTCATATGACAGCATTCATATCTCGTTATTCATTATATGGCTAACAGAAATGTATGAAACTACAACCGGGATGTAATGTACTAAAGAATTTATAATCAAATTTGGATAAAGGTTAAAACATAAATATGGATTCATTGCTGATATAAATGCAAAAAGCAAGCACAATCCTGGTCTGTTTAGAATCTGATTTGGGCCCCTGTGTTGCATTTTCAAATTATTTCAGTACAGCAGTAAATATGCGTCTATAAAAGCATTTTTAGATAGAGAAACCATGAGAACACTGTACATACAAACACTAAAGCATAGGGCAATTCCATAAATAAAATAAAAAATAAAATAAAATGTACATGTATATGTACATGCATATATAGAACCATATGTTTTGTGGCAAGTTGTTTCTATCCGAAATATGAACGAGCCAATAAGAGACCGGGATCGTCAACTGAACAGAGAAAATGAAATGACTGGGAGACTGTGGGTGACATCAGACTTTAATGAATGAGGAGGTAAACAAAACACAAAACGTAAGATTAATACCTCTGTGTTCCATTCAACCATTTGCATAAGTGCGAGGTCATGGTAGGCCTGAAGTCTTTCACGGGACGCACTGGGGAGGGCTCACCTTGGATACCAGCTCTTTGCAGGGTACACACTTGGGGCAATGGGGCATCATCTCTCCCCACCACATGTCTGTGGGTTGTGGCAGGAAACAGCGGCCCCCGGAGGAAAACTTACCCAGTCATGGGGAGAACATGCTACACATACAGAACCACAGCAGGAATCCACAGCCCAAGACAGGTGAGGTCACAGTGCCACCATCCAATCACCATGCCACCCTAAATCCTCACTTGCTATTTTTTATATCACTAAACCAGGCAAAACAAAGCCCCAAAATAAAGGGGCTATCTGAGTGTTAGACAGACAATGGCATCTCACTGCATGCTCTCAGCATTTTTTGGATAAGATTTTGTGTATTTTTTACAAAAGTGATTTTTATTTGATTAGAATAAACATTGCAGCCGTGCAATAGACTGGTGGTGTCCACCTCCCTGTGCCCTGTGCTAAGTGGAGTAGTCCCACGGTAACTACAATACTGTCCTGGATAAGCAGTTTTGGGATGGATACAAAAATACCAGCCTTATCTCCACTATCTATCTTAAACACACCATGAGTCTTACTCTAAACAGTAAACTCTGTTAACTTGATTTCTGAACTGTTAAGTGGTTTCCCAGACTGAGGACTTGCTCTTCCTGATTTTAACTCCGGAGGGATTTTTTAAATCGTGACAAAACTACAAAATGGCACTTAGATGGAAATTAGTGGAGTGCTTATGACAGGAGGCAATCAGAGCTGTTCGCAGCGCAAGAAGAGGCATCTGCTTTGAGGGCTGTGGGTAAGAATCCTATGGAATATGCTAATAAAAATATTCATATAAGGGTGCCATGGTGCTTCCTACCTCCTGGGCTAAGAGTCTGAATCCTACTTCTGCTTTGTGTGTTTCTGGAGTGTGTATCTCCCTGTAGTTTCCTCCTGCAAGTCAAAGATAAATCGGTAAATTGGTAGCAGTGTATGCTGCCCTACAAAAGCAAAACACAGTAACTGCATATTTGATCACAACTGAGTTATAGTCAAAATTGGGTCTCTTAGGCTCTGTTTTATCTTCTGACAAAATATCTTACTTGATTCTGATGAAAACACAATTATATACCTTCTACACATACAGGTGGACAGGCAAAAAACTTTGAAGCCCTTTTTCTCAGTTTCAGTGTCAGCATAGTTTCTGTGTTTTGCCTTTTTAGGGCAGTATAATTGTACATGCATGTGTCTGTCTCTGTGTGTGTATTAGGGTTATATTACATTGTGGGGACCAAACACATGTGGTGCGCGATGTGCATGTGTGAGTGTGTGTGTATTAGGGTTATATTACATTATGAGGACCAAATACGTGTGTGTGCCCCGCCATGGACTGGCACCCCCATCCACTCCTGAATCATACCCCATGCTGCCTGGCAGGCCCTCCAGCCCCCCTCCCCCGTGACCCTGTCGAGGATAAGCTTTTGGAAAATCAGTAGATATTCTACATAATGTGCAATTTGAACCGGGGCTACAGTATTAGCACTTCAACAGACTTTTAAAGATATTAAAAGACATTTAAGCCAGATAAACAATGTTTAGCTAAAGCTCTAATTTTCTGCAGCAGCCTTGTCACCACCTCCATATTATCGGGAGTCTATCTTGCAACAAGAAATTAGCTCATTAAGACTCAGTGGGTCTTGACTTTTAAAATGAGCCAATCAGAAAAGCCCTTTAAGGAATGTAGATAAATTCCATTAAAAGTCAATCTGATCTGACATGTCAGAAGGCTTGTGTGCAGAGTGCAGGGTGACTTGTGAATGTGCAATGAGCCTTGTTAACAGTCTTTCAGGGTCAGGGGTAGAGAATAGACTGTGTAGCTTTGAACATCTTTGATCTCTGCCTGTGACAGGGGTCGTGATGACCGTGATCAGACAGTAAGTGGAGGTTTTTTAGGTATTTGACAACCATACTGTTTGCTGGGGCATCACTAGGTCTTCACCAAAATAAATGAGCACTAATATTTTTAAACAGTGTGCTCATTCATTCAGTCATTCATTCATTCCTTCATTCATTTTCTTTCAAAACAGACCCCCCCCCAGTACACGCTTACCCCCTCCCCCTCTTCATAAAGACTGCAGTGATGCTCCTGCTAATTTGTGCCAGTCTTCTTCCTATGATATAGACCTCCACCCTACAGACTGCCACCCAGTTCATCATGTTATATCATGTGTTCGGGTGGAGCCACTGAAGGTGTAGCAATTATACTGTTATCCAGGAACTTGTGCTTAGAATACGAGGCCAGTTTTCATCTCTTAGCAATAGTACGTCACTCCAGATCTGAGGCGGAACCTGCCTAATTTTAGTCAAATTTCTCTGCTAGACAATTTCCACACCACTGTTTGAAATCCTGAGTTTTATCAAGTATAATTGGGGATGCGTATGTTACACTAGATAACACATCATTCCAAGAGTGTCATACCATGTTAAGGTAATAGGTATTTTAAGAAAACAACCATTGTAAAGACCCTTATCATTGTTTACCATGCAAAATATGATACGGCTTTTACTGTTTGACATACCAGCCAAAGCACTCATAGAAGTTTTACTTACAGAATAATGTATTGAGGGCAGAATGAAAAATGATTGGATCAGAGAGATAAACAATCAGATTGTAGAGGAGGTGGATCCAAGCAACTATTAGAGGCAGGACCAACCAATCAGGTGTCTTTGTTCTGCTTCCTCAAGTTGCTTGGAGGAAGCAACACTTCCTCTACAATCTGATTGGTTATCTCTCTGAACCAATCATTTTTCAATCTGCCCTCAGAACATTTTTATGTAAGCAAAACTTCCATGACCAGTCAGATCAAAAGTCTAGTATAACTAAAAATATAAAAATCCATCACTATAGCAATTCTGTGGTACAGTGTATGAATTTGCATAGAAAAGTAAACTGGAGAAGTCATGTTAAGAAATATCTCATTCATCTTTGATCTGATTGCTTGTTCCACCATGTTTTTCTGTATCACTCTGTAGTCACCAGTTTAAAAAGGCAGAACAGCTATTTCACTTCAAGGCTAATGAGTGCTGTGATGTGCTGTGATAAATTATTTTGATATTTTCTCTTGGATAAGAGGTAGAAAAAAGAAAAAGAAAAAAATGTAAAATGTTCAGTACCATTCAGTCCATTAAAGTATATCAATTACTAAAGACACAAAACAGTAGTCTCCTATGGGGCAGAAGGCACAGTGAGATAGATTACAGGCCCTCCAACTGGGTAATTACCGTATAACTTTCTCCAGTCAGAAACCACGCTGTAAATACTGTTATCTTAAGGTAAATAGCTTTTGGTAAAAGTATAAGCTTAGGAACACGAGTGATTTTGGCAAATGGCTGCTGGCTCTGAGAAGTTGTTTCTAAGAAGGGGCATTAATTAAAAAATGCACATTAGCTTGGTATGTATGAGGTTAATATAGCATATTACTGTGTTTTACTAGTCAGTGAATATCCTGTAGAGATCAGGGACAACAGCCTTGTTAGCTGAATCTCCACAATTCATAAAGGGGCATTGTCACCCTGGCAGCCTCTGAATTCTCCTTATGGGGGAGAGACTGAGGGCACATTTTGGACATGAGCATCTATGCGACATGGAGAGGAAAGGAAACTAGCCTTTGGATTTTTTGATCTCTTCTGCTTTCAGGTTATTGACTCATACCGACTTAAGAAATTCAAAGCCATCACCTGACATCAAGTCCAAAGCAAACTAAGATGAGTCTCCACTCAGGTCTCCTATCAGCAATGTCCAAATGATGATGCTATCAGGCGTAATACTTTTCAAGTTCATTTCCTAGTGATTTTTGGAATCATCGAGAATTATAGCTCTTCCCGGGATGCTCAAGTAATGAACAAGTCCTCTTGAAGCTTTGTATCATCCTATCATCCTCAGCTGAGGTCTTCAGTTAAGAAAATGCTGAATCCACACCACCCCACATAATGCCTAACTGTGGAAAAGCAATAATTGAAATAAGATTCAAATTAGAACAGAAAAATTAAACATTGAAAAGGGCCGACATTTGTAGTGTGTGCATTACTTTATTTTTAAAGATAGTTATGAATTCCTTGCATGATAAAATAGAACATTTTTTTGAACAGCAGTAGCATGAACATTAATACATTATAGAGTTTGACTGTGTAAACCAACAAATTTCATTACAAGCCATTACTATTTATACATACATACATAACAAATTTGCATGACATACAAAAAAGGTGCCTTTCTTGGAGTTATGGAATCTGGGCATACCCACTCATTCTTGTACCAGGGTGGGGAACCTGATCCATGGAGAGCCGGTGTGGGTACGGGTTTTGGGGATGACCTCTCAATCAGCCAATAAAAAAGCAGTAGTTCTCAACTCTAGTCCTAGGGACTTACTGTTATTGGCTGATTGAGAGGTCATTCCAAAATTCTGCATCCACAGAATCTCTCCATGGATCAGGTTCACCACGCCTGTTCTAGTACAGTAAAGCTTTGGATTGCGAGCATAATTCGTTCTGGAAACATGCTTGTAATCCAAAGAACTCGTATATCAAAACGAATTTTCTCTTTAGAAATAATGGAAGCTCAGATGATACGTGCCACAAACCAAAAATATTCATATTAAAATCATTAATACAAAATATAAAGTAAAAATGCATAAAACAAATTAACCTGCACTTTACCTTTGAAAAGAATCATGGATGGTGTGAGGGAGACGAGAGAGAGAAGAGGAGGGTTATTTTGTAGGATGACTATAAGTAACGGAATCACTGCTATCTGTTGGCTCACTGGAATCTTTTTCTTTTTGTGTGACTTTAACAAGGAACCTATCCAATGACAGCCGCTTTTGCCTCCTTTTCGATTCCGTGTAAATGAGGACATTGCATTGTTGCTAAACAGATTCATCGATCGCACTGCTACACCCTTTTTCGGGTGGTGTTTTTCTAGTAAATTTTGACTTACGAGTGAGGCACACCAACTGAGACCGAGCATGGAAGATGATTACCCACAGTCCCACAGAAAGAGAAAGAGATGAACAAAGCGTACATGTAATACTCGTATTGCAATACCTCGCTCGTTTATCAAGTTATGATTTATTTTAAATTTTTTGGTCGTCTTGCAAAACACTCGCAAACCAAGTTACCCGCAATACGAGGTTTGACTGTATATTGATTACACTGATCTGATGTAGGTGATGATGCTGTGACCATTAATTCAATGCAAAATACAAAACAGCTCCATTTACTGGAATGTTTATCCAATCTGCCTCACAAGCTACTATGCCTGTACACCAAAAAACTCAATCTATAGGACATTACACACACCTGTAAATGTTTGTTGCTTGCTACAGGCATGAGTGTCCTATTTATGCTTTCTGAGGAATGCGTACATTAACACATTGATCATGGTGACTGGGAGAGCGATCCACGCTAGGACAAAGGAGTAACCATAATTCCCATCTTTGAATGACTTCGCCTGGAAATTCTCGTGCTGTGCAGTGTAAATGGAAGCTCCAATCATAATAAAAAATGCTTGAGAGGAAAAAAGACGAGAGTTAGCAAATGTACAAATATAAAGATGATAAAAAAAACATTGCAAACAAAGTTCACCATTTTATCAACCACACTGATTCACTAACTATTATTCTGTGACAATGAGCAATATTAGAAAAATCAAAACCATGACACTTGTTTTCGACAGACAATCATGAATTGCAAAATCAAAAGGAAGCAGCCATTTTGTCCTTCTGCTTTTCTTCAAAATTTAAAACCAAGCATTTAACCCTTACAGCCTATGAATCTGTGCTTATTCTAGCTACAGTGTGTCTGTGTGTAGTAGGATTACCACCTAATCCATGTCAGAAAGCAGAGGGGGAAAGTTCAGGTACAGAAAGTTCAAATCCAGACCAAGATTATGTTTTAACCAACCAGTTTGCGTACTCTGTGACTGTGACTCTTTAAACTGGTGGAAGCAAAATCTTGGTCTGGATTTGTACTTTCTGAACCTGAACTTTTCAAATTTGTCAGAAAGAATACTCTGAGCCACTTCAGGTTTTGTGAACATCCTTAAAACTGAAAGGTTCACGTGCTTGGGTAAATAGTTCAGTTTGGTCTTGTGCTTTGACCTGCTTGATTCTTTGATTGAAAGACTCATCTAACTGTTTGACATTAACATCAGTGACACATGCATGATTATAGGAGACCAACCAATCAGCACTCAGTGTTATAGGGAAATCCAGGTCCCTTTCACTGAAATGGTAGATTACAAATCCTGTCCTAGCTCAAAGTTTCAACCCTGACATGGATTAGGAGGTATCCCTAGTGTGTACTCAGCCCTGGCAAGGTCTGCATTCAGTGAGCAGTTTAACTCCTGCCTTGTGTTTGTGGAATTTGCATGTTCTCCCTCTGGCTGTCCTTATGTCTCCCTGCTTCCCTCCCACAGCCCAAAGACATGAGGATTAGGGGGATGCTGTATCTGCACCCTTAGTTTGTGTATGAGTGTAATCTCTCAAACATAAATATTCATAGGCCAGCAGTGTGAGCTTACTTACATGTAAAGTATTGTAGTGTAATCATACATACTGTCTTTATTGGGTTCTCCATGAATTTGTTTTATTTATTTGTTTTTTTGCTTACAGGCTGTAAGGCTCCCCCGTTAGAATATGAATAATCATGGGGAGATACCTGTCCTGAGTTTCCTTATCTGACAGTGTGAGTAAAGGTGTGTATATGGCCTGCGATGTACCGGTATCATGTAGTATGCCTGACAATGCGCGTTTCCACAGAGAGGTTCCAGACGACTGCAGACATATTTGGATAAGCAGTTATTGGAAAAGGATGCATGGAAGATATCCAGAAATAAACTGCCCATACATCACTGTGACGTTCACGTCAATAGTTTCCAGCTATGAAGCAGTATGTGAAGGTTGTGTTGCTCCACTCGGCATGTATGTATATGAATCAGCTGGCTTACATATACAAACTAAACTGTCGGTTATACAGATACATATTTCCTGTCATAGAGGCAGTCATAGTAAGTGAAGGGAGAAAATATTTCATTCAGCCAACAGCTGAAATACAAATGTATTACATATACTATAATACAGTTTCATATATACAGGAAGTCTTCAGGTTCGAATGAGATCCGTTATGTAAGCCTGTCTTTAAGTCAAATCTGTAGGCAAGTGCGAAAAACAATAATACAGAACATAAGAGTGAGAGAACCACCTTTAGCAGCAATGAGTTAATCGTTTGCTGTATGGGTTTGTTTGTTTGTCTCTAGCATCAACTCTTACAAGATTGCTTCCCTTCATCGATATTTGAGGGCATTTGTTTATGCTCAGCTCTCTGAGTCCCACCGCAGCATCTCTGCGGGGTTGAGGTCCAGACAGGACTGGGCCATTCCACAGTGTACCTTCTGTTTCACGCCGGTGTTTATGGCACAGCAGGCGACAAAAATAAACGTGGCTCCAGAGAAACCGTTCCTCTGGAAACATCTGGAGTGGTTGTGTGCACCTCACAGAACCTCATAGCATCAGTTTAGACAATATGCCAGATCGACACAGAGTGCGCTGTGCTATTATTAATTTCAATTGAAAGGTTTATATTTTATACGTAAATGGTGTTGATATTTGATATGGTTATTGTGCTACTTGTGTTATAACTTTAATTACCCGTAGGTGTGTATGCGTGAGTGAATGGTGTGTAAGTGTGCCCTGCGATGGGCTGGCCCCCCATCCTGGGTTGTTCCCTGCCTCGTGCCCATTGATTCCGGGATAGGCTCCAGACCCCTCGCGACCCAGTAGGATAAGCGGTTTGGAAAATGGATGGATGGATGGATGGATGGATGGATGAAAGGTATATATGAGGAAATCACGCACACTACAGAAAAATGTCGTCCTTCTGCCGTATCATACAAAGCTGTCTCTGGTTACTCACCATAAACGTGACCAATCAGTCAGTGATACTACCTAGTCTTCTTTAAAACCAGGAACTGGAACAACTCATTCATGCACAGAGCCTTTCCTCTGAGCATACTAACATAAAAGCAGTACTCAAGGTTGAACTTATGAACCTTTGCATTGTGATCTGTAGAAAATAGAAAATTCATCAGGGAAGCACTATTCTCAACACTTACCAGAGACCAGCTGGACAAAGGAGGTAATAACAAATCTCTCTCCTTGTTTCAGACGGATAAGCTGAAGGAAGAATACAATAAATCCCACGCAGCACAATATGGTAGCCAGTATCATGGTGGTCTGGACAGCCTGAAGATATCCTTCATTACAAATAGAAAAACATTTGGGTTGCACATAGTTATTTCAAAACAGTCTGGATCATATACTTACACGCCACAGGGCTGTACTGAAACAGGCACACAGATTTCCATTTGCATGTTAGTACATACGGTATCAGCTTTGAAAGGATAGCTATTTGTTTTAAAAGACTGAAGAAGAAGACGTAATTAAATCTTGTGAAGAGTGGGTTACCTTTCCATTCACTGTTGATGACAGGAGAGCAGGTGCCGTTGCAGGCAAACCAAAGATCAACATAGAAATTTCCAGACACCCACCAAGCCTGCAAGAAAAGCAACACAAAATACCTCTTGACATGGAAACCATTCTTCAGGGAAATGTGAAGTACAAAAAAACCATCACCTTCACGCGTTCCATATAAGTAATGTCTTGCTTATGTTGCACGTTGCTATAGTTACCACCAAGATTTACTTTGTAATTAAAATATTATTCCGATAGTACCTCATACTTTGTTTATCTGATCGCTTCAGCTAATAAAGCTAACAATAAAAAGTAATATTTCTGGGGAAAAAAGGATTTTGTTTATCTACTTACGTTGCTTATTGTTGAAACGATGAGCAGTACAGCTGATATTATATGGAATATGGTTACGGAAGCCAAAATGACCAGCATGTTTAGGAGAGTGAAGGGGCTATAAGGTGAAGGGAATATGAACATGATCAGTTTGAAATTCAACAGCGTGATTGGTCCTGTGGAAAGCTTTAGCTCTTACTGTTCAGGTAACATAAAGTCTGTGATGAATTTGGCTTTGACATAAATGACAAAGTCAAAAAGAGTTACTAAAACATCATGAATTCTTAAAATGAACTATTAAAGAATGAATCCTACAGCTCAAAAACACAAAAAGACTTCAGGACATTGGGCTGCAACAGCATTAATAAAAACCTTCAGATCTTAAAATCAGCACATCTTAAAATCAGCTTTTCTCTCAGCTTTTCCATTTAGCTCCGGGCCGAACACTTTAATCATTTGTCTCCAGTCCTTTTGGTAGTAGAATCTTTGCTCTCCTTTTAAAGCCAAGCTTGTCACTGCATTGACCTCCCTTTTCTAATGTGACCAAACATAAACATAGAGATTTAAACACACACACTCTCTCTCTTTCTCACATACACCATGAGTTTAGATTATACTGTTACAGTACTGTACAAAAGTCTTAGGCAGTCAAAAGAAATGTTATTACACATAAGAATGCATTTTGGCTCAGGAAAAAAAACACAATGTAGCATTAGAGCATATGCAAATTTAAATTAGTTTAGAAAGTCAGTAAGATATTCATTAGCTATACAATGTCTGCTAGTGGTTGAGTAAAAAATTTCATGGGTGTATTGAGTGGTTGCTGCGAATGCTGGGTGAGTTTAGTAAAGGTTTTGAAATGGCTAAGCTGACACACTTTGACAGGCATAACATCATAGTTTTACACCAACAGTACTGTACATAATTAAAATACCAAGAAAACGGCAACAAAGGTTAAAACATGGCATTTTAAGCCAAAGAAAATAGTTCTCTTAAAATTCCTCTTAAAATTAAACATGTAAATGTTTAACACTGAACCAAGTAGAAAGTCTTATAATCCTTCAGTTGCTTTCACCACCACTGTAGTATTACAGCCATCCCTCTGCAAGTTGCACTTGAGAAACACCATACTTCAAATGCAATTATTCGGAATGCAAGAAAGCCGCTGTACTAACATCTAAGTCTTATCAGTGTCAAACTGCTGGACTGTTTTGTGGCCTTATCAGTGTCAAATATTTCTGCTTTTTGTATTTACTAATCTCTGCAGTACCAGCACAAAGAGGCTATTCATTGAATAGGTCAAAAGCCAGAAAATGACAATACATTGTCATCACCAGATATTTTACATACGGATCACACTAGGTTTGACGGCGAAATACATCCCATCCATCCATTTTCCAAACCGCTTATCCTACTGGGTCGCGGGGGGGTCCGGAGCCTATCCCGGAAGCAATGGGCA
>JAODJX010000097.1:25395251-25405595 GCA_026776945.1 Isichthys henryi | reverse complement strand
TTGGACTGTGGGGGGAAACCGGAATACCCGGAGGAAACCCCACGACGACATGGGGAGAACATGCAAACTCCGCACACGTAATGGCGAAATACAGTCTGGGCCGTTTTATCTGCATATTTACTAATTAAGTAATCTATTATTTTTTTTCAATAAAAATTATTTTGACATGTATACCAAATATTTTGAACCGGAAAACCTAGCCAAGACTGTATTATACAATTTCACCAAATGTAACGGATCTTGTGAAATTATATAGAACCCTTTGGCCTTAACATGTGTTTGAATGCAATAAGGAACTTTTTCACCTGTGGCATTTGTAGCACTATTAGACGTCGATAAGCTCCACTACCAAACAGGGCCATCTTGCACCTTGTCCTAATCGTGCGTTCCGGTTCATACCCAGGATGTTCTGCTGGATTTAATCTGACACGTTTGACATTTAGTGCTCTCCGATGCAATATCCAAAAACTATATTTTGCAAACATTAGCATATTTTCATATGTGTTTTTTCCACCCACTTACATTCTTTATTTATTTAACAGATTACCAAAAGCAACTAAGATGCTGCATTTTGTTTGGCCATCCTAATGTTAATATGCAGCATATATTCACAGGTGTAGATGCTCTGATATATTTCACACAACAAAAGAAACTGAATCACGCAAAGATGCGAAAACCTAATCATTAGTAGATATTAGCCTGGTGTACATAAGATAGTGAATAAAGCAAATATGGAAAATCACGCTACCCAAACATGAAATTATAAAGGTATAGAAAACAAGAATATGCAACTATCTGTGTCAGAACACTGAAACCTGTTCTCCTCTTCCTTATAGGTGGGGTTGATCTTTTTGCCTCCCTAAGCAAACGATAGATTACGCAAGTCAGAAGTCCACAGTTAGCTTTTGTTAGCTTTTGTTAGCTTTTGTTTGTTTTTCTCCACAATGTTCAGAATAGTGATTGTGATAGCTTATATAAAGGTTATGCTGACTAATCTTTGTGCTTGTACATCCCCACATCCACATCCACATCCCCACATCCACATCCCCACATCCCCATCCCCTACATAAATTCTCATGTTCAGCAGTGGGCCAAACATGCTACCTTCCTCTGATTGGGCTGGGCTTCACTTGAGAAAATTCACCTTCATGCAGCTTAGCTCAGCTACATACATACTGTAGGCATCTGCTGCTTCTTTGCTGTCTCCCAAGATGAAAAGCGTGTCCTAATCTTGGATAATGATTTAAACGCCCCCGCCCCCCATACCTGTGCTGCTGCCATAAATACCTGGCTGTGAACTCTCCTGCCGTTCACTGAGGACACTCTACTCAAGTCCCTCATTCCCATATTCATTCTTAGTGTAAATGGAAAAGAGGACTGACTAATGCATGCCATAAAAAGCAAGAAGTGTTCATTTTTATCGTGCGTGTGTAAAGCTATTGTTTATATTTATGCATATTGCTTTGTTTCGTCATGAGGCATAACATTTCAGAGAAACCTCAGCCACATGAAAAAGGACAAATTCGTAGTAGTGAAGGGCTGGAGCGCACTGTTGATTATCTTTCATTTGAAAACCGATTCAAACTCTCGTTCAGAGCTCAGTGAGCAGTAGATAACAAACCCTTGCACTTTCATAGCTGAAGATACAACACAGCTGACCTCTGTTCTACAGCAAAGACCGAGATAAGGGTGAACCCTGTTTTTTTTCACCCAGGTAGTCTCACAATCTCAGTGAATAGGCAGATACTAGCTATACAAAGTTGTTGTTCTTGATCTCATCTAATACAATTTTAATTTCATGTAAATATTCCAAAGTATGTTATTATTAAAAGCTCAGTCAACTGCATGTATATATTTAGTCATAAAATAGGTCTACAAATTTTCAGTTCTATCTAAATATATTCTTGTATTTACTTAATTGGTAACATCCAAACAGTGAAGCTGCAATAATACAATAATCAACTAGCTTAAAGACAACCTAACTTTGCCAAACTGCAGGTTTGCTTAAAGAGATTCTACAATAATTCTGTCATTTTTAACATGCATTGGTCTTGTTTCATTGTGGGTCACATGGTACTGCAATGTGTTAACTTTGTTGACCGCAATAGTTCAATCATGGGGTGCATACTGCTCTTGTAATATTTTGACATTAACAAAAATGTATTCATGTATTATACAAAATATGTTTGTAATTTTCATAAATAAATATGTACAGTGAGGCGTTCAGTATAACTTACAGTGCATGGAGCACATTAAGAGAAGAGAAGAGAAGAGAAGAGAAGAGAAGAGAAGAGGAGAATTTACTGCCCCCCCCCCCCCCCCAATTGGGGAGGGGGGATCTTTGTTGCCCTTGAGCATAAATAACACCTACCACACGAGCCCCCTCTCTCATATGAACTGATTTACTAACAAAAAGAAAGTGTTTAGAACAGTATTTCCCAACCCGATCCTCAGGGACCCCCCGAATTTCCACGTTTTTAGTCCCTCCCAGCTCCCTGCCAGACAGTCCGCAGCTGGAAGGGAGCAAAAACGTGGACTGTCTGGGGGTCCCCGAGGAGCGGTTTAGAAACACTGGTTTAGTGCAATTATAAGTCAGGTTGGGTTATGGAAGGTCCATTGTTTAGCGCAGGTGGGACGAAATCCCTTAGCACGTAAATTGTTCCAGTCATCTGCACCCTTTATTTCTCGACGTCTTTAACGCACGTCACTGCAAATGTCAGCAATGAGCCAATTGTTTTACCCCAGTAACTCAATTAGTTTGCAAGAATATAGCCAAATGTTTGCAGGATGCAGGATGCCTACCGGGGCATCCTGAGGAAAAGATTGCCTTGACAGCTTGATGATTATAATTTAAACAGCCAAGCGAGGAGCGGATACTTCACAGCGGTTCCTGCAGTGGTCTCTTTTATCTACCACCGATTGCCTGCGGCTACCTGCTTGTACTGGACGCTGTGGTATACAAATGCTTCATAAACCGGCCACACCCCTGACCATCAAACTGAAAGCCTCTCCCAGTTAGTCACCACTAGCTCCTGTTTCCCAAATAAGAGATTGATGAATTCACAGTGCAGCCCAGTCTGTAAAGCCAGGCCGATATAACGCTGCATTTTAAAAACTGGCTGAAGGGAGATTCTGGCTGGGCTCTTTTCTTTAATAAAATCATTTCCATTTCATTTAAGCAGCCGAACTACACAGAGCCACGGATAAAGACCATTTCCATTAATAAATTTGTATAAAATATTTAGTATTTGATCTGTGAAAGAAATAGTAACTGTTCAAAATGTATTACAGACCGGCACATCGTTAAATCCTTTTTGGGTGGCTGTACAAGAAATGTATGATAAATCAATTCAGCAATTTCTTAAACATACTTCCATTTCATTTATCTGCGTCATTTACTGGAAATCCTAAAATGCGTACATATGAAAACTATTTGTAAATATACACTCATTCCATACTAATACAACTGCTGTGTTACAATAAATAATACGACAACATTGCATTTGCGTATATGTTTTGAAATGATGCATATCGCGGATAACTCGAATCACTATTATTTACATGCGCTGATTTTAATTTCTTCAGCAGCCTGAGCAAGACTTTTAACAACAGCGCTTTGTGGAACTATGACTTTGGATAATGTTTATATAATGTTTAGAAAAAATAAATTATAGAGTATTAAAAAAATACAGCTCACACATTTCTCTAATTCAATACAATGAAAATGTACCATAACAGTTCCTTTTCAAAGTGTATCGTTCTAGCTAAGTTTGAAACCTGCACGTGCTTTCATCCACGTATTAGTAAAAAGCATACTCACTTGATTCGAGATATGTCTCTTTAAAGGTGGTTATTTTAATAAAACAAATCAGACGTTAAGACGTTGTCATGTAAAAAGGAATGTAATGAGAAGTACTACTTTAACCCTGTAAAAAAGTAACGACTAAGTGACGCCCCTCCTCTCACTGAAGTGACGCCTCACAATTTGTATAAGGTACTGTAGCTGTAAATCGTACTGGGACCGTAGCAAACGATATACAGATTTCTTATAACTGAAAGACAACGCTATAAACTGTGTTATTCATGCAGCTGTATTGGTTATAACACCTCGAGTAATAGTTATTATGTGTATGGACTTAATGTAATGATATATTATCAGAAATAATATAATATAGCAAATGACTGAACAGGGGTCAGCAGGGTGACGCAGTGGTCGAACAAAAAGTAAAACTTTTGACCCGATCTCTCCATGCTATACGATCTGCTTTTCGCATTAACAAGAAGGTTTATCTAATGACATGAGCTCATATGTACTCGCACACTTATCTTTAATTGCAAATCATTATGCAGTAATGACACTGGGTTTTATTAAACGTACATGAGTTAACTACATAAAATGAAGTATCCCATATTAAATTTTAGTAGAACCTTGTATGCTGTGTCACATACAGTATACTCCAGCCAGATGGTTCAGTAGTCCTGATGGTGTGGGGAATAATCGCGATCTTAACCATTTACATGACCTCGTTGGGAAAATAAAGGAAAGTTAATGTGGCACCATTGTCCCCAGCAACACTCTTTACTCCCATTCCTGCTCCAGATCATTTCCTACCCTGACTTCTGGCTCCGATAGAGATAACTACCTGCATTTCTCCAACTCTCATTCTGCTCTCTGGTTCCTCGTAGATGTTGCCTGTCATATATTGTTTTCGGGTTTTGTAAGTAACCCCTGTGGCTCCATCACGGACACCATTGCTGAAATCCCCAAGTTGAATTTTTCTGTGCATGAGGCTGGCAAAGTGGCTCAGGAAATGGCATGGTGGCCTGTCCCTGGCTGTGTTTATGTAGGTTGCTTCTGGATTCCTCCCACAGTCCAAAGACATTTATTTTACTGGTGACTCTATGTTTCCATTATATATGCACCATTTGATAAGCTGCCAACCTGTCTGGGGTGTACCCACTGCCATGCCCTGTGCATTCTGGGATAGGGTCTAGGCCAGAGGTGGGCAAGCTTATCCAGAAAGGGCTGTTTTATATGCAGGTTTTTGCTGCAGCTCCCTAAGTAGATTGCTAATTAGAGGACTGATTGGCTGAAGAGTCCTCACACCTGGGTGTGAACAGCTGACAGAGGTTATCACAAAGACCTGCATACATACCGGCCCTTTGCGGATAAGATTGGCCACCCCTGGTCTAGGCTCAGAATTATATAAGTGATTAATCATCCATCCATCCATCCATCCATCCATCCATCCATCCATACATCTTCTAGCCATTAGTCCAGAACAGGGTTATGGGGAGATGTGAATATTGTGTCTTCAGTGCAAATGGGTAATCCATAAATCCATGCATGATTTCTTATATATCTGTCTTGTTTACCAAAATATTGTAATGATCAAGATGCATTTTCAATCCTCAGAGTAAAAAAATTAGGTAAAAAGGAGAAAGAAACAGGATAAATCTGAAAGATGATTTCCTAACGCTGCAGATCTACATGGTACAGTATATATATATATATTTTTTTTTTATTTTTTTTTTTTATCATGGACAGTCATTTGTCTGAGGGCTGGCAGCCTACAGTAAGGATGTAGTGAAATTTGGTAGTCTGTGTCAGGATGAGCCATGTCTGGTTACCCTCCTCATCCTTGTACCTGTCAGAATAGGTCGAGTGGGAGGTAAGCTTGCGTATATGCCTTGAAAAGTTTGTGGAAAGTTTCTAAAGTGATTTTGAGAGCGTGGAGAGCGGAGAGAGCAGAATCTGGGGTCTTTAGAGGATGAAGACAGCGAGCGCTTGTTTAGAGACAGGAGACTGCTGTTGACAAATTAGAGGGGAAGATGACACCACGCTGCTTAGTAGGTTGGCCAACCATAACCAGGCTGCATGCCGCTCTGGAGGAGGTTAGGGGAGGATCCTTATCTACAACGTACTTTAACATCTCAGGTGAGGGATCATTGCATTTGTTATTATTCACTCGAGTGAGCAGGTGGTCAGATAAGGCTCCATCACGGCAGGAAGGGAATTTGGAAGGAAGAACACAGAGCAGATATGTGACCTTTGCCCTAGACCTTTCCCTCATACATATACAGGTGTGAATGAAAGAGGAAATAAGACTTCCTTAGATCCCATGAGTGGACAGTCAGGACAGGCCATTGGAAAGTGGGTCACCTCTATTTATTTGTAGCTATTTATTCAATGCTTGCTCTGCACTTACTAGAGACTGGGACTGTGCTTGGGACACTGGCGTCAACAGCAACACAGACCAGGCTCCTCTTTACCAAGTACTTTCTTAGAGATTACAAAGAACTGGGTTTGATATCACACGGAACTTGAGAGGGAACAGCGAGAAGCTTTTTATAGCTCAACTGCGGTGTGGTATATAAATAAATGTCTTGGACCTGTTTGGAGTGTCTAGTGATCTGTATGTTCAGGACCAGGTAATTTGTGGGAGGTCTCTTGTGGTCCAGGTGCAGGACTCTCGGCCCATAATATACTCAAGAACTAATCAGCCGTTGGTTACTCTGCACTATCTGTCTGAGTAGGTCGAGTAAGTCTCCTGTTCAGCTGTTTATGCGTAACACATATATATTTCATGCACCACATATGTAACCATTTTCAAAAAAGCTCCCCACACTCTCATAGCCTTCAGTAGCGTGTGAAGCATGCAAGAATGCTTTTGGGTATGTTATGCTGAAAAGTATGTAAAAAAAATCTGGCAAAATATTATAAATACACGCACACATATATAAACACACGATGATGACAATAGCTGTAAAATGTGTTCGTAAAAAAGATCTGTCATTTGTATTTTTATAATTAATGATATACAGGGGAATATGAAAATGATGTGAGCCTTGTAGTTCTCTGCTACCAAATTCCCCCACAGAAAACAACCTACTTATCTATTTTAAGAAATGTGGATCTGTTTCGCTCTGAACAGCAAAGTATATTGTATCTTGTTATGAAACTGAAGCTTTTTTTAATGAATCTATCACACTTTTGCAAGATTAAAGTATTGCCGACAGCAAGCTAGACCTTCTGCTTGCACTGGTATAAGTATGTAAAAAATTAATTTGCAATAATTTATATTTCTGTATTTATGTATTTTTTGACAATGATGTCATTGCCGTTGCTTGTTCGGTGGCAGTGTCAGCTTCTGCTTTCAGATTTTTTGGGCACCAGAATGCCCTGAAATTACAGAGCTTCTTTGAGGTACGCAGATGTAGCCAGGAAAGACCCGGGGTAGGAGCTGACACGTGAGAGTCACCTGCTTTGAGCGTAGCTCAGTAAATCAGAACCCATCACGGAACATGAGAGGGCTCGCGTGCATCGAAGCCTGTATTGTTTTACGCTGTGTTGCACTATGACTGCAGGTAACTTGAGCAACACACGGTGGGTAGTGTGGATTTTCACGCTGGGATGCTGCGGCGTGTTTGCTACACTGTCAAAAGGATGCTCAGATTCAGATTCATGTACGTACTTCCTAAGGTCAGGTCCTGCATGCTAAAATCTGTGTTCATATTTTAGTTTTTTCTTTTTGGAATTGTTTCATGGATAGGCTCTGGACCCCTGCATCTTGGTATATAACAGGTACAGTAGTATAGAAGGTGAATGAATGAATCCATGGATGGATGGATGGATGGATGGATGGATGGATGGACAAATGATTTTTTTCCACCTAACTGAATATTGAAAAGCACCCTTTTTGTGTATAGAGGCTGCTAGTTGTGGTCATTAAAATTCATTCTGACGTCCGCTTTGTGGCTTTTGTCATTTCTGAGCACCAGATCCATGAAATATTTGCCAAGACTGAGGCCACACTTTGCTCATACCTAAAGGACATGGCAAGCTCTATGTAAAATGCCTGATAGAATTGTTTTAATGTTATAATAACAGCCTAGGTGTGTAGTTATTAAGATTACAGTATATAGCTCGACCGCATTAATAAATAGTATCTCCAGCATTTATTTTGCGGCTGAAATATCAAGTCATTTTCAGGAAAGGCATCATCAACAATTAGATGACTCATGTGAACATTATGAGGTAAAACCACTATTTCTCTCACCATAGTCACAATAGCAGAAAAGCAATAAATGTCCCTCATCCACTGCTTGGTTCTTTTCTTACTTAAACTCCTGCTGTTACACTGTCAGCTTATCTACCACTTTTATACAATTTGTACATTTTTATCCATAAGTTATTCATTGCCTAATTATGACATATACACCGACCAGCCATAACATTAAAACCACTGACAGGTGAAGTGAATAACATTTATTATCTCATACAAAGGTACCTGTCACGGGTGTCATTATATATTAAACAAGCGAACAGTTAGTTCTTGTGGTTGATGTGCTGAAAGCAGGAAAATGGGCAAGTGTAAAGATCTGAGAGACTTTGTCAAGGGCCAAGTTGTGATGACTAGAGGACTGGGTCAGAGCATCTCCAAAATGGTGGTCTGTCACGTGGGCTGTTCCTGGTATGCAGTAGTCAGTACCTACCAAAAGTGGCCTAATGAAGGCCAACTAGTGAACCAGCGACGGGGTCATAGGTGCCCAAGGCTCGTTGATGTGCGTGGGGAGCCTGTTTGGTCCAATCCCACAAGAGAGCTACTATAGTACAAATTACAGAAAAAGTTAATGCTGGTTATGATAAAAAGGTGTCAGAACACACAGGGCATCGCAGCTTGCTGTGTAATAGGCTGCGTAGCCACAGACCGGTCAGAGTCTTTATGCTGACCCTTGTCTAACACCAAAAGTGCCTACAATGGGACCATGAACCATGATGTAATGGAAGAAAGTGGTCTGGTCCGATGAGTGAAATTTTCTGTTACATCACGTGGATGGCCAGATGTGTGTGCGTTCTTTACCTGGGAAGAGATGGCACCAGGATGCACTATGGGAAGAAGCAAGCCGGCAGAGGCAGTGTGATGCTCTGGGCATCCTGACACTCATGTAGATGTGACTTTGATAACTACCACCTACCGAAACATTGTCGTCGACAAAGTACACACCTTCATTGCAATGGTATTCCCCAATGGCAGTGGCCTCTTTCAGCAGGATAATGTCACACTGCAAAAATTGTTCAGGAATGGTTTGAGGAACACGAAAATGAGTTCAAGGTCTCAGTGCAATCGAGTATCAGTGGGACAGGCTGGACAAACAAGTCTGATCCATGGAAGCTTCACCTTGCAACTTACAGGACTTAAAGGATCTGCTGCTAACGTCTTGGTGCCAGATACAACAGGACAACTTCAGAGGTCTTGTGGAGTCCATGCCTCGACAGGTCAGACCAGTTTTGGTGACACAAGGGAGACCTACACAATATTAGGTAGGTGGTTTTAATGTTATGGCTTCATGGTGTATACATAGGATGCAAAACATTTGTACATTAAAACTTAGTAATTTATCAACAAACTGTCCTCATGAAAATTTATTTCTGCTAATTACTTACTGAAAGTCTTAATGATCTGGGAACGTCTTGTTGCCATTTTAAAAGGGCTGTTTCACTCATTAATTAGGCAGCACATTACCCAGCAAACATTAAACCACTTCCTGTCATTGCACTGTTGCCATAACACGCACAGTAATGACAATAACATGAACTGGATGAAGAAAGATAAAAATGCACCAACCGAACAAAACAAAAAGGTACTATTTAATTTATTGATAGGTTTTATATATAGGAGGATTTTCAATGGCCCTGCCCAGTATTTTATTATCTCTCATTTGATCACACGTTTGTTCACTGCTTCTACGATGAACATACCCTGACATTGTATCAGTGGTCAGCTGTCCTTTATCTTACCTGCGCAAAATCCAAACCCTCAGTCAAAACCGGTAAAGAAGACAGACTCACTTGTATTGGACAAAAAAAGAAGAGGGAGAATTAAAAGAAGATCATGCCGCATGACAGCTTAGAACCTTTGATCCATGCATCTGCATGCTGGGAAGATATTAGCCCTCTTTAGGGTGTCCCCAAACCACGAGGAAATGACTTAGAAATGTTGGGAGTTTAAAATATTAACATTTCGACATTATTATGTCTGAGTAGCTAAAAGCTGGTTACGCTCCATCAATGGGGATCTAGAAATTCTGCTCCCTCATTATACTCAGTCCAAATGACCTCAAGATGATAAGTTACCTTCATTCATTTTACTACTTTTGCAAATGCTTAATCACTTCTTTTAGGCTTAATCTTTTAATGAATAGTTGTTGGGGGCGGCATGGTGGTGCAGTGGTTAGCACTGTCGCCTCACACCTCTGGGACCTGGATTCGAGTCTCCGCCTGGGTCACGTGTGTGGAGTTTGCATGTTCTCCCCATGTCGTCGTGGGGTTTCCTCCGGGTA
>JAODJX010000097.1:25378593-25395151 GCA_026776945.1 Isichthys henryi | reverse complement strand
GAATGGTGTGTGAGTGTGCCCTGCGATGGGCTGGCCCCCCATCCTGGGTTGTTCCCTGCCTCGTACCCATTGCTTCCAGGATAGGCTCCACAACCCTGGAGGATAAGCGGTTTGGAAAATGGATGGATGGATGGATGAATAGTTGTTATTACAACATTGCGATTTGATAGGAAGTCGTAGTCATACGCAGTTTTGCAATAGTTGTTTAAAGTGAAGATGATGCAACAGTTGAAATCATCCCAGAAATAGTTTTTTTTTTTTTTATTAATTTGCCAGGAGCTTTTCCGAAAAAGTTGGAAAAGCAGTCATGCTTTACCCGCTTTGACATTGGTAGTGATACCCCTTAGGGAGAACACTAGGCAAGTGTGTTTGGGCTCCAGTTTGGAATCTCTCTGTCCAGGAAAGGGTATTCTCCATGACAGCAGGCCAGCAGGAGTCAGGGATCTTACGTAGCTACATATCTCACGTCGCCTCAGCACATAAGCCACGTATTCGGAAGTCCATGCTGACCACCCCATCTCTGAAAAAGATGCCCACATCGATCAGTGTTTGTCAGCTCGTACTCGATCTGGGTTGAAAATATGCAGTGTGAAGCCAAGCCCACAGCTAGCTACACTGAGGCCGTTCCAGGGTTGACTCATGAGTGTGTCACATAAAATTTGATGTGCAGGCAGCCACTGATATATTTCGGCCCAAATTGCTTGCAACAGAAAGAGACTACACAGGAAACAGTGGAGTGGGGATGTCACATAAGATGTGACAAGGTGACAGGCACACCCACAGGGTGCTACAGGTCAATTGAGGTTAATGACAGTGATGGTGGATGTGGTAACATCTGGAGATGTTTCTGCTGCACAGTACAGTATTACACTGTAGATCTTTGGACAGGGCAATATCCTGGTTACTCTGCATGAATTCGGAAAAGTGAAAACTTACAATTATAAGCCGTCCTCTTCTTATCAATATGTGCATTTAGAAAATTACGAGCATAAAATGAGTATTTGTCAAAAACAGAACGCACACAAATTAGGGAGTATGTGTCAAATGTCATGCTTTGCGTTATAATACCAAGACTAGACTGAAGAATATAATTGCCATTGGAAAGGTGTCTGCCCAATTCACCTTGCCACGCAAAGTGGGCTCCTAGCTGAGGCCTTCTTATAATGTTCACCCTATCCCAGTGTGTCCCAGTCCGGTCTTCAGGGACACGCAGTCAGTCCATATTTTTACTCCCTCTGAGCTCCGTACCAGACAGTCCGCATTTTTGCTCCCAATATGGTGCTGAGAGGGAGCAAAAATATGGACCGACTGTCTGTCCCTGAGGACCGGACTGGGAAATACTGCCCTACCCTGCCAAAAAAAACTTACTTTTTTAATATTGTGCATATATTGTACAGGCAGCTATTTATCAAAAAGCTTCTTCCTGTGTAGAAAAGGCCTGAAATACAGCCATCTAATCCAATTTAATTTAAATTTTCAAAGACTGACTATTAAAATATTCAGTGTCTCAACTTTAGCGCAAGGAAATAATCAAAGCAGTCAAGGACTACATGTACAGAAACTGCACCATATACTTGTGAAAAGTTGAACTGAAGTTTTAATGTCTATGTGTAATTCATGATCATAATAACCAAATCTGTAATACTGTGTGGGTGTTCTCTCTGGACTGGCATCCTGTTTAGAGTGTACCCCAACCTTGTGCCCTGTGCTGCCTGGGACAGGGTCCAGGCCCCCCATGACCCTAAACAGAATAAACAGCTGGAAGACTGATAGATGGTCATTTTACCAGCCAACATGATAAGTAAAATGTGGTTGGTCTACTGTGGAAATTTTCTATCAGGCATAAAATAATTTGGAACATCTGCTTTATAAAATTAACCTTAATAGTAGTCTTACTGCATTTTTGCATCAAAAGCTGAATCTCACTTTGTTTAGAAACAGAAGTTACCTCACAGTGCTACATGCAGGTCCCACATCTGGGGGAATCAACCCAAGCCTGTAGAAATGATTTTTTCCCAGGTCCAGGAATTATGCACGCCGGCCCTGGATACAGGAGCTGAAACTATGGTATGAAAGAGTGATACCCAATCTGACTGCTATAGATCCATTACAGCTACTGTATGCTCCTATTGTGATAAGGGGGGCAGCTTTATTTGAACAGGCAGTGTTTACCTCCAGGAGCCTCATGGGCCGGGAAAATCTCCACAATTTACACCTCATCAGCTTTGGTTCTGTGGACTGCGAGCTGCTTCACCGCCTCCCCGGGCCTGAAAAAGGCAGATCACTGGAGCCGCCTGGTTTCAAGCTGTAGTCTCCCGATAATGTATTTTTTATCCAAACATGTTTTCTGGTAAATCCCGTTTGCAATGCGGTTCATGGAAATGTAATGTAATTCTCTCAGACTCCCACTATTAGACTGTGTATGTTTTAGAAGAAATTGTATTTTTTAGAAGGAATCCTACTTCTTCTTCTGCTTGGAATAGGTAACTCTGCAACACTGGCCAAGATGTGATGGATGGATGGTATATTTCTTTCAAATCAGTATCAACTGATGTAAAAATTCTAGCCTTTCGTTAAGTTATGAAATGCACAGAAATTTATAATAGTATATTTTTACACTAGTGTATTAATTCAATGAAAATATATTTACACAACGTGCATTCATGTGCTTGCTATTGGAGGATCTCTGTAAATTCTGAAGTCTGAACACAGTAAATGACAGACAAGATCATTATCACATCATTAGGATCATATGCAAAAAAAAAACTGTTTATAAATAATCAGTATAATAAGGCACTCAGAATAGTGTGAGAGTTATGCTATTGGGAGAATGATGTCGAGGGGGTGGTAGAGAGGGGAATCCTGTCACCTGTTCACTCAAACCCCTGGTTTTGTTCTTACGCCACCAAAACGATTGCATGATGAAATGCATTGTCCACAAATGCACCTAATAACCTCATAACCAGTGAGTACTCTGTTAAATTAATAATAAAGAAGACATGGCTGGCTACTGTACATCATCAAAACTGACACTTTTGATTGCCCAGCTGATAATTGATGTACACATACTGTATCGTTTGCTTAGGAGTGTAACTGCTAAGTTAACCGGATAAGTTGAAAGCTAAAATGAATTTTGTGGATATTGTGAAAACAAGGCAGGAACATTTAGAGCTGAAACCAATTTTAATTGCTGAAAATTTTTGATTTCTCAAGTGGAATCAAAGTTGAGTCCATTTAAGCCTACACAGCTGAATTAAAGAAATTGTTAGTTCAGAGATGGACTCAACCATGCCAAGGAATTCAGAAACAGGTCCTAAATGAAGCACAACTCAGGTTTAAAAGAGGAGCTGGGATCAGCAGCCAGAGGCGCAGATGAATTCAGAGACTAAAACAAACGTAAAGACAATGGCAACTTTTAAACAGAAGTTTGCGGTGCCGAAGGAGTTCTTATCATTGTGACAGAGGCTCTCATACACCTGACCAGTGTCAGTCCAAAAGTGAAACATGCAGATATTGCAACAAAGCTGCACACATACAAAGGGTATGTCAGACAGACAAAATAATTGGACTGTACCAGGCAGAGGACAAAAAGGACAAAACAATAAAGAACATTTTCTAAGAGAACAGTAATTTGCATGCTGATGATGAGATTGACACAAATCGAAATTTTCATTGTAAAAGCTGAGTAATACGGCTTAGTGAATGGCAAATTAATTAAAATGCAATTGGACACTGGCTCTGCAGCATCAGTTATTCTCCAGTCTGAGTTTGAAGAATACTTTAAATATGCCAAGCTGAAGCCTGTAGACATCCAATTAAAAACTTACACTGAAGAAAAGATAATTCCCATTGGTGGAGCACCTGTGCCGATGAAACTAACAAGCCAGTATGGGCTTGAATGTGAAAAAAACAGGAGGACCGGCATTGTGGGGTCGTGATTGACTGCAACAACTACAAACAGATTGGTCATCAATCAGCAGTCTGCCTGCTGTATCCCTTGAAATACAGTCAATGTATAGCAAACTGAGTGAAGCAGTGGATGATGTCTCTGCAGTAGTCAAGCCTGGCATTGGCAAGCTGAAACACATCAAAGGTGTTAAATGAAAATTCTGCACCAAAGTGCCACAAAGCCCATCCAGTTCCTTATGCCATCCGTGACAAAGTAGCCAGTGAGCTGGATCGCGTGGAGGCTGAGAGGATTCTTTAAAAATTTGAATGTCCAGTAGCATTTGCATCATGATCTGGGACCGTGGTAGAGAAGAATTATGCACAGATTCCCCAGGAGATTTTGAGTCTGGCTTGGGGTGTAAATGTTTCAACCGGTATATGTATGAGACAGAGTGTACCCTTATTACAGACCACTAGCCACTAGTGTCCAATGTTGTGCATGAATGTGCTAATTGAGTGCCAATCATTTTTTGGTGAAGAGTTCACTGAACACATTACCTTGCAACTAATGAATGTGAATGTGAATATCGTTCACCCTGGCGAGAGTGAAAGATGCTCACACAAACAAAGTAGCAATACTAGGCAAAAAATTAACTTTCATATTGTGGTATGAAATTTGATATATTATAATGTCCCAGAATCGCGCCGTGGAAAATTATTACCTGATGATCTTGATCAGTGGTGTTGTACCAGTCAATTTAGGTTTACATGCTTACACAATATTTTGTAAAAATGTAATGTACTGTATCAATTAATTAATTAGTCAACCAATAATGCGCCTACAGTTCATTCACTGTGAATAATGCGTTGTTAAAGTTGTAGTAAACTTGCAATCAGGGTAATCTGGTCAGTGAATTATCTTCCTCTGTCAGATGACATCTATAATTCCCTCCCCCATGCTTCGTCATTCCCGTCTTCTATCGATAACAACAAATCATCAACGAGTTTTAACATTGTGACATTCACAAGCTGGTAGTGTTTGAGTGTATAATAGCTGCATAAAGTCCAGTGTACACTGAAAGTACAGATTACAATTACAATTACAATAACAATTACAATAATCATATATGGAAATCCAAGGAGTATGCATAGTCCCCCACCGACAAACGTGAAAAGCACAGTTTACTAGATGTCTCTGTCTCCTGTTGTTGTAGAGTTATTATAACAATTATTACACCCTTTGTGCTATGAATGGACACTTGGGGCACCTGAGTACAAGTGTCGTACAAGTACAAGTGAGTACAAGAGGGGAGTTTCCAGCTACTGAGTACAAGTGAAGTGCACATGCCAATATTAAAAGATTTATTAATATTTCAGCCATAAAGAAGTCTGGAAATGCAAGGGGGTTGCAAGAGTTGCCATTAACTCTAAATGCTGAACCAACATCTCATTATAATCTTTAACAAGATTAAACACAGTTAGTAAAAGGGCTTGCAAAAATGATTGATGTGCATCACCATCTATGTACTGGACATCATGAATCTGTGATTAAAATTGCCTGGCTTGCTTTTGTTAAAAGCTGGAAAACTGAATATCGAACATGACGCTAGCTTAATCGTGGTGTAAAAAGAATGTCTTTGTGAGACGTTCAAAGATTGAATCAGAACTTTATGAAATACGTTCGTCTGCCATGTTCTCAGAAGTGTGCTCGACACCCTGGTTATGTTGTTATGTTGTGAGCACAAGATATAAAAATAACATTTTTTGCACAGATCTTGATTTTCTTGTTCCTTGTCTTGATCAATGTTGGTACGCTCTGATGCACTAGTTGTGACACTAATGGTTTGTTTATGTCAACAAAGTAAACTCCAAGAGCTTTCTAATGGTGGATGATGCTGGTGATATTTTGATTGATGATCAAAAATTTCACTTTGGATCCAGAGCAGCTCATAAAAAATCAGCAGACAAGAACATGAACTAGTTCATTTTTGGGACTGTGAGCTTCATTCAAAATTCTAAAATGTGAGCTATGAATGTGAACTAGTTCATTTTAATCTGTGTGAACTGAACTTTGAGCTAGTTCTTGTTAACTGTGAACTTGCACAACATTGCTAGTCTCCATCTTCAACCCGCAGAAGGGTGTTTCACTCACTGCAGCAGTAAGTATGCAGAGGTGGGCTCTGTTTATAGGTGGACACGAGGGGAGTTTCCAGCTACTGAAAAGATCAGGAGCTCGATGGGGCTTGACTTTTTGTTTTTTTTTAAGGAAGATTGGTATTGGGGCTAAAATACTTGGGGCTATAGCCCTGAGTGATTGAACCTAACGACAACAAGTACAAGGTTGAATTCAAGAGAACTCATAGTCTTGCAAATGCTGACGCACTGTCCCTTCTACCTCTGGAAAAGGAAACACATCAAAACATTCAAAAGGGAGCTCTCCTGTTGATACAGTATACTTTCCTTCAGTCAAATTGAGAGTCTCCATGTTACAGCACAAATGATGAAAAGTGAAACCAGAGAAGACCTACCTCAGGTCTATATGGCAATACAAAATGGCTGGAACATTAAGCAGAAACTCCAGTTTCTCCATTTTTTACCAGCACCGGAATGAACTTGCCCTTCAAGAGGGCTGCCTTACAGTATGTGATGATTGAGAGTTGTGGTATCATCCAAGCTCAGAGCTAAAGTGTTGGAGGAGCTACACATTGGTCATTTTGGTGTGGTCGAAATGAAGGCATTGGCATTGAGCAGCTTCCTATGTACTGTTCTGGGTGCCAGCATGTTCAGAAGATGCTAGAAGCAGCATCTCTTCATCCCTGGGAATGGCCTGCACTGCCCTGGCAGAGAATTCATGTCGACTTTGTAGGACCATTTATGGGCACAAATTTCTCAGTAGCAGTAATGGCCAGAAGTCTTCCCAGTGTCCTCACTACTACCACACACTGTGAGAATCATTTTATTTAAGTCAAGAGTCAGTCCCAATAACCGCTACTGAGGTTCCACCAGAACCTGTGATTGTCCCACAACCACAGGTCTTGCCTGTAAAGCAAAGTAACTTATCTAATATGTTGATTGTACTGAAACGTTCTGCATATTTGAGTTCAAACGCATTTGAGTTGGAGTTTATAACTCAGGTGGGAGGATTGCAGTGTATTTACTATAATTAGGACTGGTATTGTTCATTTGTGTAAACTGTTGCTTGTGTGCTGTATGTTATTAATATTACATTATTACAAAAAGTGTTCTTTTGAGAGTGTGAAGAAGAAAAGGACCGCTACAGCCATAGTCCCGAGTCCTGTGTTTTTATTAAAATATATCCCACAAACACAAAAATATAACCCATAAATACAACAATCTGCTCATCCACTTTCACTTCATGCACAAGTTTCCTCTGCAGAAAAGTGTTCTCTTCTACTGCCTGGCAAATCGGTCATTATAATAGTAATTCGCCAAGGTGCAAGCATACCTAGCTCTTAAAGGGAACAGGAGATGACATTCTGATTGGTTTATAGCATGTCATGCCCCAAACACATCCATAAGTAATTACGAGACTAAGTACAATCCTTCTGGACCGTGCGCCTGGCTCAGTGACTATTTCTCTGCCATTAAACTTGCAAAAGTGTGTTGGCCACGCCCTAAAACATCTTGCAGTGTGTGCTTTTGATCGTTAAAATAGGGCCCTTTAACATTTTTCAAGATCTGTGCTCAATTTATTTGCTAAGCAATTCTTACAGAAACTGACATTGGTGTTCATGCTGGGCTGTAATTGGATTAAAAAAAAAATTCCCTTTGATGTAAAACTTGCATGACTCATTCCTTTTTTTTAATGTTTGAAGGATTACAATAGATTTGCTGGCCAAATGGCAGAACAATGCTGCCCTCCCCTTTCATCGAGGTATTGCTAAAGGCCCATCTTTCCTGTGAAGCTGGGTATGCGCTTTGCACAAATTGACTTTCTTTGTCAAACATGGAGGCTTGTGCCTCCATCTACTGTGCTTTCAGTTCTGTGGGCAAAGCAGAACACAGCTTATTAATACAAATAGGTTTTAATTGCGAAACATAACCCTGCCTGCAGTCACACTTGACACATTATGGAAATCCCACGATAATACTCTATATGTTCAGATTACGTGGAAATATTCATGTTTTTTTGCCAACTTTGAACTTTGAAACTTCAAAGGTTTAAAGGCACATTATCTGCAGCTCAACGCTACTGACCAATGAAATACCACTATGCCCCTTCTTGTCAGATATTGCTCACAATTCTTTTTTTTTTTTTTAATTTAAACTCCAAAAGGGAAAACTGGGACAGAGGAAGCCAAAGCAGAAGGCTGAATCCTCTCCATGTCTATGGTGTCATCAGATGCACAGTATGTTGTAGATTTTTGTAATAAAGGGCTCAGAAGACACAGTAAATTGTAAACTTTTAGAAATAATGGGATTGAGTACAGGGGCGGCATGGTGGCGCAGTGGTTAGCACTGTTGCCTTACACCTCTGGGACTCGGGTTCAAGTCCCCGCCTGGGTCACATATGTGCGGAGTTTGCATGTTCTCCTCATGTCGTCGTGGGGTTTCCTCCGGATTCTCCGGTTTTCCCCCCACAATCCAAAAACATGCTGAGGCTAACTGGAGTTTCCAAATTGCCCGTAGGTGTGCATGTGTGAGTGACTGCTGTGTGAGTGTGCCCTGCGATGGGCTGGCCCCCCATCCTGGGTTGTTCCCTGCCTCGTGCCCATTGCTTCCGGGATAGGCTCTGGAAAACCCATGCGACCATGTTGGATAAGCGGTTTGGAAAATGGATGGATGGATGGATGGATGGATTGAGTACAGTATCATATCTATGCAAGTAACACTGTTTGTTATACTTCAGAAACTAACCAGTCCTTTAAAATCACAAAGTTACAGTCATGACTGTTTTCTTTTCTAAGCCAAAATAAACCAAAATAGCACTGAATTGCAAGTTATCCTAAAGGAAAGAATAAACGTACTCATGTGAGCCTACTGTATGTCGGGAACTGATGTGCAAAATCATCCTACCTCGTAAAATGTTTTGAGCTAAAACATTACACCCATACAGTATATGTCAAATTCTCCAGAAGATGGGAATCAATGTTGTAACAACTGCAAGCAAGCTGAGCACTAGAGGCATTTCCTCAATGCGCCACACAGGTAGATGGAATCAAAATATAAGTGTAAAGGCTCAATCGATTTTCTAATTGAATATAATGACAATTATTGACACCTATTATTGACCCCCAGGGGGAAATTCATTTCATGCCTCCCCCAGCTTGCTCTCCCAAGATAACCATGAAGGTCAGCCATCCATAGCAGCACCAAGGGGTTAACGGTCTTGCTCAAGGACCCGCAGAGATGCTGAGGTTGGACACAAATTGGCAACCTTCTGATCAGAGTCACAGAGACTTAGCCAACTGATTCACACGCTACCCCAACACAGGGGCTGACTCAATATCACAGTCGATTTATTAAGCAGCTTCATAAAGGCAAAATCTGAAACAAAATGATAGATGGACACCTACCAGCTGTTTGGAAGATAAATGGGTATCATACTCTCAGAGGACACAGAAAGCAGAAAATTAAAACATTCTTAGAAGTATTCACCATTTCAAAGGGTTTCACTGCATTGATCGTGTAAACACTGCGGGCTCACAAGGGGAGACACAGGGCCACAGAGGCTATCGGCTGTTTAAACTGCAAAACCCAAAATATGTTCCTATCAAAGACTATTCAAATGATCCAGTTGCCCCTGGACTTATTCTGTCCCACTGACACTTCTCTATAGACATCTTTTATTCTAATAAAAATCCACTCTGGTGATCGGAGTCCTCAGTTGTTGAAATGTTTTGCAACCACCTTCATGTGTTTCACAGCAGAACGCTATTAGAATTACAGGAAAACTTAACGTTCTTGATTATATATAATCTTTTCCATAAAAACTCACATTTCAAACATGGATCTGCAAGAAAGCTGAAACAGTCATGTATTTTGTAGAGAAACACATGTACTGCAATATGTTTTGCATTCAGTTTTACAGGTATTGTTTTACATATGTTCAGAATTTGAATTACAATATGCTGTTACCTGTTTGGAATATATTTATATTCCACTCCAAATATTCTGGGGCTGGATAATATATGACCCATATGTTTGTGTGGGGCACTTATGTCTTGTGACTGCAGTGCTTTTATTTATAGATGCGTTTTCTCGAACACAGGCTCCGTGACGGATTTGAGGTTTGCATATAGGTTCTAATATTAGAGTGTATTTTAATTAATATGTGTTTAATACCTGTTATTACTATGGCTTTTAAACAAAACATTCATGCGGTTTTCTGGAGCAGAGATTGCACTGAATACCCAACACTCTGCTACTTGGACAAATATATCTACTCTGGGAATTCAGGTCACTCCTTCAAGAGACGCTGGCTACTTTTACCCATAGTGCATGAGTAAAATGGTGCATAAGTAAAATGGTTCATGCGCGTAAATTGCTGCTCCTCGTTTCTCTTTAATTAGAATCTTGAAAACAGAGCCAATGTATATGTTATTAAGAAGAAATAATAATAATAACTGAATAGCAACAGGAAGCAGGAGAAGTTTTAGCCACCTGTGAACCAAACGGTTCTGCACCTCCTTCATTTCACGGCTGAATGCTTTCATTTGCAATCATGACTGTAATAGTCTAACAATGGTGAGTGACACTCTTGCTTCACCCCTCCAGGGCTGCGGGATGAATTCCCGCCCACATTCTGTGCATGTGGAGTTTGCATGTTCTTCCTGTGATATGGGGCTTCTCTTAAATGCCAACAGTGTCTGTGCAAGGTCCCTGAGATAGTTGGACGTCCTGCCCAAGGTGTCCCCTGCAGATTCAGGTGAAATATATTGTGCTTAATGAGTAATCGTGCAGCTTAACGTTTTCTACACCAGTATTTCTCAACCCAGTCCTTGGGGACCCCCAGATTGTCCACATTTTTGCTCCCTCCCAGACATTCCATATTTTTGCTCCCTCCCAAAAACGCATATTGTCTGGAGGTTCCCAAGGACCAAGCTGAGAAACACTGCTCTACACAATCCCATCTAAGCCCTGTGCCTTTCAGAGCCCCAAATCTCTATGTCCTAATCATGACCTGAAAATAGATGGATTCAGTTTTTTGGGGGCTCATAGCTGAGTTCAGAAATTGATTGTTCTGTTAGGAGCTGATTCTAACATACTCAGAAGTGTTTAACCTGTTAACATGTTTTAGCATAAGCATTTGAAGCTGTGATATTCAAAAATGACTTAGGCAGCAAAGTATTTCTGATCTCTTTGCATTTTAACACCCACAGGCTGTCACTGTTGGTACCACAAATGTTTTCAAGGCTAATCCAGCTCTGCAGGATGTCATGGAGTGGGTGACCTACCTACGGTTTCCTCTGAGAAACAAGCACTACTCTGTCTCATTGGTACACTTTCTTGGGGAATATCGCCATCTGGTGTACATGTACAGAAACATTCTAGGTGAAGAGGAGGGCAGGCATTTCTTGGCATCCCAGAATAATCATAGTGGAGACAGCTGACAGTGAAGATTTTATTTTAGTTAGATGAGCTGAGTTAAATTATCAAAAATAAAAGACATAACATTATTTATCAGTGCAGTGGTTTTCTCCAGTGACCGTCACGAGTAGATAAGAGAGAAGAATAAATCAAAGATGTGGCTTAAGAGCTTCTGGTGCAGAGACAGTGTGCAGCAGCCTCCTGAAAGAAAAGAGGATACTGGGGACATTCCCATTGTTGAAAAATACATGCTTGCTGGTTGGCTAAACATATGCCACTTACATGCATAGCCATGGCAAAAGCATTACCTTGCTTTAGAGAGCACCAAATATGATGTCTGGCTGTAAAACAAGAAATGACATATCAGTGTCTTTATGCCACACTATTCAGACCCTATTTCTGCTATTTATTGCGTTTTAAATACCGCCGGCTCGCAGCTCAAACAGTGAGTCATGCCCTGAAATATCCTGACCTGAATGCACGCACTCCAATCTACAGTGCAGATCTATCCGTTCAAATTAATGAATGAAAACAAATTACCACGAAAGACACACACATGTAACCACCACAAAATGTTATAGCTAATACATATGCATCATGTACTGACAATGACACAAAGTTTTTTATATTGTGGAAATGGACACTGTAACTAGTCAACATTTATGTCCTTATCTTGGTTTAATGACTACAAGGGGATATTGGTCTATCAAGGGGATTATTTCAATGGCACAACTTGTCACCAGTTACCAATATGTTCAAAATAATCATTAAGAATACAAAGTGAAATGCAGGTCATGTTGTCAGTATTGTTTGCAAGTGTCATATTTACCCTCTGGAGAAACTGCTGTCCAAGGAAAGAGGCTGAGCTTGGAATCCCAGTCTCTTCTCCAACCTTGCAGCGGATATAACCGTAGAGGTTGGCTGCCTGAAGGGAGATGCCAGCAATTACCAGAGCCTGCAGACGACAGAAGATACTGGTCATACCATTTATCGCTATGTTCGGCTTTACATATGGCAGCTGCTGGTACCAAACCTCTAACTATTGTAATAGCCATGTTCAAGAAATGGGACATATTACTGTATGTAGAAGATTTTCTAATTTATCCATACAAGCCACTTGAGCTTGAGAGAGAAGAGGGTGCTGAAGAAGAATCCAGTCCAAATGATGGGGCAGATGATGAGACCCAACCAGAAAACCCGAGCTTCTGCTTCTGTCGCTGTGTTCTTGTTCTGAGGAGAAACCAACAGGAGCAGAGCAAGCTCTGCCTAATTGGGATCTCAGATGGATCGGCACACAATCTGTATTCAGGCAATGGCTCCAGAAGTGGCTATGGGCCAGCCTTGTTATGCATTACTCCGACATTCAAGGTTGATTGAGCGATTAAAATTATGAGGCAGACGAGATGCTAACGATCCATTCGTTCACACTGCATGGACCAATTAGCAACTGCACAAAACGTCAAGTGTGGAAAGTTGGCAGAATGTTACAGACACATGGTTGACACTCTTTAAAACAAGAGCAATGAATTATTTTTAAATAAGAAAGAGGGGTGGGTGAGTCCAAAAAGGAACTTAACGTAATATTATGACTGTTTTACATATCATTTAGATATTTATCAACATTTAGTTTATAGATATTATTATTATTGTTATTATTATTATTATTACTATATATTATTTTAACAGTGTTTGTGATTTTTTTTTCTCATATATTAGTAGTGTTCATAAAAATAACCTAAAAAAATAATGTATGTGTGTAATATATATAATTCCAGCTACATCTTATTTGTTGGTTTAGTAAATCAGGTGTTGCTTGATAAATATCTAAAATTATCAGCAGATGCTTCAATGTGTACCACCAACTCAACATCTCCACTGGGTGGAAAATACTCGATATCAGTATTAGCCTTAAAAATAAAAGTATTCTTCTCCTACAGCTGAGACAAAATCACGCTGCTCTATTTATATTGCATATATAAATACTCATCTAATTAAATTTAATATGATTTCATACAATTACACTTCAATTTGGTAACTCTCCATGAAGAACCTCAACGAGACAGCATTCAATATTAGTTTACGTTCCTTTCTGAACGCGTTAATGATTAACAGCCGTAGCTAATCAACCAATAAATTACATTTTCCCCCAATTAGTCTGCTGCTAAAATGGCTTTAAAAGTCAGTTCTGTCACCTTCTTGGCCTCAAACACCCAGTGACTTTTGCCATCTTCATCAATCTGATTCCACCAGCGCAGCCCCACCAGAAGCCTCCCTGTTACATTCTGTTGCAAAGAGACAAAAAAAGATATAGAGTACAGCATCTGACAATGTCTGAAAGTGCTTACTTAGACAAAATGAATATATTGATCTAATAGCTGATTCTCGTCGGTTCTGTGAAAGAGCTTGATTACCTTAACAGACCAGAAGTCAAAGGACAGGAGGGTAATTATCAATATAAAGCAGGTGACGAAACTCTTGCTGAACCAGTCACAGAACAGGTAAGTCACAATGGCACTTATTCGAAAAATGAGGTGGAAAAAGGTTGCTAGAGGATGCCTGAAAACAAAAACCGAAACAGTCCTGTTAATATGATGTAATTATAAAATGACAGGGTTACAGGCGACCAGATCTTGAGGGAAAATCTCGCATCCTTAAATTAACCATTAGAAACACGATCCTTCATTATTCATTAAATGACTGCTACACAAAAAGTAAGGTTATTTTCTATATAAAATAGCAACGAATCACCTTATTTTAACAGTCCTCAAAGTCCGTTCTTCGTCCTCTGCCCCGAAATCCAGTGATACATCTTCTGTATCATCAACTAGCGCCTTCAAACAGTGACAGTATAAACAGCAATGAATAAAAATAAAATTTACGATAACGTTTCACCAGGCCTCTGGTGCTTCAGCTTACCTGCTTCATTTTAGTTAACCCTAGGTTCCAGTTGAGCTTAAGTTGTTTTATTAATAGTATAGTCTTAGCATTGAAATATTTTGAGTTTATTGTGCGGGGTATAATAAAGCGACGTGTGTCACACTGAAATGGGTCCGTGTTGAAAGTGGCCGGAACCAGCGACCAATCGTGACTTTGCAGGTCAGGAGTGTGGCAGCGTTTTTAATATGCTGGTTACTGTTTGTAACATATAGTGATGTAATGCTGAGAAGCTGGTAGAATTTAATAACGTATCATATGTGTATTCATAGTAATATTAAACTTTAATATTCAAAAGTATTCAGCGATTAACAAAATGTTTAAAAATATTCATGATCGACTCTCATTTTTAATCTCATGTCAGGTTCCGTCTTCTTAAAAGGTGTTGTTCCTGAAAGACTACTTTATTCTGTCAGTTAACTCAAACTTCCCCTAGCAGTAGTATACGATCTTTGTAAACGTATTGAAATTGGGGAAACAACCATAATAATAAAAAAAAACACTGCAACGAACAATCTTAAACAGCAGTCAGTAAATTAACGCTAAGACATTTGAATCCTTTGCTGCCACTACCTTTGTTTAGCCGGTCAGTTCCGGACAACTCCAAATTCCTCCGATTTTTACCACATACACAGAGCCTGCCTTAGACACAAAACAACCAGTTATTAATGATCGGATAGTTGTTTAAAATAGACGTGTTCGGGCAGCCACATCACTCTCCAGGGAACCCAAACAGCACTGCAAGGTGAATTAATCAGTATACGATTCCTTTTAAATTAACACACAACAACCCCGCAAAAGGGTACTCTTATACAGCCATTAATACTGTGGTCAGCCATGGGTAACTTAGCGTCATCTAAAACACTCCCAGTCCCGCCCCCCCAAACACATACACATTACTCACACAGGAGTACTCACTATATAAAGTTCCATTTTAAAATGCACACTTCTGCATTGTGCGGTGCCCCCACTAGTGCCCTGCAATACAGGTTTATACTGTAGTCCACCGTTTCCTACTAGCCTTCCTTCTCCAGCATTCACAGGTGATCACACTCCACCATGTCTATAAACGTCACCCCCCACCCACTCACCACATTACTCCCTTTTCAGATAGACTTGTCCTCAAGTCTCATGCAGTCTAACTGCACATCCTCCTGCCAGGGGCCGTCTTGAGGGCTGAAACAGGGGGCACCATCCATTACCACTTTAAGGCCCAACTGACTGTATCCAGGGTCTGGTAACTAAGGAGTTTGTACATGGGATCATGACATCAGCATTTTTTCCTGCTGGGTACAGATTGGGGAGGGATGGTCACTGAACCACTAACCTAAGTGTTGGATGCATCAGAGATGGTGAAGGGCACACAGGGTTTCAAATGACTAAAGTGTGCAACCCTTGCTGATCCCGTGTCTACCTACTGTAACTAATAGAACACATATGATACCTGAATCACAGGTAATTAAAGGCCTTGAATGGGCCTTTAAATATTTTCTGTTGTTCGGCACACAGACCCCTTGTTTCTTAGCTTCATTCTTTACGCACATCAGCTCTGGAATTCACTTTGACATCAACGTTTGCCTTCTGATGTTCTGGTGCCTTAGTCTGATACCTTCTCACAGCATCCTCTACAGTGGAGAGTTTATCAGACACCCTTACCACATACTCAGTTGCTTCTCTTGCACATTCATGTTAAACAAGATGTCAACAAGGAGAACAATCTCCCACCCATACAGCACATTGTTTGGCATGAATCCAACAGTAGCTTGAACACTTCTATAAGGCGTCATGAAAATAAAGTAATAGGACATTGCTTTATTGGTTCCAAACCACAAAAAGAGAAACTATGGACAAGAGTATTGCTGGGTCCCATGAAAGCATATCATATTGGGCACCCAGCTCAGACCAGTTCAATCCCATCCATCCATTTTCTATGCCGGGTGTGGAGCATATCCTGGAAGCTTGGGAGCAAGGCAGGGAATAACCTAGGATGGGGTATGTTAGGTTGAAGAAGCTGTTATTAATCATTTATTATCATTTCTGTATAATCAGTAATGTATGTAATCATGTATACGCATTATTTTGTTTTCCTTTATCCTTATATGTTTGTGTAACTAACAGGTGTATACAGAGTTACGATTTAGATTATATTAATAATAGCATTCAGTTTACACATACTCTGAGTATG
>JAODJX010000097.1:25306458-25318954 GCA_026776945.1 Isichthys henryi | reverse complement strand
AGTTTCCTGAATCCAGTACTAGTGGCTGAAATATACTAAGAAGCTGACATGATTTTCCCTGTCTTTCATTCCCATTAGTTTAAATGACCGTAACAAGTTACAAGTACTATGTGATTATGTGAGTAACTTGCAAGTAAATTAGACTGTAGTAAAAGATCGATCCATTCATCCATCCATTTTCCATCCATCCATTTTCCAAACCGCTTATCCTTCTGGGTCATGGGGAGTGCGGAGCCTATCCCAGAAGCTATGGGCATGAGGCAGGGAACAACCCAGGATGGGGGGCCAGTCCATCGCGGGGCACATTCACACATCCTTCACTCACGCATGCACACCTATGGGCAATTTAGTAACTCCAATTAGCCTCAGCATGTCTTTGGACCGTGGGGAGAAACCGGAGTACCCCGAGGAAACCCCACGATGACATGGGGAGAACATGCAAACTCCACACACGTAACCCAGGCGGAGACTTGAACTGGGGGCCCAGAGGTGTGAGGCAACAGTGCTAATCACTGCACCACCATGCTGCCCCCGAATTAAAAGATATTTGATTAATTCATTTTAAAACAAATACTTGCTGGAAATGGTGGGATAGTTGTAGTTCTGATTCTTCCCAGCCACAAGCTCATTAAGAGAAAGCAGCAGTAATGTTTTTAACTTTCATTACCAAGTGAAACACCTAAACTAGAAAAGCCCTCAAGGACATTAAAGGAACTCAGACAGCCTGTGATACATCAGCTGTCTCCTCATAACTAAAACCATGTCACTGCGGGAACCACGACATGACCAGTCTCTCAGTGTCCGTAAGTGTGGCACCTCAGTCCGTTCTCTCAGTGTCTGTAAGCCTGGCGCCTTAATGCATTCTGCGTCCGTACGCATAGCGCCCCCAGCCCGTTCTCTCAGTATCTGTAAGCGTGGTACCCCAGCCCGTTCTCTCAGTGTCCGTAAGCGTGGCACCCCAGCCCGTTCTCTCAGTGTTCTACAGGTTGGAGATTCATTTTAATTAATGCTTAGGTCACATCTGGAATCCTAGCTGAAGCGTATTGTCCAACAAGTACAGTGACCTATACTCTGGATAACCCAGGGGACACCCTCCATCTGTAAGGAGCAGACAAAACCATGATTCATGGAAACACTTCTTGTAAAGGTGATGAAACCTTTGCAACAGGTTTTGCCTATTTCGGATTGTAACACAGAAGTTATAGGCATTTGTGTGGATTTTAATATATCACATTACACAGCACTACATTTCAACAGCCGTATTATGAAGGCACACCAAAGTCAATGAACCTATGTATCAGATGATTTTATTCATTACATTTCCTCTAAGTCAAAAGGCACTAATTAGCATATCGTTATGTCTCTGGAGGAAACCACGCAACATGGGGAGAACGTGTGAACCGCAAACATCCAGAGCGAAAGCAGAATCCAAGCCCCTATCCCTGGAAATGTGTGGGAACAGTGCTGGCCAAGACTGGAGTGATTAAGCGGGAAATAATTTTATTTCACCGCCGACACACACTCCCCCATAAAACGTATCACCGGCAGCTGGAGTTTATGGGGTTCTTATGTGAATGTTCTGCTTTTGAAGGTGGGCAATGCACAGAGAGTTTGAGAACCACTGAGTTGCCTGCCAAAAAAATTACCATAAAATCTGAAGCATTTTGATTCTTTAAACTGTTTTAATAATATTTTGTGATATAAAATAATTACAGTAGAGGCTTCCTTCAGGTCCCAGGGTTCTTGACACCACACTGTGCTTGTGCCGTGCCTATAGACCTAATATCATTTGCTGTCGCAACTGCACGTCGCAACTCAAGTCCTGCACTGAAAGTTTATCTGATCTTGTCATACAGTACATACTGCACCACTGAATTATTCCGGATGGTATTAATTTTTGTCCTTATGTCTCAAGTAGCAGCCTACCTGTGAACGCTCCTGTGTCACTGATAAACCCAACACCACCGACAGACATTATTGAGGATCGCTTCCTATATATGAGCGCCGTTACGTCTTTTTTATTTTTTTTAAAAAGGGGATATGCGATTTCCGTGGCATTGCGGCCATTTTTCGTTTCGCTCGCGTTAAAGGTCGCAACTTCCCAGACCAACGAGCCGTCTGCATATTGTAAGGATTTCGGAGAAAAGGAAACAGTCATTCAGTAAAGTCCTTCTTCATACATTTAGCCTGTAGGGCTGAAATTATGGAGGGATGAATGGGGAGGGACCGGGGTTGGGAGGCGGGGTTGCGGAACACATGACGGAAGGATGGAACCGTCCCGACCGCACTGACCATTTGCAGGAGCGTCGGCGGTGGGGAAGCGCTGCGGCCACGGTCTACCTCCACGGACAGACGCGCAAAACTCAACACACATTCAAAAAAGCAAAACTTCAGCTTATAACACTTCCGTGTTCAAAATGGCTGACTCTATGCAACCGGGCAACGAAGGCGACGGTGCTGAGAATATGAGAGGTTTTGCCAGGCAAGGCGCGCTGAGGCAGAAAAACGTCCACGAAGTAAAAAATCACAAGTTTATCGCCCGTTTCTTCAAGCAGCCGACCTTCTGCAGCCACTGCACGGACTTTATCTGGTGAGGCGCCGTCCTGACTCTGTGCTTGCCTTCGGGCAAAGCGACGCTCCTATTTCCCATACTGTAATGCAGATCACAGGTGACACACTTGCTGCTCTGTAGAACAATTGCCAAAATAAATGTTTTATTATTTTATTTATCAAAATGATTGTCTATATTAGACACAAGCAACGCTGAGTTTTAAATACAGTATTTTGTGGACTAATCTGTGGATAGAAACCATGACTGAAAATCTCTTTGCAAAATGAAAAATTGCACATTAAGCCACTTAACTTGTTGGTATGTAGCAATAAACATCTGTCTTGTTAATTTCGCTAATATATAACAACTAGGCTACATAACCGGCTTGTGTAATTAATGTGCGCTTGTGTTGATTTTGGTACATTGAAGCCAAGCAAATTAATGCAGTGGGTTGAACATCTGCTTTTCAGATTTAATTATAATGGAGATACATATCAGTATTAGATGTGATGTCAGTGCAATTATCAGGATAAATTGAAGCTGTTTTTGTTCGTTATTTTAGGGGATTCGGAAAACAAGGATTCCAGTGTCAAGGTAAGGGAAAGTACGCCTTTTCAATGCAGCATTACTTAACAATTAATTTTCAAAATGGTCGCCACTTAAAAGCAATCGTTTTCACAAATTGCCTTTAGATGGCTAAATGTATGGGGTTCATCTGACATTCCTCACTCGTCCTTTCAGCCGCTTCCTTTAAATGACCGGATCTCTGGGTTTCATGCCCCCCCCACGATGCGCAGCCTGTCCGTCGCTTTTTTTGTGTGTGGGGGGGTGTCAGCTGTCGCATTGCCACTGCCGAGGTCTTTATAAGCTGCGGACATGATGCCTGTTTGCAGGTTAATTTAGCCGGATCCGCACGACACTGTATTTATAGCCGTGGCTGCGGTTTCCGAAGACGCCTTTGTGGGAAGGACGCCGGTTCATGATTTCAATAGCATAACGGGTCTGTACAGTGAAGCAAGTAACATTGAAGTCCATACGATCGCTTAAGTATCTTTATGGCCACACACATTGACCTTGTGCCATACCTCGGCAGCAAAATTATAAAGTACACATTTTAAACGCCTCATTATTAATTAAACGGGATATGCAGCCAATTTAAAACGAATATCACCGTATTAATATCTAAGGCATTAAACTACGCTCACTAAATACGGAAATCGACAGTGTGAATGCGGTTGGACACGACGGAATCTGTCAACATTTTTCAGTTCCTCTTTTCATTTCTTTTTTTTCGTCAAATCATAAGTGCATGTGCACGTTATGAGAAAAGTCTCATTTCTAATTAATACGGGAAACTGAGCATCAGAATCTAATACTGCTTCTGTGTTAGATAACCTCTTTCCACCTTGAATGTGTTACGGATCAACAGTGTTGAGCACTCTGAAATGCCTTACTGTAATATTGTAGAAATATCAGGGAATTATTTGCTATCTAAATGCAAAGTTTCTAATATGCTAAATCGGTAGTATGAAAACCTATGACTGCATAAACATGTCCAGCAATTAAAGTGCAACCCACTCATCATGTATAAACGGGGGATTAATTGTGCCACAGCAAGTGTAAGTTCTCATGGTTTAAGCGCGTTAACCCTTACTGTGCTTCTAATGAGGGCCTTCCACACGTGCAGTACTGCAGTGTATCGGCTGGGCAGAATGGCCGCTCGCTGTGTTGGTTTTACGCGCAGCTCAGCCAGCGCCGTCCCAGTCAAGCTGCAACCGTAGCGCGATGCGTCGCAATGTGAGGCACCACTGAGCAGTGGCAGCGAGAAACCCACCCTTTTCCTGTTTTCTCAATAGCCGAAGTCGACAGCGAGATGCGGGGCTTGTGTAGGGGACGATTTATCCCCGTCGTTGTATTAAGAGGCCGATATAGCACAAAAGTGCTAAGGGAGACCCGTGTGTTCCAGAAGACTCTGGGAAGATAAACTGCTTTACCCCTTGGTGGATCAAACTGACTTAACTGCATCATGCAACATTTAATAGTCTTAATAGTTTGCTGGGGTCTCACTTTCACTTCTACGAACCACGATTTCTGCATTATTTTTAAATCTTTCTCGCTAAAGAAGCTACATAAATTGCATGCATGTGAATTGGCGAGAACAGCTGAAATGACAACATGCGTGATTCACACGCTTTTTGTGCAGGAAATGGTCCTCCATCTACACTCATCCATCATTTCAGAAATTTGTGTCAGTTTGTGATCTGGATTAATTTAATTTGACTCCATTGCAGTTCTAATATGCAAAGCAGCTTTTTACGGACAGGCTTTATGCATGCAGTATTTGCTTATCCTTTGTAATCCAGTGTCTGTTAGCTGCGCATGTATCTGTCGTCTGGCTGCTTTGCTCAATGTGCAGGTAAAATCAGGCATAAGCAGGCCAGTCTGCATTTATGATCAGAAGTGTAATTCGAACTGTTCATTTGTGCCAGTTTTGTCCCAGAATATTACCTTTTACAATGTTTGTTTTATTTTTTTGGCAGCTTTATTTATATATTTGACACCAGAGCTTTTGTGCAGTGGTGTTTGATTTTCCCTAAAGGCAAGGACCTGCTTATTTTCATGGTATTTGCTTCTGCTAGTGCAATTTTATTCCGTTTGTTATGCAGTTAGTTCTTTTATTTGTGGCTTAATAGGTTGATGCTTCCTCATGCAGTGTGGGCTGAACCCACAGTGCGCCTACGATGAAGCTCCACCCTGAAGACTTTTTCTTCGGTGTGCTGCTGGTATTAGACATGAAGATCCTCTCATAACCCTGGAACATGACCCTCAGTGCTGCATTAACATGTAATAATGTGATTACACAGTTCCTGCATCCACCGCTTCCAGGTGTCGTTCTGTCACCCGGCACTTATACTCTCGGCCTTTGGCGCTCTCTCCTGTAACCTCCTTACGCTTATTACAAAGACGATTACTTAACATTGCTTAACACAACCCTAAGAACATGAATGAGCTTTGAAGTGGATGTCACTTGCAGCACACTTACTCGAATCTTTGAGAGAAGCTTTCTGTCAATTCTGCCCGCAACATTGTAGTTTCCGTTCGTTTGCTTGTGTATAATCCCCTATCTGATCTTCTTTTTTTTTTTTATTCATTACTGGGCAGTTCAGCGTAAATCTACATGGGTAGTAAAACGTTTTCCCACTTGGGAGCATAACAATGTCCTGTAGTCAGTTGAACTGGCTCAGTGTTTTGTGGGCTTCACACAGTATTTATATAGACCTAGCCTGTTAGCACATGACTGCTAATGAAGCGTCTCCAGGACTGTGCTGAACATCACTGGAGCTGCTTAATGGTATTTCACCATATTTTCCAATGACTCCTGCTGATGAAAATGGCCTACGGTTGAAATCCTGTCACTGCTAATGCAATCAAATTGCACTCAAGTGATTTTCTGTGTCAGCAAGTAGGAAATCGGCGTTACCCCTTTTTAGTGGAGTCTTTTGTCCCATTTCTCCTCGATCTCCTCGATTGTGCTGTTCCTGATAAAAGCACTTGTAGGAATTGTAATTGTAGCGCGATGTGTGCATTTCTGATTTGGTGGAATATCGCACGCCACGTTTTGCCTGGAGACCTCAATGGTTCCCTTACATTTCATACTGGGAACCCACTAATCTGCTTGGCGTGACCCTCCCCTCTTCACTCCTGTCCAAGGCACAGCAGCTCTTATGCACCTTTTTCAAGCTTTTCACAGGACCTTGCAAATCAGACATTTTATCTTTGAATGAAAAAGTCCCTATAATCAAAATACGTAAAACCTGATATTATTATAGAGATTCTGCTGTTCAAAATAATGAGTGATACATCTGTAATCTCAGTCAAAAGAAGTGGCCCTTGACCATGTCTTATATTTACAGAAGCATATTTCCGTTGGGCCCTTGTCCAAGGCCCTTAATCCCAAAGATGGCCTCATGGGTGCCGAACGCTGGCTGACCCCACATTAGAACCCCAGCCCTTTCTTGTGCATCATCTAAACTAAAAGCTTCTGCTAAATAAACAAATGCTCTCCCGCATAAACAAAATGAGCCCAACAAGCATGTGTGCCTTCGCCCATCTGACAAACTTTGATGTTCTTGGTTTAAAAGAGACATTTTCTTTTAAGAAAAAAAAAACTGAAGGCAATAGTGCATCTTTATTTGCATTTGTATTGTATTTGTGCATGCTGCTTGAATTTGGAAGCATACAGATTGTGGTATTTTCCCCAATGGAACAATGTGTGGGATTATAGATATGAATCAATCACTTGTGGAAGTGCAGGCATTTCCCTAGCCAATAAAACTGTAAAAGTGGAAAAAAAGAATATGATCACATTATGTTTAGTGAGAGTAACATAATGTCTAATATAGGGCAAAGTCTGACTACTTACAGCCTGTGTTTGGTAACAAACACTAGATTTCTGTTTTTGTAGATTTAGTGTTATTTCATGTCAGTGCCTATCTGTGCGTTTAATTAAGAGCTGCAGTATGCATGTTTTTATAGGAAAAATGCTTAATTGATATTGAATTTTGAGTAGTGCATAGTGGCATGTCTAGTTAATCTATGTAAATTTGTGAATGTAACTTTCAGACTTTTAAAAATGAGAACTCCTGAAGGAATGTCATGATCCTTTGGTGTTGAACAAGCTAGAGTGCGTGAAATTCGACACCAGCATTCCTGGGTTTTGTGGCCAAAGGGATCGTCCGATATGTCATGCTCGGGCATGATGGTAGAGATCTGACTTTACGCCTCTGGCCATGACATACAGGAAGGCGAGGCCATTGGGAGGAGCGGTATTCGTTATGGCTCCGTGGTATCAGATTGTGTCTGGTGTCTCGCAGCAGGCTGAAGTTTCCCAAAGGCTGAGAAGGGCACCACTGGCTGTGCGACACACAGGCCTGTCCAGGCCCTCAGTAGCCCGTGAGCAGTTTCTTCCTCGCCCCACACCATCGACTGCCAGATGTGCAGGCATCCTTCCTGTCCTCAGCGTCTGCAGCCGTGGATAGCAGGCAGTGACGGACAGCTGGCCCTCCTAGCGCGGCACCCACACATTGTACCCGCGACAGCCTTCTGTGGGGAGCGTCCACGCTTCAGCAGTAAACGGAGTTAATAGTTTCCCCCGTCGATAACCATGGTAACGTGAAGTATCCGTCAGACGGGCACTGTTGCGCTGGTCTGTCCATATCTGCTTTCATTTCACACGTCCTCTGCGGTCCCCGGCGCTTTGGTGTTTCAATCACCTCTCGCATGATTGGAAGGCTCTTCACTGGGGGGGGCATCGAGGGGATATCCTTGGCATTCCACTTCAATAAAGGTGTCAGGTATGACATGTCTCCCAGAGGGCTAGAGAGACTCCTTTAATGGCTTGTCGTGCAGGAACTGTTGAGTTGTGCACTTGTAGCCCGGTGAGAGGGAAGAGCCTGCAAAATGATCAGGGAAAGGCGAGAAAGAGATCAGTGGCCCTTAGTCGGTTAGTTTGATGAAAGGATGAGCACAGGGGCTCTGGACATGGGAAAAGTTAGGATGATTCTAAGGGCCCTTGAATGACAGGCTGAAAACATTTCTAACATAATTGGATTGGTCGGGGTGGGGGGGCGTAATATGAAATGCTGTCATGGTGCCCAGATCTCTAGTAGTGCCCCTGGATGAGCGCAGGATGCCCGATTGTCAGAGGCAGAGGCTGACATGGATCTGAGGCACCTTCACTGGCGGTCTGATGGGGATTTGACTCCCTCTCTCAAATTTCCCCAACTATTCTACGTAGTGCATCAAAAAAAAGCCTGATTCCGCCGTGAAAAATGGAATCTGGAAGGTAAAGAGTTAACCTCCATTGTGTTGTGTATGGTGCTCTGATCACGTGCGGAGTGTGAAAACGGAAAGACTGCATCGCAGATCTCAGCACTGCATGCTTGCCCTTGTGACCAGCACAGCACAGGGACAGCCGCTTGTACTAAGAGCCTTAGTCACCTCTCAACGTGAACTGCAGACCTTGCACACGTTTGGGCTCCAGCTCTGGTACAACTTCTGGGGGCAATGGTCAACCGGCCACCCATTCTGGGGCATGTCGGCTTTCAAGGGAAGATTTACTGGTTACTCAAACTTTCTTGAACTGCATTATGTAAGCGACCTTTAGCCATCGCGCCACCGCTGTCTATCAGTGTTTGTCCTCAGATCTGGTGGCAGGGTGCACTCCCGCTCGTGTGATACCTGACAGAACCTGTACTATTGGCTTTGTCCCCCTAATGTCCTATGAATTGCTGGGCGTAGTTTGGAGGATGTCCCTCAAGTGCTACTCAAACGGCAGATGATTTGTGGCACGCCAGTCTCCCCCGTGACGAACCGTGCCAAACTCCTGACATATGTGGAAGAGCTCATCGCTGATCCTGCTCTGAGTAAAGCTGTGAAAATAGACTCCCTCTGTGCTTAATTTGCTTTGTAATTAAAGTTTGGAAGTCAGATGGAGGCCCAGAAGATTTCTAACTTCTTCGAACCATCTTTTCAAAACTCTGTAGGGGAAAAAAAACACGTTCCCACACGAGAAGGAAAATTGTGCATGTGTGTGTGTGCATGAATTAGGGTTATATTACATTGTGGGGAACAAATGTCCCCCACAATGTAAAAAAAAAACAAAAAAAACATGTTTTTCTGATGATGTGGGGATCATTTTTCAATCACAAAAGTAAAAATGCCAAAAGTCTCGTATTCTGTTTGGTTACTTATGATTAAGGTTAGGGTAGAGGTTGTCATGTTGAGATGAGAGTTTTCCCCATAAAAATGAATGGGGAGTCCCCACAAAGATATTATTACAAATGTGTATGTGTGTGTGTCAGTGTTTTTAAATTGCAATCCAAATCAGGAGGGTCCATGTGCACATTGCCATGTTTGTTAAGCTATATGTCTAGACTGCTTTTAAGAAGTTCCTTTGTAGGTGGTATTCTGCTGAGAATTCAAAATTCATACACACACATATAGTCCATTCTGCTGAGGTATACAGATCTGTGCTGGTATGAATGGGAGCATCTCCTCATGTCATGGGGGGGCGTGCTTACAACTCCATGACTTAAACTGACTGAAAGCTTTATAGGTCTGCTCTAACTGTTAGGCCTACAGTTTACTTTGTCAATATCCGTGTCTGTCTGGTGAGTCAGATGAAGGCGCTCTGTTCATCAGTGAGACCCTGCTGCCTGTGTTTGGAGTCGCCTCGTGGCCTGTGCGCGATTTTTGAAGCTCCGCGGGCAAAATGTGGTTCTTTTTACGAGCTGACTCATTTCCAGAGAGAAGCTGTCGGTGACCCGATCGTGTAAAGAGGAATGTGCCACTTGTCTCACCCCATGCAGAGCAGGCCGACGAGTTCTAGCTATCGAACAAGGAGACGGAACCGGCACCTCATACTCGTGTCACAGGTTCTACCTGCAGGTCATAGATGCATTTGTTTTCTTGACGTAGCTGCATTAGGTTTTGTTTTGGGTCTACCTAGATGAATGATAAAGGGGTCTGCATGTCATCCCTTAATAGTGTCCGGTCCATGGAGCTGACAAGTCCTGGTCATCCTCTAAGAAAGGGAACCATAAGCTAGTTTTACTGAGGAAGTTTGTCTAATGCATTTCTTTTGTTTTTTATCTGGCTGGGATGAGTCACACTGTCTTTAGTAGTACTTTTTACCTTTTTACTTTTTAACACTTTTGGTTGCGTTTAATGTCACTGGTATTTCCATGCTTTTTACATGGTGGTGATGCAATCAGCTTGGTTTGGTCACGTCTTTCACCCTGCTAGTAAGCAGGGCCATGTCAGCTCGGATACAGCTCGGGTACGGCGTGGGTACAGCTCGGGTACGGCGTGGATACGGCTCTTATATAATGGAAAACCATCAGTTCATGATACGGGTTGGGTACACCTTGGTTCCTGGTAGCAGTGGAAAAGTGCCACAAGTGAGCAGAGATTGAAAGCTGTTCCTTTCTGTTTACGCTCTTTGATTGTTAATTTTCAGCACTTTTCCTGGGCAAAAATCAAGTAGCAAGTATTCTAGAGCTGTAGGCATTTTTCAGGATTGCCAACTTTGGTTAGCTGGGTGGTGTGAGATTTGAGGCAAGTCTGCATATGCATTTACACATATGTAACGGTTTCATTGCCTCGTAAATGGGCTGTTGTGTTTGCAAACTACCCCAATGCGTTTGATGTAGCTAATTTTAGATTTATAATGGAATAATACAGATTTGCTGTAAGGTTTCTTGCGTGAGCGTGGGAGTCTGAAAGTGAGTGTCATGCCAGATGCGTGAGAGTTGGCAACCCTGATATTTTAATACTGCAACTTTTAGGAAATACTATAGTATTTCAGTGAATTTAATACCACAATATTCACTATGTTTATGTGCAAAGTCTTGAGGTTTTCTAACATTGACTTGATGTGTGTGAGCTGCAATCGGGATTTGTGATCAGTGGTTTGTCATGTGACTTCCTGCTTTAAAGGTGTAAACGAGTAAAGCATAATGGAATAGCATGGGGGGTCCAAGAGGCTCAGCCAGCTTCTGGGGGGCATCTAGGAATACGCTTCATCAGGGCTGGAAATCTGATCTGCTATCATTCCCAGCTTTTAAGCATTCAAAAGGATTTTCTGAACTTACATAAGAACTTATGTAAGATCTGAGAGTGATTCAGAAAGAACAGCCGCTGAGATGCCTTCTCTTGCCATATCAATGTTTGATGTTTCTTGGTTTTATTTTGTGCCGGAATGATGTGACCACAAGAGAGGGACTCTCTGTGTGTAGCATAGACGGTACCTAAGTCTTCAGTATGAGCGTTTGACTTCCTTGGCTTGCTCTTCTCTTTTGGGAGTCTCGAGGTCAAATGAGAAATTTACATACAGAATAATGCTTTATTTTTATGAAGTGTGGTGTGTTGCTACAAAATGCAGTATAAAATCCCAGTGATGGACTTTGACTATCATTGTTGTTTTATAGCATTATATAACTGATGTGACACTTCGCAGTTTGGCATTTCCCCTTTTTTTAAGAACATAAGAAATTTACAAACGAGAGGAGGCCATTCGGCCCATCAAGCTCGTTTGGGGAGAACTTAACTAATAGCTCAGAGTTGTCAAAATCTTATCTAACTCTGTTTAAAGGAACCCAGGGTTTTAGCTTGCACTACACTAACAGGAAGACTATTCCATACTCTAACTACACCCTGTGTAAAGAAGTGCTTCCTCAAATTAATTTTAATTTTAATGTTCTCCCGCTAATTTCCACCTATGGTCATGAGTTCTAGTATTTAAGCTAATATTGAAGTAACTAGTTGACTGAACAGCATCCAGACCTGTTGGAATCTGATATGCCTGGATCATGTCCCCCCTTAGTCTCCTTTGCTTGAGACGTTTTCCTTTTAGAAAGACAGAAAGTACTCTGATGTGTATTGTGTATAGATAAATGCATAAGGTTTACATTTTTTAAAAAAGAAATTGTTGTGATGAGTTAGGCTGAATTGGAGGACCATTGGGAAAGTTCTCCAGCCAACTTCCCTTCAGAGACAGACTGCATGCAGGGGTGGGGGGTGGAGGAGGTGTGTTTTACACAGCCAAACCGTCTACTGAATGCAGGAAGGGATACCAGGTGGGAAGGAAGTGGGCTGATATCAGCAAACCAAGCAGCAGGAACCATATAGCTCTGTGTGACGCTTCACATGCTGGTGATCTTCTGCACCCCAGACACATTCTGTTCATCGTTTAACCACCCTCTGAGTTTTATTCCTGATAAAAATATGGCCTAATATAAAGAATAGTTGTATATGATGGGCATTATATATCTGCTATGATTCTTATTTAACTTGGAATGGTGCAAACTCTGGGGCGGCATGGTGGTGCAGTGGTTAGCACTGTTGCCTCACACCTCTGGGACCCGGGTTCGAATCTCCGCCTGG
>JAODJX010000097.1:25241899-25259813 GCA_026776945.1 Isichthys henryi | reverse complement strand
TGAGTGTGCCCTGCGATGGGCTGGCCCCCCATCCTGGGTTGTTCCCTGCCTCGTGCCCATTGCTTCCGGGATAGGCTGTGGATCCCCCGCGACCCAGTAGGATAAGCGGTTTGGAAAATGGATGGATGGATGGATTCATTTTCCTTCAGAAAATCAAATAGACTGTTTAATTTAAGTTTTATTCTGACAACAACAAATCATACGTTATTATAGGGCTAAAGATAACGGACACCGGTTTTTCGGCACATCGCACACATTATTTTTGCCCACAATTTGATAAGCAAATTAGTAGTATGCCTAAAATGTTAATGGGATGCATATTGTTATAAATTCGGCCTATCCTTATGTTTATTAAATCCGGTTAGCGGAGCACGCCACGTTATTTTTTTTAGTAAATCATGGAAGCCATAAGCACTGGTGCTGCAGTGAAGAAACAGACAACTTGGCAACCATATCATCTTTTAAAGCAGGAGATACAGTATTGTGGATAAACAAGGTGAAAACATGGTGGTGTGGTGCTACTTTTTGCTGAGTAAAGTCTGCCACTTGTTTTGTAAATATAGTTTTCATTTTTACTTCATTTCACGAATTTTCTTTTTGTTTGCTGTCCGTTTTCGTTTCAGTTTTAATTTATGATAATAACACTGGTCCCACCAAGTCCAATGCACACAAAAACGCACAGTCAATCCACGTAAAATAAGCCCACATTCCATTTGCTGTGGATGCTGGCTGGCTTTGCTCTCACCTGTAAATATGCATGTGTGTTTGTCTCAGATGGAGTGAATGATGGAATTTGTAAAAAAAACTACCCCATTTCTGCCACAGGGACGGTTAAAATATCGCTGCTCTCCCATTCCATTCTAAGGTCTCAATCAGAGTACAAATGAAAACATAGGAGTTAACTTTGCAATCTGTAAGCCGCATGCTGGGTGAGTCAACAAGGCACATATTAATTTGAGGCTGTAAGCAAAACTTAGATGTCCTGGAATGTCCCCGAAGCAGCAGATTAAGCTAAATGCATCTTGTGTCGGCCTACAATTGAACTCATCATTTGCTGTGAGTAAGTCCTACAGTCGTCATCTGGGAGTTTAATAATGATTTACAGCTGAATTATTCTTGTGTGTTTTCAGTGCTGTTGGGCTGCCCTCGGTTCATTTAATACCCATTTAGAGGCATTATTTTGCACAATGGCACGCAGGCTTTTAATTGGTCCTGCAAATTAACTCCAGGCTTTTAAGAACCTTGTTCTTTGTGCGAACCTTTTATTACCCGTTTCGACTCCAGTGGCAGACGGGGTCCATAAGTCTGGATTTGGACTTTCTCTTAAAACCATGTGGTGCTGCATGTAATTAGGCAATTCCAGGCAAAAATGTCAGCGATGTTTGTGTAGTGTCGCTAACATGAATGACTTTTAACGCGTCCTTAAGTGTTGTGATGCCTGTTGCCTTTGTTAATAATTAATAGTAAGCTGTAACAGTACACATATTCACGGTGTACCATTCGGTACATTATTTCCAGTTTGGTACACACAGTGAGCGAATAAATACATTTATTGGCACGGGTGGAACCTAAATTCACAAGTTGATGCTCAATGTGGCAAAAATTATGCTAATTGCGGCTGTGAGTTGGTTATGGCTAATGCTAGTTAGAAACAGTAATAATCGGCAGTTTGGGAACATTTTGATTTCCCAGTAAAATAGACCAACACCAGAAAAAAAGAATAGCTAATAAAACCAAGAATTTCAGCTATGTTGCTGGAAACACATATGATGTGCTAACTTATTTGAGACAATCATCCTAGCGTGTGTATGACCAGAGTAAGGCATAATTTTTCAGTTCAACTACATGTAACTTATGGAATATTTTAGTATTGAGGCTGGGGGGTGTCATTCCACCCCGTGTCGCCTGAAAAGACCGCATTATCATGAATGAACACAAGGCCTCAGTGACTCGCTCTCCTATTGAACACACATTTTCCCCTATCGCATTCAACAGTGACTAGTTTATACTGTATATTGATTGTGAAACTGCTGTTTATATTGCATTAGAGCCCCCCCAGCAAACGGCAGCGTTTGGACTTTTAATCAGTTATGGGGGGATTTATGACAGGGTCTCCTGCTTATTGATTTATTGATGCCCCCCCCCACACACATACACACACCTTCTCCGCATGCGGCACAATTGAGGACACATTTAGAATTATCAGGTTGTGTCTGTGTGATTCCAGCTGTGTGCCTCAGCAATTGCCTTCATCACACGATGCGATCGTCCTTTTAAGTCCATGCGCCATTTTCTCTGTCAAGCCAGCTGCCGGCTTCTCTGAAAACACAAGGTGTCTCTTTTTTTTTTTTCTTCTTTTTTTTGAGAGGTTAATTGAAAAGGATGACATTATGAGCATTTTTGCATGCTTCCGAGTGTTACTGTATTAACCAGGACTTATTTTGCTGAGTGTTATCTTAAGTGCCTTTAGATCTGCACGGTCTGCTAGAGGAAGCAGTGGAGCTCTCATGCTGGATTCTGTGTGTGGCCTCGCACTATCGCTGTCTTTAATCCATCACACCACACTTTATCACTGGATGTCACATCCAGCTCTGCCTCGGTACCCGAATGCGGGAATGCTAACATTGAAATGCAGTTGCCTTTCTCTCTTAGAAGGTCATCTTCATCCCACCTGTCCTCATACATGTTCACTACTGCAGTGCGTTTTACCCTGAAAGAATAACTAATCATTTCTCACACCGAACTTTGAGGCAGTCGCAATAATGCACCTGGACTGTGAATGTGAATGACTTTCCTGTTTACCGATGTTCATTGTGGGGGTTTTATAATATATTTTTTTCTTCATATTTTATAGCCTGGTTGTGCCCTATAATGCTTTGCATAGGCTCCAGACCCCCCTCCCCCCCCACCCCCCTTGTGGCCTTGCTTGGGATAAGTGAGATGGAAAACATCAGAAAGCTCTTATTGCCCCAACCAGGATTTGTGAAATATTCCTCGATTGGACCCAGCCATTCACTGAAATATCCATCAAGATTCCTGACACTGCTCACTTGTCCTATACGCCCTTTGTTTTGTAAACGGTTCAGATCTCGCATCCATTGGTTTCAAGAACAAAAATAAATCAGTCATTGACCTCCAAATGTCACACGCATCGCATGTCCGGAGTGTGTGATTGATAATGTTTATCTTATACAAATGGGTTTACCTCTCAGGTACTGAGGAGGTGGATCACGCAAATCAAATTATTGTAGGACTGATGGGTAAACATTTGCATAGCGGCAGGGCTGAGGATCCCAGAATCCATTTTGCAGGATTCATTGCGGTTGCTGGCAGGAGATATTTTCGCAGGTCTTGTATAAGCTCATTTGCTCGGACGATGGCAGACATAATGTCATGTGACCTTCACTACCACTTGTTCACCCGATCGTATTGACTAAGGTATTCAGTGAGCCACATAACAAGAGGCACATGAGAGGTGGACTGTGTTTTGTCTGCATTATAATCTTCTTCTCTCTCTCTTCCAGTTAAGGAGGCAAAGAACCTTGTGCCCATGGATCCCAATGGTCTGTCTGATCCTTATGTCAAGTTGAAACTCATCCCAGATCCAAAGAGTGAGAGCAAGCAGAAGACCAAGACAATTAAGTGTTCTCTCAACCCGACGTGGAACGAAAACTTCACCTTGTGAGCTTAGTCTTCATAATTGCTCCATTCTGTTGTAGTAAAGAAGTATTCTGTAGCATTCTTTGCTGTATTTCTCATCAGTGGTTTGTAGCAGAGCTCCTTGGTTTAGTCTCAAGTCTCTCTGCCTCTGTTCCTCAGCAATCTGAAGGAGTCTGACAAGGACCGCAGGCTGTCTTTGGAAGTGTGGGACTGGGATCTGACCAGTCGGAATGACTTCATGGGGTCCCTGTCATTTGGGATTTCTGAGCTGCAAAAGCAGGGAGTGAACGGCTGGTAAGGACAGGAAACAGGCTACTGGATTACCTCCATGCGGGGCATCTCGGGCCTGACGCCTTCCTGCGCCTCCCACTGCTAGATGCGTCTGTTCTCAAGGAAATTCCCCTGCCAATCGTGTCCCCGTGTGGTCCCAGCACAAGTACTGCACTCCTCGCACAGCGCACCCAGATTTCACACCAATAGATTGTCACCGGAGAGCTTTCTCCTGACACGTCGAGTGGTTAATCGGCAAAGTCAATGATGTCACTGAGCGATGTCACCCGTTCGCCGCATCTGGGGCCGCCTCGGTCCTCCTCCTCGCATGGTTTCCCGCCTCCAATTCGCTTCCTTTCACCTTCAGACCACCTCTTCTCACCGGAGAGCGCTGCGCTGTGTAGTTGTGTGGAACGCCTCTAAAAGAATCCTCTGCCTGAGGCTTCTCTCCATCACATAATCATTTGAAAGCTTTTCATTATGTTTTGCATAATTTTATTACAGTCTGCAGGGTTCTGCAGAGATGGAGCTCAATGGAAACGGTGTTTTTAAATCTTACTCCTGTAAGGCTCCTTTAGGAGGAAAAAAGTTTGATGTAATTCCATAGCAGTTGACCTCAGGAGGGCCTGTATCTAAATACCTAACAGTTGTGTACTTTTTAAGTGTGCAGGTTTTGTTTTGCATTGTCAAGGAGCTTAGATTTTTTCAGTGTGCAAGATGGAAGCTATTAGTAATTAGTGATCCCCCTACCTCCTGCAGTTTAGAGAGAGACATTTATTTTGCTGGTCATTTTATCATTTTCACTGGTTTATCATTTTAATTTGGTTTGCGTACTTTTTTCTGCTGATGATGCACCACTGTTGGGTTTTAATGAGGACCAGAGTTTTGAGGAGCGGCTGGGGAACCGATGAATCGCTTGATTACACCCTTTGCATACTGGAGGCACGCGCACACACACGCACACACATACACGCTCACGCACACGCACATGCATGCATACACATGCACACACGTATGCGCGCACACACACACACGCGTTTGTATTTATATCTTTGTAGGAACTGTCCATTTATTTCTATCGGTCTAATCATCAACTTTGACAACCATAACCCTTACCCAGCCCTAACCTTGACCATTAGTAACCAAACAAAATACAAAACTTCGAAATAACAGATTATCACATTGTAGGGATATTTGGTCACCTCAGTGTAATCTACACATCTAGCACACACACAAACGCATGTGAAATAGGGTTAAATGAGGAGGCAGGATATGCTTTATGTGAAGCCTCCTGCAGCTTGTTGAGCAGCAGGCTGGGGGTTCTGCAGCCCCGGACGATCCGACCTGGAGTGGATGGATGAACCCTTTTAATTACAGTGCTCCTTTCTTATAGGCGTAATATTTAATCTCTGTGATCTAAATCCCAAAATGTCTGTCACTGTGACACTAACCCAACGACAAAGCAGACAGTTTGATATTGTGGTTCGGGAGCTCAACATAATATTTTAAATACACAGGTCTGTTTGTTGGTTTGGATAAATGAAACCAGACTAAAGAAAATTGTGGGAATGTGCCCCCCCCCCCAGTTCCTATGCCCCACTCTAACCTGCCATCCTTCAATAAAATATGGTCAATATGGCACAAGTAAAACTTCAATTAAATGTACAGTAAGTCTAGTTAATGCAGATTAATAATTTAATGCTATTTAAACTGATTTTTTTTTAATTATTGATATGAATTGTCTTTAATCCACTCCACATGGTTGGTGCTGTTGGACCATCAGCATAAGCGCCTGTTATATCAGAAGAGCCAAGTATTACAGCCTTTGTTGGGCTGCAAGGATTAGAGCTGCCATCCACTATTTCATCATGCAACCGCTTGAATGCGTTCACCAATTAACACTCCTCTCCTATTCATATTGATTCCTGAATTACTGTCATTGCAAAAGCAATCAATTGCTATTCAGACAGCCAGACAGAATAGGAGTCCAGTATTTCCAGTGTGTAATGGGCACTCAATGGAGCTCTTGCTGTATAAACGTCAATCAGGCCTCGTCCTTTGGGAGGCGCTCTTTTACTTACCCCCAGCATAGTTGTCGTTTTTCAGAGCTGTGATTAACACCGGGATATTTCCCATGGTAGCACATGTGCAAATCAAGCAGGCCTGTAAAGTTGCTGTAATTTGTAACCCAGCAAATACTGGCAGGTCTTGTGTTTGACAATTTGTTTTTATTATCTGTTTTGTATGGACCAGTGATATGTGACTTACTGTATGATCACAGATTTACCACAAGCTTTTGAATTCACCATGTCTGAAACAGGCTTCAGTGGTTGATAGCTCAATGTCCTTCTGGCTAGGGGTTCGATTCCTCGTCCAACTCTATACGTATCTGTGTGGAGTTTCAACGCCCCCCTCCCTCCGCCCCCCGTGTCGCTCAGGTTTCCTCCAACCACTCCATTCTCCTCCCACAGGCCAAAGACATGCAGTTAGACTGATTGGGATCTTTAAATTGCCTGTCGAGTGATTTTGTGTGAGTGTTTGTGGGTGTGAGGCCTGTGATGGACTGGCCACCAGTCCAGGCCCCTGCTGAAAGAAATGGACTGCAGCTGCTGGGACGGGAGTCTGCCATCCAAGCTGCCTTTTCTTTTTTGCCCCCGCCTAATTACTTATCCTTAATGCACCGAGAAAGTGGAGCACTTTACTGCACTGTAAACGGTTTCCTTGCATCTTGCCGTGTAAGAGGGCCAGGCAGAGCCTCCTGAATAGGCCGGCAGTGGAGGCTGCCTGTGGTTGCATCCGGGGAGCCGCCGATTGACGGCGCGCGGTCAGTGTGTTATCAGGCCAGCCATGCTCCCTGCTCCCCCCTGATAAAAGGTGTTATCAGCGCTGAGTGGAAATCCGGGGCCGCTCTGACCTCATGTAATTTGGCACACCCAGCGCGGGGCTTAAGAAGACACCCGTATTTAGATAAACTCCGGTGGCGTCTTTAATTCTGACCGCAGAGAGCCCGGCTTATTGGATAATGGCTTGTAAAACGGGCCATCGCTCCAAGGCTCTGATGTCTACATGGTGTCTGCATGTTGCTGGCTCTGCTTAAGGTCAGAGGGACAATAACGGGGATGCAGCAGCAGCAGTTAACCTTAAAGAAATTGGATTACTTCAGTCTAACCTGTTTATCGCTGGTCTGTCTGTATGTGTGTCAATGAGTGTGTGTGAGCAGTACAAATGTAGAGCACATTGCATATATGCTTTTTATAGCACTCATCTGCGAAAACTATAGTCTGTTGGTGAAATACAGATATAAAGGATAGGCCTTATACAGTTATAAATAAGCATCAAGCATCGCTGTTTAATTTGCCATCCTTGTTTGGAGTACCTCCTGCCCCTACCTCTGTGTGGTGAACCCCTAACGGTGGACCCCCACCTTCCCGCAGGTTCAAACTGCTTAGCCAGGAGGAAGGAGAGTATTTCAACGTGCCAGTCCCACCCGAGGGGGAGGATGGCAACGAGGAGCTCAGGCAGAAGTTTGAGGTGAGTCCGCCAGTGGCCACCTGACTGGCAGCCATCATGGTAACCTGCAATTTATGACGGATCGCCTTCTCCACGCCGGCCTGTACTATATGTTTATGCCAGTAGCCAAAAGTTAAACCAGATATCGGGTTCTCTCCACATTTTGAGATATATGCCTAATGCCATATTTCTTTGGCAAGTCTACTAACGCTTAAATAATTAAAATGCCTTGGTGAAAGTGTGTCTGATAAAAGTGAGTTTGGAATCGGCCATTTTTGAAATATATATATTTTTTTATTTCTGTCAGTGTTTTCTACAACACAATAGCCTAGATTAGCTGGAAGCCGTAATGAACTGAATGAAACATCTGCTGTGCTACACGATCAGATGAAGTCTAGCATGAAGTCAAGGAAGGCATTAAGCTAATTAAGCCGTCGGCATGGCAATCGCCAGATCAGCTGGGACCTTTCATGATGGATTCTGAGGAAGCCGGCAGGAATGGCTGCCTTCCACATCCGTGGTCAGAGTAGTGGGAACTCCTCCCCAAATGGTGATACTTGGACGCCTTCAGAGGTGCTCAGGGGAAGGATTATTCGCAGTCTGCTTGTAAACTACGCCAGTTTTAACCACGCATCTTTCATGATTTTAAAAATGCATCCAGTTGTCGTGTTTAGTGAGAGGCAAGGAAGTGTGAAATTTCACTAGAATTCAGGCTTTTCCGAATAAATGTTCTGCCTCCTTTCTGTCCCCTGATGTAGCTGCAATGTTCTTAATCCCCACTTTCTGTGGCATAGATGAGTAAGTTGTACGGTTGTGCTGTAGGGGTCCACAGTGGCGCATGGGTTATGAGAAAAAGAAGCCCACATGTCCATGGAACCACGCCTTTCTGAAATCTGCCATTCATCCGAGCGATTCCTCCACCTCTTGTTTGGACAGTCAAATACAGCTTTTCGGAATGATTAATTTTTGTGGGAATGTGACCAGGGCAGCTGCACGAGGTTGGTGAATCTGCTGTGGCAGCAGCTCAATGTAAATTCCAGTTGCGGGTTTTTGAGCATTTGGTGTACAGGCACCTCCGAGCTTTCTGCCGCAACTGCGAATCCATGGCCAGGTCAAAGGTCAGAGGTGAACAAGGTTGGCTGGACCTCACCGCTGACCATTTGCTGTTGTTTGATTAGTCATCATCAGAGCAGTATTGCTCACAGCTTCCCTCTCTCAGGTCCCAGTCTGCCGGATTATCGTGGGTATCGATGGAAGGATTTCCCAAAATCATGCTTACACACACAGGATTTCCTCCTGAAGTTTCAGACTGGTGCAGTCTTGTCCTTGTGGAGTATCCTTCTACTCTTGTGAGTTAAGAGGTAGCCTCACTGGCCTCCTCTCGAATTTTTTTGAGGCGATGATGCAGTCCCACATTCCCACACAGATGCCGTGCCTTGAGAGCTATAGAAGTAGTCTGATGACTGCTGCCCCCCCCCCAGGGCCCCTCAAGGTGGCTTTCTCATTTCAGAACCTAGTCTTGCCATCGCCTTCAGGTAGATGAATGCAGAGCTCCTACGCGAATGAGACGGTAGGCAACAGGTGTCCGGAAGGCTCTGGGCGAGTCTTCCAGTAGGAAGTTGGGCTGGTTAATTAACTTCTTTTCTGCTGAAGTGTATAGCTATAGGGCCAGGAGAGTGAAGAGAAATGCTGGAGAGAACATTGCTAATGGAAAGCCTAGCTTGTCAGAAACACGTCACGTGAGGGATGCTACTGTAGCATGTTACCAGCACCCCCCCGGCACTTACCATTAAATGGCAGGTGTAGAAGATGTGCCCTTTCCTCTTGGCAGTTTAACCCGGAAAGTGGCCCAACAAGCCTGCCAATCAATGCACGTTAATATCGTGCAACCCTGCCCTTTTCGTGGCTGGAGGAAATCGATAGGCCTGACCTTTGCAGCCGCCCAACTTCCCCATCAGGGTGTGCGGGTGACGCCTCCTGATGGCCTTTGCTCTGGAATCATATTGAGGGTTGGCGGCCTGGCTGCTTCAGCACTAGTGTCGAACCGCCAGCTGGAAGGTGAAGACGTCTTACCACCGGAATGGACCGCCTTGAGCGCCGACTCCGTAGGTGTCCTGTCAGGTGGCTCCACTCAAACGCCAGAAAGGAAAGGGGAGTGTCAAGCCATACCGGGAGGAAGCAGATATAATAGAGGACCGGCTATGTGCTGGGAAGCTGGCATGCTCTGCCGACTCTACAGCGTTCTCCCAAGGACAAGTTCCGGAGGGCCTGGCTAGAGAAAGGAGGAGAGGAGCAGTTTTCTTTTGGAAATTCAGAGGCTGCTTTTTCCAGGAGAGTGCAGACATGTTAGACAAAGCATCATCCTCATCTTTAAGTGTTTAAACATACAGAGATGTTGTCAGGCCAGTGCCGTAGCAACCTAATTGGCAAGTAACCAAGTGGAGCGCGAATCCCAAGAGATTCACCTCTGGCAGGAACTTGGGAACTGCTGAGTTTCAATGGCCGACTGTTCTGTATACAGTACATGCTTCATTCAAAGCACGCTCTCATGAGACACATGAGTCTTCACAATGTGACGTAACTTTTATTTAGTTTTCTTCAATAAAAATACAACACAACAGTGCACTATTCTGGCCCAGCAAGGTCTTCCAGCATCTACGGAATGTGTCCATCTGTTTTGCCAGCTGGGTTTGTCCTCACTGCACTTTTTGAAATGGCCGAGTTTCTGGACAGCTGTTAGAGCGCTCACTCGTGAAATCCCAGCTGAGGCAGGGAGTACCACAGCATTAGCTTGGATATGACCCAGGGACCTCCTTAGCTCGAGCTCGATGTAACTGCCAAGCTCGCCCAGTGTTCTCGATCCACCGCTTGGCTATAGTCAGGGTGAGGTGCGCTCCCGAGAGGAATCAGTGTGAATCCCAGAGCTGCAGCCAGCTCTGTGAGGGAGCGCTACTAGATGGTTTGACATCTCATGCCATTTAATCCTAAAGTGTTCCTTCTCCTCACGCTTTTTCATTAAGGAACAAAACTTTCCTGCTCACCCTTTATTGGGCTTCTAATGCGGTTTTAACATCGTCCCTCAGAGCAGTTTTGTAATATCAGAATTGATTTATTTTTAGATTTTCTCTCTTCCCAATTATATTCTGAACAACAGCAAAAAAAATCAATTGCCTGACAATGCCGGATGTGTACAAAAAATCGAGTCGCGTCACCCTAATGTGCCCATTTTCTATACCTCTGAACAAGGAGTAAGCCCAGTGATAAGGAACTTCCTACACACCATGGGCTATTGTTATATTTGTGCAGAAGTGAGCAGATAAAAAATGAAGTGGGTGAGGAGGCAGATTGCAGAGCCAGAGATCAGGGAGGGTTTTTAGGGCCTCCCTCCCGCCCCCCAAGTCCTCATTAATTCTTCCCATCAGATGGCGTTTCCCCCGTGGCTGCTTTTCTGGTCCTACCCCTCGCAGGTGACCTTGAGTCTGGCCGAATGTGTGAGCATGTGCCTGCATGTGCGCACATGTCCTAGGGCTTCGCTTTTGGAGGCAGAAATGAAACTCCACGTTGTAGCGACAGCTCGCGCAGAGTGGGTCCAGGAGAAAGGCACGGAGAGATGCCAAACCTCACCCACAGGAGGCAGGTTAATGGGATTTTATGGTAGATCGAGCCCCATTGCTGCTTCTGCCTGCCTCCATGGATTGCTGGGAGATGCACGTGAGATCGCTCAACCCATGGAGTTAGAGGGCTGGGCGGCATCATGGCTGGTGGGGGCAGGGCGGGACTAAGCTTGCTCCTCTTCGTGGGGGGAGCAGTAGGGGGGATGTGCCTCTGCCAGGAGCCCTAATGAACGCAGATTAATCAGAGCACGGCTCCATCACGCCTCGTGTCCTGGGGCTGGACAGACGGGGCCACGAGCTGCCTGCCAGCCATTAAATGTCCACCCCGGGTGGGTGTGAAAATTTGCCTGGCTGGCTGCTCCTCACAGCCCCCACCCGCCCTGCCGGTGTTTCCCCACTGCTAAAACAGCCCTTGATCAGCTGGTCTGTTGGGGATCCACGGGCAAGAGGATCCCGCCATCGCTTTTGTTCATCATTTTGCCATTTCTTGGCTTATATTCAAAGGTTTACATTCAATCTAGTGGGAGGTTTCCCTGGTGACGCTGGTCACCATCAGCACAGAGCTGTTAATGACAGCTTGCTGTACGTTTCCCGCTTGACTCTCTACCTGTAAGCGCCTTTGTTTACACAGGACAGGAGCCGTAAGGATGGACCTGCTGAGTATGTTAATCACACCCAGAGCCTTGTTACCCTCCTGACAGCAGGCTTCCACTCAGTGCTTCTCTAATACCAAACGTCTTGTCTTCCTCTCCCCGCAGAGAGCGAAAATTGGCCCGGGCACAAAGAATGCAGATAGTTCCTCTACCAACGTTGTGCCCAAATGTGACAAGAACGGCAACCGGGACCGCGTCAAGCTGTCTGACTTCAACTTCCTCATGGTGCTGGGCAAGGGCAGCTTCGGGAAGGTAATGCCCCCCCCCCCCCACTGCTCCATGCTGTAGGTTGTCACAGGGTCGTCTGTCTGTCGGTCAGTTTCGTCACTTTCCCAAATATGTGGTGCGTGGTGAAAATCGACCAGGAGAGAAGCTTGAAAAGACCCAGAAGGGGGTATTGATGTGTGGGGGAGGGGGTGGCGAAAAGTAAGTACCGATACCAACACGCCAGGTTCTGGGCACAAGCAGTTTCCATAGCAACTGACATTTCGAATAATATTGATATGTTGATGCAAACTGGCAGAGCTTCATTAAGCTCGTTAGTCGTCGTCTTGGTTGACACCATCACCCTGGCAACGAGGAAGACATTTCTTTCCACCAATTGACATCTGGGCTGGAGGGATTTAGCTACCGATGTGTCCCAAGGCAGAGATGTGGGCAGCCGCTATGCCAGTCTCTACAGAGGGACAGGGTAGCTGATAAGAGAAGCACCAGGAAAGCTGCAAGATATCCTCGCTATCACAGCATACGTGCTCAAAAAATAGTTTAATTCTGGAAGTGCTTCAGGAATTTATCCGCCATTCATGTATTATGTGAGTGCCAGTCTTCTCGAGCAAATTTGACAGAAGTGGCTTCATTAAGAGCTTCAGGACTTTAGAGGGAAGCTGATTTGCACAGTGCAAATGACCAGGCTGAAGCGGTCTTATTTTCGGCCTATGATGATACGATCCAAGCTGTTGAAAAAGGTGGCAGTACAAGTGGATAACAGACCGCAAGGAGGCATTCTGACAGAATGTGGTCTATGTGATCACCAGGAGTCAAGACGGACATGAAGGCACTTAGGTCACATGTTTTATGTGTAACAGTGAATTTGCACTTACCTTTCCTGCAGACTGATAAAGGTTTTATGACGCGATGCTGTTCTCAGGTTTATTCCTGCTAAGTGCTGATGTTTTCACCCTCCTGTCTTCAGGGCTGTATTTCTCCCCGGCCTGGTGTGCATAGCTGGTATGCCCTGCCCCCTCTGCCCGCTATGCCCCCTACAGTATGTCCCCTGTACCCCCTATGTCCGCTATGCCCCCTACAGTATGTCCCCTTTGCCCGCTATGTCCCCTGTGCCCCCTATGCCCGCTATGACCCCTGTGCCCGCTATGACCCCTGTGCCCGCTATGACCCCTGTACCGCTTATGCCCGCTATGACCCCTTATGCCCGCTATGACCCCTTATGTCCGCTATGACCCCTATATAAAAACTGCCTTTCATCCTCCTGCATCTTGCCTTTGTAACTCTCTGGTGTGGTGTGTGTTCCCCATGTCCTGTTCAGTCACACACAGGCTGGTGCTGACCGGTGTGTTATGATTCCGTACACTGATGACAACAACGCAAGAGGTCTATGGTTCCAATGCTGCAGGTTTAATGTCTTTCAGGCCTAAATCTCAGCTTGTTTCTGTGGTGTCTGGGTGTCATGTTATGACAGATGTGTCCCCAGATTTCTTCCCAGTTGAGATTTACTTGACTGCTATCTGCCACTCATCTCTCCCACCCTCATTGTTTCTCTCATGGTCTCCCCCCTCGTCCCCTCCTCCTCCAACCCCCTATCTCAGCCTCCATGCAAACTGCTGAAAGGAGGACAATTGAAATCTGCTTTCCCATCACTGTTATTCCATATTTTCATAGTTTTTGATGTTGGAATTTATCCACAGCATGGTGCAGCTAATCGTTTTATCTTACCACAATATCCAAAATAGAGTTTAATAAAATTATGAATCATGTGTTAGTCACCATAAGGAAATGATGGATGAATTGATCTATGGGTAGATCACATTACCATCTGTTTTTATCAGATATTTAATGATCAACATGGCGCTGGAATGGCTGCTGTGCTTCAGATGCGGTTTGAGTTAACAATTTATCATCAAAGCCTCCTATCCAGACCGTTCCCCCCCACCCTAACTACTACTACCCTAACCAGCCTACTCTGGCTCAGTACAAAAGCATATCTCTGTCAACAACAAATGGATGTTGTACCCAGGCTCCTGTGTTAAGTGATGTAACGTGTCACCTTGTGAGTGTAGATAAGAGAAACGACTGCCTGGCATTGTAGGAGATAAGCCTTTCGCGAGCTCATTCAGCTCCATGGCAGGCTGGGCCTTAGCTTGCAGGTCACCAGTGAGTCACAGCTGTACAGGTTTGCCTATGGCTCTGCAATATTTTTATTAATTTTTTTATTTTTTTTTTGGGGGGGGGGGGGGGGTCTTTGTTTCTCCAATCTGTAGAGAGCATATGATTGTTTTAGCTTTTTGGCTGCTGTCTATCCATCTATGCTCTTTATAATACGCACTGTGGTACCTTAATGCCTAAGCAATGTTTCGCCTACCTGTACGTACAGCAGGGCGTATCTGCAGAAGCCCTTGGGATTGCTATTGGTGCGGTTTAGCAGGATATCTCCTAGGAGGTTTTATGTTATCTTCTCCCTAAATGTGGAGCCATTACCTTTAGTTTGGATTGTGGGTATGGCCTCACCATAAATCCCTTACATATTTCCCATTGTTTCAGCATCTCTGGTTCTGAACTTCTGAACACTGGCCGTCTTTCCACATTTCTGACATTTCCCTGTCTTTTGATGCGTTTCCCCTCTTCTCTCGCCTTCCCAGGTGATGCTGGCTGAGAGAAAGAATACCGATGAGCTTTACGCTGTCAAGATCCTGAAGAAGGACGTTGTCATTCAGGATGATGATGTGGAGTGCACCATGGTGGAGAAGAGAGTTCTTGCTCTGTCAGGGAAGCCCCCCTTCCTCACTCAGCTACACTCCTGCTTCCAGACCATGGTACGGGTCACAGCCACTCCTGTAGGGATGCCAGGTCCCTCCCTCTCCATAGCCCACTATGGATAATGATGGATAATGATGACATTCTGAATACACCCATATATCCTGTCAGCTGCTATGATGTGTGCTGTATTCCTGCTGCAGGCTCAGTGTTTCCAGCTCTGATTGGTCTGCAGAAACATCCAAATTTCCTCTGCTCAGGGTGGGGGTGGGAAATACAGTCTCTCTCTAGGCGGAGGAGGGTAGAACAAGATTCTGCTTTATCTCCACCGGCCTGCTGGATTGAGAAGAGTTAGCAAAGTCGCTTTCATTTTTACGTTTTATGCCCAACAAATCTTCAAAGGACATGCGGCGACTCGTGCCGAAGGAAGCAGGCGCGTGATGGAGAGAGAGCGCTGAATACGAAGATGCTCTAGATGTTCTTCAGTCATTTTGTGAAAAGATCACGAGGGTCGATCTCTCGTCACACCCTCTCAGATTAAAGGCGCCCCTTCATAGCACCCTTCGCCATTGAACGCCTGATATCATTCCAGTATTTCTGATAGCTTGATTTAGATGCTCAAATGTATGTGGAATGTGATTATCATTAAACATGGTGGAATAAATATGATTTTTAGCCAACAAATGAATGTCTCCCCTTCAGCAAGGCTCAGTAGTCACGGTCAGCGTATATTAAAAGCTCAGCAATCACTTTTGAACATGCTAGAGGTGTCAGAGCTTGCTGTAACCGAGAGTGCTGTGAAATCAACCATGTGGTTTACCATTCTCTCCCTACCCTCTGGGTTTGGGGATTCCCAGTAACCACAACAATGTTATTGGCCACCGCCTCCAAGTACATGACCCAGCAAGCCTCTATGATAGGTCAGAGCTGGAGTGCTCTTCTAAGAATCACCGCTCCACAGGAGAATGAACCATCACGTGCCTGAATTCCCTTGGCCACTTCATCTGGTACTGGAGGTATTCAAATTAGCGCCCACGAGGGACTGAAAACAGAAGGGAGATATTTGTATAGTGTGGGAAGAAGAAAGTTGGAGCAACATCCGCTATCTTGTGTAGTGTTTATGGGATTTGCTGTCAACTGTAGTTAGGAGTTGGGGCATGGGGGGAGGGGGGTAGTTTTAATAGTTTTACATTAGCTGGTTCATTCATGGTTGAGGGTGGTTGTTGATTTGCATTAGCAGGTGCTTCTAAAGAGCACAGAGCAAATAGAGAACTGACAGAGAATGAAAAAGTGACCTTGAGTGGCATGTTCTCGAGTATCTGTCCTGTCTGTTTCCCTGGATCAGCCGCCAGTTAGGGAGGGGCAGGGTGTGTGCCTGGTGTGCTGGGGCTGGCCAGGCTCCAGCAGAATGACCCCACAGCCATGTCTGACTCGCAGGAATTCTGTATCTCTACCCACCACTCCTCATGTTCTTTGGATGCATCCGAAATAACATACTTGTACCATATTTTTCATTCGAAGTCTGCTACTTGACCGTTGATGAGGTACATTCTGCAGGTATGCATGAAAACAGTATGCATACACTTGGACACACTGCAGTCGCTATCTTGCCTATTACCTGACCTGGATGTTTACCAATGACATACAGTAGTTTGACTCATGTGAAAGTTAAAAACTGTTAAACTATCAATAAACAAATACACATTTGAGGGGACTTATGTAACCGGCTACTGTTTTCTACTTAAATTTCTACAAAGACAGACCAATGCAACTATCTTTATTTTCCATGAATATTAGTTGATACCAGTATGCTAAGAAATATATCATGCATCTCTAAGGCTAACATTACTTTTCTTTACTTAGTCTTGACCATTGCTACTGTAGCTGGAAAAAAAGAATGACTTTTTTCCAAGGCAAAACAGGCGTTTCCCAAAAGCACTGTAGCGCATAGATTATCTTAACTGTTAGAAAGGACATTCTGCACTACAAAACGTGAGATTCCCAAGAGTGTCGGAGCTGAAAGATCATCACTATTATGCTTAGTTTCTCAATATAAGCGTGTCTTGCTTTGGCATCCGGCATTTCTGCAATTTCTGTACTAGCACTGCTACATTGGGTGTATACTTAGAGCACGTAGATGTAAAAGCGGGCAACCTGGAAATAGCAGTATCTGTATTTCTCATTTTTTTGCCATGATGCATTGGTGCATCTTTAAACCCCTGTGTACTATCTAACAGTTGCACACTTTGGAATTTTACGCCCTGAGTGTAGTTCAGCAATGGGTTGGCTGTCGGCCCCCCTAATCCCCACCCGTATTCTCCTGCAGGACCGCCTCTACTTCGTGATGGAGTACATCAATGGTGGGGATCTCATGTACCAGATCCAGCAGGTCGGAAAGTTCAAGGAGCCTCATGCTGTGTGAGTACATCGCCACCCTCTCCCCTTCCCAGATGGAGTACAGTGCAGTACAGACACCTGTCCCCATTTATTTGGGGGGAAATTAGGAATAGTCCTCCACTATGTGCTGCTTCAGAATGAATGTGTAGTAGGCAGGAATGGATGAAAATGTAGTAGGCAGGAATGGAGGCAGGGCTGGAAGCTCCATTCAGCCATATTGACAGGTCTTGACCTTTCCTTTTGAGCCGTACCTAAGTGGCGTGCTTCTCCCTGCCCTTTTCTCACCATTAAAGCCCCTCAGCCAGACCCCCCCCCCTCCCATCTATGGTGTACAGAGCCTACTTGCTGTCAGCTACTTACTGATATGTTTCACTGCCTCCTCGCAGTTGAGGGAGGGGTTGTTATTTGTATTAAAGGGCGGAGGTGAGCATGGCCTCGCCACTCTGCCCCGTAACATTTTAGTGCGTCATTAGCTCGCAGGAAGGAAGCGTGCTTATCTGCGTGAAGCCTGGGGTGTGCATGGAGATGCTATCTGTGTGTGTGTGTGTGGTCTAGGTATACCTTACCTTGTGGGGACCAAATGTTTTTTACCTTAACTGGTCCCCATATGGGAAAACTATTGTATAAAAATCTGTGACTGCAATGAAAAAACTAAAAATGCAAAACGTCTTGTATTTTGTTTGATTAGTTATGGTTAGGGCTGCATAGGGGTTATGGTTGTCATAATTTACATTTTTCCCATAGAAATGAATGGGTCGTCCGCAAAAAGATATGATTGCACGACTGTGTGTGTGTGTGTGTGTGTGGGGGGGGGGGGGGGGT
>JAODJX010000097.1:25214834-25229223 GCA_026776945.1 Isichthys henryi | reverse complement strand
ATAAGGAGTGATGAAGGAGGCTGGGGGGGCAGCGGGGGGGTGCTTATAAGAAGTGATGAAGGAGGCTGGGGGCAGCAGTGGAGGGGCTTTTAAGGAGTGATGACGGAGCTCAGGAGGGGTCTTCAGAGCACAGCAAAGGTGGGGGGGTGGGCTGCACACACAGCAAAAAGGGGACACAGTGTGTGGTAAACGGCAGCGTTTAGAGTGTGTTGTCAGGTGGCCATTGCCTGTCTGCCTTAACAGGGCCATCTTCCTGTGCCGCGGCCAGCTCCTGACGCTAATCGCTCCTGACAGGCGTGTCCATGAGGACACCAAAAAGCTCTCGCCTCGATTTCAGGCTCTGATGGAACGGCGAGAGGCGTGGCGTAGTGCAGTCTGGTGCTTTTGGCTAAGCAGCCCTCACCGCCCGATGGATCCCGCTGATGGCAGCCGCCTTGGAGATCATTAGTGGCGAGGGTCCTCAAATGGAGACACGCATGTTTGCACTTAGAATCCGATAGCAGCCAGTCCATCCCTGACGAGCGATCCCGAGTGAGACAGTAATCCTCACGGGCATAGCGATGCCGCTGCGATTTGGGAAACCACACTAAGCTTAGGCTTTATATTCCCTCTCTGCAGTGGGTCTCACTTTCAGTGACGGTAAATTGAACATTAGTGTCAGTTTTAGATAAATGTGAAACTAACTCATCAGCAGAATGAAATACTAATAATGAATGGGAGAAAGCGGCGCAGGCACCCCGGGCCAACTATTACAGGGGTCCTTGGTGGCTTGTGATGGAGCACCACCTCGTTTTGGTGGGAAAATGAGTGTCATGGCGGGAAGGTGTGGCTTTTCAGACAGCAAGAGAGGAGCTAATGGAAGGGTGGGATAAAACACCCCAAGGGGGGTCTGGGTCACAGAGCTGTAAAAAGGGGTCTGTCGGGTTAAGCTTTCATTGGATGCCCTGGGGCCCAGTGAAAATTCAAAGGGCTTTAATTCTATCTCTCTCTTTTTTGCAGAGGTAGGGAAGCAGCAGAGTTTGTCACTTCCCAGAACATTTGATTAACATTACAGTTTGCGGATGAAAAAGGCTGCAGATATTCAACGTAGCTTTAAATTAATTATCTGGCATATTACTGGCTGTAAGTGGCTTGAGCTGTATGTATCTGCTCTCTATTGGCCGACTAAAGTACCATATGTCCTGTTGGAATGTATCTGTATAACTCGGCTCTTAAAAAACCAAATAATGTGTGAGTAATTGCTTTTGGGTGACATGTTGCATTGACACTGACACAGACAAGGCCTCCAGTGAGTTTGGCGTCACTGGTCCTTCAGTCACATCAGCTCTTTGGACCATCCTAACACACAGCACCTGGAGACATGGTTTTCACTCACAACTTCCCTTATTAGTCCTTTATTCCTGCCACTAATGGGCGCTAGCTCAGGATTGTATCAGACTGGGTGGGGGTGGGGTTTCATGTTTCATCTCACAGCTTCGGCGCAGAGATCCTGGACCTTCCCGGGACGTCTCCGCTGCCCCCCCCTCCCCCCAGCGCCCTCTCACGCTCGGTTCCTGCATCGCGCGCCACCTTGCATCGTCTCTGCCTGCCCCACCCACCACATGCCTCTCTCCCTCTTCTCTCCCCCCCACAGTGTGGCCGCGACGCTGAGAACTTTGATCGCTTTTTCACCCGCCATCCTCCAGTGTTAACCCCGCCTGACCAGGAGGTCATCATGAACCTTGACCAAGCCGATTTTGAAGGCTTTTCCTATATAAACGCCTTTTATAACAACACGCCAGCCAGGAGTTAAGGACCGCATGAGACGCTAATCCTTTGAGCTCCTTGATGCATTACCTATATTTACGGTACTCTTTACGTTATCTGTTTATATATATGTACTGTGCTGTGCTGTATATGTATATAAACACAGCCCAATTTATGAGCTTATGGGATTTGAATCTATGTGTAAATTCCCATGAATGACTTGCTCTGGTGTGGGTCCAACATTGTACTTCCATTCCATTGTCAATCAAATTTTATAATCAGAGAGATTATCCATGGTGGTTGTGTCAGTTTTAGCCCTCAACCCTGGATACTCCAGAGCTTCTTCCATGACCTGTCCATCCCAACGCTCCGTGTGACATTGCCCCTGCCGACACCATCGCAGCCTCCCCGCAGCTCTTCCATAAACATTTTGTTCCACCAGACTCTCATCTTGACAGAACTTCCTTCCACTGATGGAGTTATTGTGCTGGAGCGTGGAGAGAGCCGTCGGTTTCAGGATGAGCGGACGATTCCGTGGGTTCCATTCAATGGCTGCATTTTGAGCCCATATCTATCAGATGGTTTTTTTTTTTTTGTTCCTTTGGTTAATAAGCGAAATGTGTTCCGGACAAGTTCCAGAATCCCATGGAAATTAAAATGGAAAATGTAACTTAAATTTGCATAAGCTTCTGTCAATGCGATTCTTAACTAACACAAGCTATAAAAATATGCAGAAATGTGGTATTTCTAACAGTAAATGATAAATTGTCTTTTTTTTTTTTTTTTTTTTTTGGATTTTTCTCCCCCCCCCCAAGCATGACGAGATTGTTTACAGGATAAATTGGTCCAGCAGTTTCTTGTTCTCAAATTAGTGCCCTCATTGTGGTTTTGTTTAGTGAAGCTCATTTACCCCCTCCCATACCAACAGACAGGCTGCTTCGAGCACTGGGGGGTCACGGATGTCACCTGGATGCCCATCTCCTGTGGTTCCCCAGAGCAGTGTTTCTTAATTTGGTTCATGGAGGCCCCCAGACGGTCTACATTTTTGCTGCAAGGAAGCAAAAATGTGGACCGTCTGGGGTCCCAAAGGACCGGGTTGGGAAAGACTGCCATAGAGATGCATGAGCAAAGGTGTGTCAATGGCTGCCTCTCACCCCCCGGTGTGAGCAGGGAGTGAGCCTTCTGCCTACAGCTGCTCGCTTTCATAAACAAAACACAGTCACACGTAACGATGCTTTTGGGCTTTTCTTGTTCTTTTTGGTGAAGGGAGACAGACTGCGCCAGACGAGTGCTTATTTTGACAGAGCAAATGCAGGTTTCTCCTCCAACACTGTGTCTGGTCTTTACCTGGATGTGCAAAACCCAGTCTTTACCGGGACCTCACTGCCACGACCGCTGTAAGCTGTTACTTGTGCAGATAATGCCGTCTCTGTACAGTTATGCATTTATGACTCATCCGTGACGCAAACTCAGGGTTTCACTGTACCATGGGGTACGTAGAACTCAAAGTTCTTGAAAAAGTATGGCTTCTCCGAAAACACAAATGACGGCGATCTGGATCCGCCTCCAGACAAGAGGCTTCACCCGAGCGTCTGAGAGAGGGTGCTGCGCCGAAAGGTCACGTTCGATTCAAACTGCCTCTCATGCACGCAAATGAACAAACAAACGAATGAAGCGGGCGCTTGTCCGCTGGGTAATTCAGTTAGCATTCGAGTAGCACAGCCTGTCTCCATTCTCCAAACGGAAACTAATCTGGGTTTGACAGTGCAGAGCAGACTTTACTGTGCCGGGTACGGATTTCGGTTGCATACACACGGATGGTATCCGGGCAGGAAAGCTGATCATTTCCACTGGAGTTTGTGCCAACCTTCGAAATACAGAGCTCCAACAACGGCAAAGACCTGCACATCAACTGAAGCTGCTGAGATTGCCTGACATGTCTTACGCTTAACTTCAGTGTCTGTAATGTTTGTAGGTAGAATTGAAGAAGTTATTGATAGCTACCAGTGATTTCAGATTTTACCCACAATGTTCAATTGGGGTGACGATCCTCAGAGTATTTCATAATTATTTTCCAATTTATATAAAATGTGTATAAATTGGAAAATGAAATGGGCCTGAAAAGTTCATCAGATTTTAAGATGAATTATTTCCGCAGCTAAATTAATATGAAATGTATAATTTCTGCCAAAATCAGTCAGTGGTAAAATATAAGCCTTTATTATTTTTGCAAGTGTCTCACAAAAATGGAGTATATATATATGCATTGAAATGTGTATTTCAAAAGTGTCAAATTGTATACGATAAATGTACTAAACAATGTGGCTGGGTTTTATGTCTGTGAGCCTTACAGTATTGTAATAATATTAATAATTACATTATTTTATGTCTTTTCTAAACAGAGGGTGCAAGCAGGGTTTTGCATTAAAAGCATATTAATAATTTTGCATGTGGATTCTTTGCTGAAAATGTGACTATTAGGGGTTTCGGCTATAATCCTATCGCTATATTCACTAAGTCAGATGTTGTTAATGTACAAAGTATTTTCTGAAAATAAAAAAACATCGATGAACGCACATTGTAGCTTTCTAGTGGAATCTAACGTGGGACTCTAAAGGGATTCAACTGAATCATAGCTGGTCATGTGATCAGGTTCCAGCTTCCAGCCAGGATATAAACATGAGTAGGATTTCTTTACCTTACTCTGAAGTAGAGTCTGCCTTCACCTTACTCTGAAGTAGAGTCTGCCTTCACCTTACTCTGAAGTAGAGTCTTTGTTGTTTGGAGTTCCCTAAATAGTCCCCTCGTCTCTGTGTAGTGCGCTATACAGTGTATCTGCCATTCTGAGGTGCTGTTGGAATTCTCAAATTCAAATCCAGCTCACTATGTACAGTAGTGCACTGTAAAATACCCAAAATGCACTGAAACTATAGTGTACAGACAACGTAAACAAGCATGCTTCCTACATACCATAACGCCATGTGAAAGTGACACGTGTTGTTAACTGGTTGCATGTAACAAGATGTGCGAGAGGGCGACTTTTGTATGCAGTTCTTTAAAATTACTTTAAAAAGTAACAGCTACGAGCGATCGGTGCAAAGACTAAGTTGACATTTCAATTGCAAATAATAAATAGTAATGAAATAAAAATGAAATGGCAGGTTCATACATCCATATTCAGTTTATCTCCTTTTTTCCGTTTATGTTGTTGCTGTACTTCGTTACTCGCAAATGTCAGCTGTCAAGGGTTGCTAGGATACCAACACAGAGCATCTTGGAACGTGGTGTCCGAATCCGTCGTCTTTATTCACTGACTGATTCCCTATACGGTGAACTACACAGATTTTTCTATACAGGGAATGGTAAGTGAACCATTTCTAACACTGCTCGACATTGGATAGTTACTGCATTCTATTCCCTCAATGTCCGTATGACATCACATGGCTCCCCGTGATGTCACACTGAGAATTAAAGACAAAAGAGTGTGATTATTTTTCTTTGTTTAGAAGTAAATGGCTGTGCAAGGAAGCCGCCATAATTTTTAATAATATTAGAACTGTAGTTATTAGTGTTAATATTGGTATTATCAGTATTAAAGTATTATTCATCATTCTGCTCTGCTCATAGGGCTCTCTGCTCCATTTAAAAAGAAAAAACAAAAAAATTACAGAAAAAAACTTGGTTAGCCCTTATCTGCAGTGTATGTTCAGCACTGTGGTGCGTGATTGTTAATTAATTCTGAATGTCACAGGCTCAAATTAAAATCAGCTGCTTGGAGTGCGCAAGGCTTATCTGCTGAAAGCAGGTCGTCGCCTGTTCCTGCCGTTTTCTGTCGCAGCCCCGGTGCTACGGCTGACATCAGCCGAACCCTAATCTGGGACCTCCTGAAAAACCCCTCTCCCCTTAATGGGGGATAAATTAAAGAGTGTGAACTCGAATTAAACTCCCGTTTGATTAGTGCGGGTGATTTGCCCCCTCTGTTACATTGGTACTGCCTGACTCCGGGGCCTGTCTCTGCTCCGCATCTGGACGCACGGCTGTGGGCAGCAGCTTCCCGTCGTCTCGGCGCGGGTGGGATCCTCCGCACATCCTGCCGGTTGCCCGCCTTGTTTCCGAGTCGCCTCTTCGCTCGTGGCTGCTTCCTGCCGGGCGGGCGCCGCATCTGTGTGACCTGGATGCTGGCCTCATAGCCTAGGGGAGAGACCTGCGCACAGAACAGACACAGTTAATTTGAATCATCGCAACGCCCATGATATGGTACTCAGAGCCTGAGAACAAGAACTGGGAACAATAGTCCTTCTTGTGACCTCCATTTTATTTAATTGTTTTTAAAAATTGTCCTCCTCAGGTCTCTCTCTTCATCTCCCTTTGAATTTGGAGTGCCACCCCACCCTCCACGTACCTTGTGTGCACACACACACACACACACAGACCGTCTGCTGAGACGGAGGGGCTGCAGAATTAAAGCCAGGATGGTATCGGCTGGTCATGGCTGGAAGGACGCTGTATGCTCCGCTCCAACCTGCTCGTCATACAAACCCAGCCTTTGCTGGGGGTCCCTGAGAGCGTCCTGACGCACAGCTCTGGCCTTTTGACTTGTTAGCCGCCGCCAGATTGTTAAATAGGTCGTCACAATGAAAACTAGCCAGTCAGGAAGGTTACCGCTCTCCCCCGCAGAGAAGCGGAACCACTGCTCCAGATGTGTTTGCTCCAGGTGCAGTGCTACTCCAACTGGCAACAGATAAAAAGATCCAGCAAAATTCAGGGGAAAAAAAAATAAACCTACTGATCTCATCTTTTACCTTTTGCTAATGTGGGATTTACGGTAGGTTTGTAATCTGCCTGGGTAATATTAAGATAATCATAAATATTGAATAAGTTAATAGCTTGTGTATGTCAGGTTTTCAAATGATGAGCCTTTACAATAAAAATTAGAAGTGAACGCAAACTTGGGTTTTTTTTTCAAACCCATTTGTATGATTTTCTTTTTACATTTGAAGTTTAATTCCACTGCAGTGTTCCTCGTTAATATTGTTACTCTATGCATAAATGAACAAATTTCCCAACCTGAGGTCGTGTTCAATGGGCTGCCTTGTTCTTTTTCCCTCCTAACAACAGCAATATGCCTAAGAGAGAATCTAAACATACAGTTAATAATAAATCATTACGGTCACCATTTTGTTGTTGGTAAACAATTGTTAATTACTGATATTTTTCGAGAGCTTCCCTTGATGGCTTCCTTTTGACACCATTCGATTTGTGCAAAAGACGCTCAATTGCCAAGTGGGCTGTCACATCGAGCAGCTATGTTTAGGCCTCAGGACATCCAGGTACTTGAGTGGAGATGAGGCCTGAGTCCCTTCACTGGAAGTGGGCCTTGTGAGCAGCCTGTCCCTGAGGCTGAGCCCACCGGCAAGGCCGTTGAAGCAGAAGGTAGGAAACATTCAGCTGTTCTGTCAGCTTTCCTGTAAGACGTTTCCTGTCTCTAACACTGCTGTTTGCTTCTCGTTTTGTCCCTGTTTGTAGATCTTGCCGCTTTCTCTGACTTTCCTCTGTGAGCTGCTCTCTCCCTGTTTACTTGTAAACCCGTATTGTGTTGAGATGTTAGGTCACTTTCTCCGCTGAACTCTCTTTGTGTTTTTGGGATTTTGTTCTTTGGGATGGCTGGGCACAGTCTTACAGATTCTGTGTATTGAGAATTCCAGAATGTAGTTATTGGATTTTTATCGCTTTGGGTTTGCATGCATAGTAGGATGAATGATATTTTTAAATGACGCTATTAGACTTCAAGAATTATTGACAATTTCGCATATATTTCTGTATTTCTTTATGTTATTGTCATTGTGTCTGCAAAGGTTTCCCAGACTTGTATATCAAATATAAAAATACTGTGTACAGTATGGTAAAGCAACCAATTATATTATAATAATATTTTTAAAAGCCTGAAACAAAGAAAGCAACTTTATTAAATCTACTTTTGACCTTTTTATTCAGGTAAAAGGCGTTACAAATTAGCTATGAACACATAAATCATGTAGATTTTTTGTTTTAATGTATTTTCTCCCAGTCCCAGTGCTATACCTGTCCCACCCAGCATCTGTAGCAAAGCAAAGTAGGATGGTCTCCTAGCCACATGCACTCCTAACCCCCTCCCCACACACAAACACACTGCTACCTTTCCCAGACTTCAGGGCTTACCATCTGCCGCCTCCTATTTCCGTGTAAACGGGACAGAAGATACCGAGGCAGAGAGGAATCCCCCCCACACTACTAAAGGCCTGTGGGCCTGGCACAGCGTTTGCCGCCTTCCTCATTGCTCCGGCCGCCTCGGGTCCATTTGGACACAGAAGGCGTGTCGCGGGTGGGCACTCTGGTCCGCCATGGAGAGAGAGCTTTGATTTCACATGGAAACTTTATTAATCAGACTCCAAACGAGCCGACAGCTGGGCTTTAAATCAGGATGATGCAAGAAGTAGCTAATCTAGCAGCAAATAAATATAAACATTTAAAAACATATGAAGTAGGGGGTTGCAAATGTCCGAAATAGTGCTAAATACCGTTTCATTTCTTTCTCTTTCCCTGGCACCCAGAAGAACAGGAAGGATCCCAGTAACTTCGACAAGGAATTCACCAAGATGCCCATCGAGCTGACGCCCACAGACAAGCTCTTCATCATGAACTTGGACCAGAATGAATTCCAGGGATTCTCCTACACCAACCCTGAGTTCGTCATCCAGGTGTAGCCTGCTAGCGTTCTCCTATGGGATGATTCTTATGTCCGTGTGTGTGCGCATGTACTCTCAGGGGGCAGCCTCTCGTATCGGCTGGGTTTCCTGCAGCATCTCTACACCGTCCCTCAGTCACCTCCTTCCATGTCTCCTGCCGTCTTGATCTCGAGCAGTGCTGAACAAATTCGATCCTCCCAGATTTAAACTCGTGACATCATGGACGGCCTCCATGAGGCAAGAGACTTCTGTGGCCTCGCCTTTGAAATGACCCTCCTGAGTGTTTATTTACTCATTTTAATGAAGTGGAGTCACACCTGCTTCTATGGCTGCTTCCGCTGGACTTCAACCATTTATATGCCAGTTTGTGCCGCAGGAACATGCAAAAAAAAAAAAAAAAAAAAACATAGATTGACCTTTTCCTGCTTCCAAAGCAACAGCATGGTGGACGTCAGTTATCAGACTTAAGGGTTTCTGTATTCAGCCTGCATGTTAAAGTATGAAGAAACGCTCCTTTTTTTCATACGCGATATTACCATTTTTTTAGTACAGTTTTCAAAAATCCCTTAATATCACTTACTGGCTAATTCAAATCCTAATGTCTTCTTTGATTCTATCCGGAGTATTTTAATTAATTTTTTTAATATGAAAATGTCACATAGTACTACTGCCACTAACCATCGATGGCTGCCTGTAGCCGCAATGGCCAGGAATCCTGATGGCTAAAGGGCTGTGGTTCCCTTTTCCCCTAAGAGTCTGTCCCAGTGTTAAGTGCATTGTAAGTATGTTTTCAGTGCAAGATCAGTGCAGTGTCAGACATAAAAACACAGTTGAAACTCAACATGGAGAACCTTTGCTCTCTGACGCAGAAAAAAATGTCTTTAGTGAAGTGCTAGATCTATGCATGCCCTTTTGGTTCCTAGTCTGATATTTAATGTTAGTACTGTACATCAGATGTTACTGCTGAAACTGGTGAAATGGTCAGCTGTGTGTATTTAAGGATAATTCTGACGTCTTCCAGTTGGTAACCGCGAACAGGAGTTGTTCAGAACATGAAATGTGCAGAGATATTGTGCAGTTCACTTTTGTCTGTACTGTGTGCAGGATCAGATTGATTTCGGTGCTTCCCTCTCCGTGTTACAAATATAAAGCTTGTTCTTTGAGTTGTGTGAGGCGTAGCCATCTGGGTGTTTATCTTAACACAGTTGATGGAGTAGGTATTGGGGAGGGGGGGGGGGGCTGCTGTGAAATCATTACACACTCCAGGGTGTCATTGGCAGCTAATGGCGGTAATCGGTGCACCGGCATCTTCCGCACGTAATCCACTGTTTACAGACAAGACTCGGACCCAGTTTCAGGGGTGCACTAAGCGCAAAAAAAGGAACACAATTTGGATGCTCGGTGGTGACCTCCTAATCACCAGAGAGACTGAACGAATGCCTGCTTCCCTTAGTCGCACCAGCTTTTTGTAGGTCTTTTTGTAATAAGAGAAAACCACCCAAAACTGCAGACTGAACTGTTTTCATGTTATTAATTCCCATTTTAATCCACAGTTAAAAACAAAAAATCGTTCTTGGGCTGCAATTAAATCAAATTAAATTTTTTTTAGTTTCTTCAGCTGATTCTCTTCGTAAACTAAAATGACTCCCATCAGTGTGATCTTCTGTGCAATGACAAAAATGACTCCTGTTCTAGCATATCACCTCAGCTGTGTCACGTGCTGGGAAGTGGATTTCTAGTACTGTAGCATGTACTTTTCTCTTGTACGTTTTCTTTTTACAGTTATTTGTTTATTTTTCCTGAAGTTCTTCCCTGGTTTTGATGGTAAAATCAGAGTTCGGAGTGGTTTGATTCTGTCAGTGCACAGCCGGGAAATGGATGTGACAAGGGGTGTGAAAAGTCTCAGAACTTGCTGGATTAAGAGGAAATATTACAGCTTGCGACAAGGACTGAAATGTACACGTGTTTCCTGCAGATGCCGCCATTTAAAAATGAAAGCCAAAAAGAGAAACAAAAACATTACTATGCAAGATGGAGTATCCTCGGTGTTAGTGCATCTTAGAACAAACTCTTAGCTAGAGGCCGTTTCTTTGGACGATGAAGAAAATCGAGAGCTGCATATTTACTTCCTGAACTAAGAAATATGTTGCATGTTCTGTAATTTCTGGTATGTAATACATTATACGGAAATTTCCCAAAACCTGTTTGTGTTTTTCTCTGGGCCTTTTCTTAAAGTGGGTGTGGTGGGGGACCAAATAAAATAAGGTAATGTGGGATTTGTTTGTGTGTGCCTTCGTGTACGTGTTTGTGTGTGAGTATGTTGGTGTTAATGTGTGAGCATTTTTGTTCGTTTTTGTGTGAGGGCTCCACTCTAAAATGTAAGGATAATGTTTGTCTAAGGAAATGAAGACGTTTATTTGTCTGTGTGTTCCTCCGTTTGTCAGTGTTTGTGTGAGGGCTCCACTATAGAATCAAATAAGGCTAACAGCGTGTTAAGAAAATGTTGGTATTTGTGAATTGAGCATTTATATCACAGTTTGGTAACACTTTACTTAAAGGGGGCAGAAGTAACTTAGTTACTACTCAGGTACAAATTATGAACAAATATAGTAACTTTATGAAATAATGAACCATTATGACTGACTAATGATGAACGAACACAGGATTAGTATGTAACTAACACATAGTTTCTGGGTAATTAATACAGTAAGTAATAGTGTACTACTACATTATCTCTGCCCTCAAGTAAAGTGTTACCCACTCTTTCTTGTGTAATGTCTGCTTGTGTTTTTCTTTGTTTCTGTCACATCCGTGCTTAAACAGTCTGTACATGTCTGTCCATAGACAGTAGGACCTGTGAGAAGATATAACTGCCTGGCTACACCTCAAGTTCCAAAGGCTTTGCCCTCTTAGCTTGTGTGTCCATGCCGTTGGCATTGGTGTCTCCCTCCCTCATCTACTCACCAGACAGTGGAGCATTTTATGATTAATATCATTAAGAAATTTAATGGTCGATTGCTCAGAAACATTGTGGCAGTTCTGAGGCTGGCTCCTCTTAAGTGACTGAAGCTTAAACTTGAACCTTGCCTGCAGAACCCTGAGGTCTACTGAGGTGACAACCACCAAAGCAGAAGAGTATTAGTCTTTGGGGGTGTAAAAGCGTAATGCAGTCCAAGTTTTTAAAAACTCCATTTTCTACAGTCAAGGATTTGCTGTGAAAATCTGGGTGCAGGGCTGTACCACAAGACTCTTAAACGTGGTATTTTGCAGCTGGATTAGCAGATGGCTGATGACCTGCATCCTGTACTTCTCACACTCAAACTAGTGGAACGAAACGTCTTATAAGCAAGGCCGACATCTGACCGGGGGGCGCTCACCCTTGTGTTAGGATGTACCTCAAAACGTGCAGAATAGCACACTTACCTGCTTCACAAATCGTTAAACGTGACAAAGTGTGACCTGTGGAATTTTAGCTTTTCCTGGCGTTTGCCCCCGGCGAGAGCGTTGGGTCTGGGGTGTCCCTTATAGCACCCACATGGAAGAGCTCCGGCAATGGAGTTTGGCTGGGCGTCCAGGGCCTTGCATTCAGGTGAGTCCTGTTTGCGTTGAGTGTCCTCTTTCTCTACTGTCTCTGTCTGACGCTTAATATCGCACAGAATGAAAGCCGCCAGAAATCACCGAAGCATGCAAACCAGTGTGATTATTCTTCTCTGTCCCTGCCTGAGTTTGCACAAGGGCAGGGTACAAAGGAAGAGGGCGAATGCCATCCATGGCAATTCATTTTTCTTTTCACTTCAATTAATATTGTTACAGTTTCTAGACCTCTCTGGCACATCTACAGCACAATTGGTTCATTTGCTCACTATCCAAACAGAACAGCGAATGTTGGACCCTGTGGTCCACTGAGATATTAATTCAACAAGACAATTTTCTCTGTGAAAAACAGCTGCTAATGGATAGACTTTTATTTGGCTATATTTGCAAATTCATTTATCAGACGTGATATGCTTCTGTTAAAATGACAATGCTCTCAAATAAGACACTTATCGTTAATCGCATTCTGTCGTCTTCCTCTACGACTTCGGCAAATTGCCTTACTGTTTCAGTGTAGATACGACAATACGCTAGATGGTAAGATTCGTCTGGGAAATCTGCTACGTGCACCAGGAAGTCTGACTGATTTGCGAGAAAGTGTTTCATCAGGGGAACGTGGTTACACTGCTTTGAATCTCCTGCGCAGTGAGTGATTTGTAAAAGTTACGCGCTGCTGTGCAGCCTGCTGTGTCCTTCCCGTTCTTTCATTCCACCCCCCTCCCCTCTTTGTTCCTCCTCTCGTTTTGAGCCTGTGTCTGCGGCTTTAGCTGGTGCGTAATGGTCCAGCGGTTTCTTGGATCCGTACAGCAGAAATCAGTCCTTAGTTGGCAAGGATATTCAGCAAAGCAGTTCAAGGACAAATGGGCTCTTTTCATAAAAACCTGCCTCGTCTTTAAATGTCTATCTTGTTTTAATTGTATAAATGATTTAGGAATTATCCCGTCTATTCAAATCTGTATTTGTAATTAACAATATTGATCATTGATTTCATCGTAATGATGCTCATTCATCAAGCTTTATCATTCAGCTTGGAGGCTTTAAATTAATATCTGAGTTTTACCATTTACTGTAAATGTGGGACATTTCTATAGTATAAATGCACCTTAATCTACTGCATAAGCTCCAGGAAATGTGCACATTCTTTGATCAAACCACAACCCTGTAACGATAAGTAGTGATGGATGGATGGATGATACATTAGTTTGAATTTATGGTGGGGGATGGGGGGGCTTTTCAGGTGTGGTGTGCCTTTGTTAGCTATGAGCTGAAAATGGTGTAATTTATTTCATAAGTAAAGAAAGGCTCCACAGATGGTTCCTGCACAGTTTGATTAGCTTGAAGCCAAACCATGTTCTTGAATGCTGACCTTTTAATGGTGAAGTGAGTAAAACAGCAATTCAAACGGAGCCAGTCACGCCAGCCGACGGTCCCGCAGACGCAGACCCACAGATCCGGCATCACGTTTGTGCTGAGGCTGATTAGCTGGCTTTAAAAGCACCGTGGTAGATCCATTAAGATTTCATACCTTGGTGTACACCTACTATTCTCCCTTTAAGTAATTAAATCTGTGCACCTTTAACCTAAAACGATGATTGCGAATATACAGTATCAAGGGTCAAACTATTTTAGTCGTAATTTTAGTGTAACCAATGTGTGGTCAACTTAATTTCATGTAAATGTTTGTTGTTACTAAAGTATGGCATTTGAAAGCAATTTTGTTGACAGCTGGAATAGGGCTCAAGGTGTGGCTGATCTTTAATGCAGTTGATCATATGGAAAATTCTTTGGGATGTTCCTCCCTCTCCCAATGATATATTTAACCGTCAGTCAGTTACGAAACAGAGCTGTCTGTCTGTGGTTGCCAGATTGTGCTTCGCTACCCTGATTGTGCCTCTTTTTTTGTTTAAAACTAATTATATAAACTGCTGATTGTGCTTCATATTAAAGTGCTAATTGTGTCTTTTTTCAGTTTTTGGTCTGCTACTAGCAGAAGGTAATGTAGCACTGCCAGTTATTCATGAATGTGTTCACATGTGACATTCCCACACACACACACTCTCTCTCAAATGGGCTGATGCGCCATTATTCTCTCCTCTATTTATTCTGGGAGCTGCATGTCGCCCTTAATGGGCCAATGGTGGAGAAAGGCTGGCGATTGGCAGCAGCAGAAATGGCTGCATTTGTGTACCGCCTTGCATTTCATGCCCGTAAACTCCTGTCACTTCTGTTCAGTCGAGGCCCATATCCTCCACGCGAAGACTCTTGATCCCCATCTCCCGTCTCATCTCCCTTGACCGAACCGTGGCCTCCCGACGCCCCCACAC
>JAODJX010000097.1:25201081-25214734 GCA_026776945.1 Isichthys henryi | reverse complement strand
CCCGCCCGCCCCCACAGCATGACAGTCTCAGCCTTGATCAGCGGTGACATCTTTCTCTTTGGCCCATCCCTCCATCTCTAGCCCCCTCCTTGTTGACTTTCTATGCCGTTGAATCTGATTGGTCCCTTTACCACATGACCTCTCCCTCTTGCTCACTATTTATCATTCTGCCTGTTCCTTGCGTTGACTGCACCGCTCCATCTACCACATCCCAGTCTCTGTCCATCTTTCATTGCCTCTTTCATCATCTCTTTCTTAAGGGTCTTGGTCATTTGGTGAGACTGGGTGTATTTTCTGACGATCGATAATTCATGATGACGGAGAAGCTGAAAGAGTCACTCTAGTCTTCTGTAAATAACAGTGTGAAGGTAGCAAATAATCTGAAAAATAACAAGTGAAACCACCTTCCCCCCCCCCTCCCCATCTGCCAATGGTGTAAAAAGAAACTGGTGACCACAGACCTTCCGGCGTTTTCCAAGAGCTCCCCTTTGCTGGTCTACGTCTGAGTCACAGAATTTTCTGCTTAATTCCGAGTAACCTCTGCTGGGTTTGTTGGCCCGTGCAATATGAATGTGGCTGATAACATTTATGTGGTGTTCTTTACAGGCACAGAGAGTGACGGTTAGATGCTTGGGAATTCTAGTGATGCTTTGATTGACCTGACAATGTCCTTGTGGGAATTTTTTAAAGGTACAGCGTCCAGTCAGTGGGTAACTATTAAGAACTTGTAAGTTTTTAATATTACAAAATGATTCATTTGGAAGCTGTAATCTGAACATGCAATTCAACTCTCAGCTCAGCTTTGCATTATGTACTGTTCCATTTATCCATCTACGTTTCATAGCTACTTATCTAGTATAGGCCACAGGACAGAGGAGAACCTGCAGAAGAAGAGCTTTCACTCACAATCTGCAATGAAGACCCATTAATTTCCCTTGTGTCTGCGGGAAACCCACAGGAACATGTGGAGAGCATGCAAACATCATATGTAGTGTGACCATAGTGGGCTGAGGAACTGAGCCATATTCTGAGCCATGTCAAATGAAATGATTATATGTTTAAATGATAATGTATATATTAATCTTACAGGATATTTGTGCAAATGTTGGATTTCAGCATTTCAAAGTCAACTAGCAGTGAATCACTAATACAATCTGTAATCAGATCGAGGTTGTATATTGGAAATTTTTATAGCATGTAAGGTCTATTTGTTATGAATTCAACATTTTTTCTGTTCTCATTCAGAATAAACCATTGCAAAGGCTAAAGAAATGTCTGTTTATTTGATCATATTTATCAAGTTACATAATGATACATACGTGTGTTTTAGCAAAATTCTGCATTTGTTGCTACTACTACTATGAAACATGCAGGAAGTCACATTACTTTTATGCAATCAGAGCTGGTATCTTGCATCAGAACTACTGTCAGGAATATATACACCTGACCAATCTTGAACGATTAAAAGTTTTGCTATGATGAAAACAGATGATAATGAGCATTAACCTATCAATAAGAGGCGAGCGGGAGATGCAGGGCTGGGAGCTGCGATTGCAGCTCCTGCTGGGCTTGGGATCAGTGCTGCTCCTGGCGTTGCTGTGCTAACCGCCTTGTGTTCCTGGAGTCTCTCAGTGATCGGATGAACTCAGGTCACCGAGGGTTTTGACAAGAGCACCTTTTCCCTTAGGCCTCAAAAATAATTACTTAGATCAATTTAAATCCCCTCTTCTTATTAATTTTGAGCAAGCGTGTAACATTTTCTCATTAATTATCAAGAAGTTTATCAGTAGATAGGAACGTTTGAGGCTACTGGTGCTTCTTTCAGGATTTGTTTGTCATCATCCTATGTATCATTTTAGAGTTTAGCTGGGGTATACTGGTGTACCCTATTTATGCTATTAACTCTTCTACCTATACTTAGAATAACCTGGCAGGTGTGCTTCCAGAATATTTCGAGATGCAAAATTCAACAGATGAGAACATCTGCAAGAGCACTTCCTTATTGATGCAGTTTTGTAAAAGGTTGAGAGAATTTGCTTTTCTTTTTGCCCAGTGTTCCAGTAAGTGCTTGAGCTAGACCACAGTTACATTTCAGTTTTTTTATCTTAAAGAGAAAAAAGCCCACCTCATTTCTGCGAATAAAAAAGGCAGTGTTTTCTCCCTCTATCTCAATCTTTCGCTAAGTACACAGTTAAATAAATTTCTCTATTTCTCTCTCTCCTCCTCCCCCCTTCCTCGTTTCCACTCTGCATGCCGATGCCAGAGTTACCTGTGCAAGGGCAAAAGTGCTCTGCTTCTCTGCCTCTAAAGTAATTTCTATGCTAATAAGACTCTCAATAAGATAAGACACTCGGTGAAGAGTTACCTCTCTAACGCAGACTGTGTGACAGGGAGGGCTGCCAGAATTCAAAATGGCTTTTTGCTACCCTTATATCTGTTAATTCACGCTGAGGTGTGTGTTTATGCTTGGTTAAAGCAGACATCCCACACAATTACATTGCTGTACACCTTTTGAAATGGGTTTAATAACAATATTTCACAGAGTTGTTTAAACAACTACAATTCTGAAGAAGAAATGGAACAAGTGGCCAACAGAAATCCTGGATATACACATTGTTATTGATATCTAGGTGAGATTCTAGGGATTCTACAGTACTTCTAGGAATTCTGATAATATGACAATTACTTTGCACTAGGTCTATTACACTAGTTATCATACCTTACTATCAGGAAAAAACATGTCACTTCACTCAATACGCAGGTTTATACATCCAGTAACTGATTCTATAGGCATTAAAATATAGAGAGTATTGCACTTCCTGTCTAGTAGGTTGTCGTGATCTATGGTGGAGCCAACAGGTACAGGCCACACCCTCTGCATCAATGGCATCTCAGATCTTTTTCACTTTCAATTCCAGTGGCTCTGCCCTCCGCACCCATACCTCCATTTTGGCCTAATCAGATGCACACCCATTTTTTATGGTCAGTGTCCGTGAGGTTGAAGCTGACTGCATTGACTTTGGCGGGGGCAGGAATGATCTTAGCCATCAGTCCATCCATCAAAGCCCGCTTTAGCTGCGAGCCTCATTAGAGCATCGGGCGTGGAGCGTGCGCCCGGCCCGTGCTGACTGACCTTCGCGCGATCACTCCCCTAGGATGGCTCCACTCTCCCTCATTTGCATCACAATCTACCTGCCTCATTAAACTTTATCCACATCCATTCAGACTATTTTAGGAGAATCAATCAAATTTCCGGAGCCTTTCCAAGTAGTGGGGGAGAGGAGGCACAGATATATTTCTGGGGTGAGATTTAGGTGCTGGTGCCTGTTTTCAGCATCCGGCAGTGTTCATTGGTTTTACAGACCTTGATTGGCCACAAATTGGGTCCAGGTTACAGCTTTATTTAGCTGATGGACAGTCCCTCAGATACTCATACAGCTCTGTATAGCTCTGCCAGAAGTCCAATACACCGCCAGTTTTAATTTACACATATTAGATTTAATGTCATTGGGATCATGAAACATATTTTCATGGGGGTCTTCGGCTGTCAGAGCAGGTATGTTGATGTTACTGCATGAGGTGAGCATATCTGGTCAGGTCTGTCCCCTTTCTAGGGTTAAAAACAATGCAGGATTTACAATCTCATCATACCTGATTAATGCCTGATATTTTGCTGGCTGCCTGTTGGGTCACCGCTGGGCTCAAACCAGAGGGCGTTTGAGGGTGATTGCTAAGCATCCCAAATCATTCTTAACCTGGCTAGACGGCTGACCACACCGAAAGTGACACGATGGGGATTGGCATCCTTCCAGAAGTTATCGGAAGATTAATTCACTCCTACTTACAGTAACAGCATCGGTAACATTATCACTACATATACTTACATTTGCTAACATGACCTCATGCCCCCCAAACATCAATTTGTCAGTCCTGCTATATAGAAGAGCTTTGATGAGTTTTACTGCTCTGATTTATCACTTTGATTTATACGTTTTAAAAAAAAATCTTCAATTGTAAAATACTTAAAATCATAATTTGGCCTGGTCTAGAGCAGGGATGTCAAACTGCAGTCCTGGGGGGGCAGAGCCCTGTGTAGCTTAGTTCTTTCCCTGTTCCACCACAAATGATTCAGTTTAAGAGCTGTGTGGTAATTAGCACAAGGAGTTGAATCAGGTGTGTTAAATGAGGGTAAACCCAAAAATATGCAGGGCTCTGGCCCCCCAGGACTGGAGTTTGACACCCATGGTCTAGAGTCTAACCCAGAGATGGGCAGTCTTATCTAGAAAGGGCTGCTGTCTATGCAGGTTTTCACTGCAACTCCCTAATTAAGTTACTAATTATAGGGCTGATCAGTCCTCACACCTGGGTTTGAACAGTTGGCCTAAATGTTATCCGAAAAACCTGCATACACACCAGCCCTTTGTGATTAAGATTGGCTGCCCCTTGTATAAACTCACTGAGAGACTCACTGAGTTTGTTTACTTTCACTTAAATGAATGATTGGTGAAAATAACTTGTTTTGTTGCAGAAGGTATATTCAGGCCCAATGTCTACCATTAGCCATCCTATTGTTTTTTTAACCTAAATGTTATTGTAAAATATATACAGTCATGGGAAAAGCAGCCATGCACAGCAATAAACAAATCAGCCAATTGCCAGAAATGGTGGGATTCCTGTAATGCATCTGGAAGATGGCAGAAGGGCTGAGAGGCTAAGTGAGGTCAGCTGTCACTCTAAACATGCCAAACACCAAAAACGAAAACGTCAGCTGGCCTTCCTCTGCTGATTAGCTTTCCCACCCACCCTGGCAATGTTAGGGCTGGGAATTTGTGGGGCAGCCTGCACATTCATTGTTTTTTCTGTCTCCGAAAAAATTCCCACTTGACAAATGTTTTGAATATTATACCGCGCAACAGTGACAGAATTGATATTATTGATAAAATGCTGCTTTGTAACGAAGTGCAAAGATGTGCAAAGTAGATATGCATACTGATATAATTAAGCCCACATTGCAGTTAATTAGTATGTTTGTCCATCTAGCCACCTGTCTTCACTTATTTTTTATAACAGCTAATCCAATGCGTGTTTTGGAATCTACCCCAAGAATCACAGGGTGCAATGCAGGGTACTGGAAGCCGTCCCATCATAGGTTAATTAAAGCATGTTTTATGAGAAAATAACTCTCTTTAAGAAACTGTATTGTGGATAGAATGCAGGATATAAGGGATATGTATTCGGGAGAATTAAGTGAGATGTGTTTAGGTGTTAAAGCATTAGCATTTGTAAAACCATGTCAAATTGCCAATTAAACTCCCCTCAGAAATCAAATAATTATCCTTGTCGCCAAGCTAAAAGTACTCCATTGCCTCCTATTACCTGTGAAACCGGAATTTAATGTCACTTTGTGCCAAACTGCTTTAACATGAGGAAATGTGTAATACCTCTGAAAATCGATGAACAAAAAAAACTGGTTTATTTCACTAATATGATGTTGACCTGTTTTGCCAAACGATCTGCTTATTCTTTTTATTAAATTTTCTGGCTGGGAAATTAGGTTTCCTGTTTGCCTTTTGTAGGGCAAAACGCTGGAGGCGTTCGGAGGATGGCGTGCCTGGGATTTCCCCATCTTTCTTTCCCGTTGGGTGAAAATGTGAAATGGGATGATGCACCATCTGCTGCTGGAGCCTAAACATCCCCTTGGCCGGTGAACCTGTTATTTTTCCTGCAGGTACATCAGATGAATCTGTCTTTTTATCATGGTGACAATTCCCCACTAAGTCTGTCAAAGATCAGCTGTCCCATTCAGAGGTTCCTAATATCTCCATCTCCACTAGCACAACAGCCTGGGAAAGCATGTCATTCTCCACAGGGTGTTTATATATATATTAGCAATTTGGCTGCAAGGGATATAAAGGAGGCTGGGATTTCTGACAGTGGACACGTTTAATCTATTAATCTCCAAACTAACAAGTGACACAGTCTGACAAGGATTGCAGAATGACATTTGCAACCTGGTACACATCGTATTCTGAACAGGCTCTTCAGAATGATAGCACAATAAAAACGGAGATGTAAACAGCGTATGGATCATGGGAGATTGGCGTGTCCTACATGGATGCTTATAATGCATGGCTTCTACTTCCCCTCTGTACATATACAGCCTTTATGATTGTTGGTCTTCAAATGGCTCAGTGATTTATTTCAGTTATTAATATTTGAATTAAACATGGGGTTAGCCTGTGGGAAGTAAATACCTCATCTTTACCTTTTGAAGTGTTACACATGACCTTATGTGCAGAATTTACAAATGAATATCTTTGTGCCTTATAAACGTATAGGCCCATTATGTATATTGATGCATATTGTTGAGGAAAATACTTTTCTATACAATTTTCATGTTAAAGTTAAGATTCTGTTTTTAACTGAAAATTTTCCAAGTTCTAGTGGATTTATTAGTATTCATATAATGCAATTTAAAGCAAGCTTCAATAGGTGTATGTTGTATATGCAAGTAACTGAGAATGTAATTTTCACATGAAGATATTTCATTAATGTCTTAATGGAGAGACAAATGAATCTGCCTTTTCGTTATATTGCCAATATTTGTGGCACAAAAGAATATTGCGTTGTGAGCGTTTCTTTCCTTCCATTTATGTTAATTTCACATGGAAGTTTATGAGTAGACGCGTCCTTAAACTGAATGTTTAAAAACGTTGTTGGCTCTTTAAGTCTTATTCTCTTCTCCCGGGTCTGACTCTCCATGCATCACTTGTCAATATTTTTGCATATGACGGCCTGAGCAACTCGTCGGTGGGGCCAGGGGCGCTGTACGGGCGGCGGCGGAGGGGGGGCGGGGGAGCGGGAGATCAGAGGCTGACTGGTCCATTCAGCACCACGGACAGCAGCCGGCGCTGTGCTTGCGAGGCTCAGCCGCCCCTCCGGTGCCGCTGTGGGCGTCGCTGTCACAGGGATGTGGGAACCGCCACAATAGTCACACGGGAAAGGGGCTGGCTTCAACACTTTAACTACCGCTGCTCATAAGTGCCACTACCGCTGGAAAGAAAGAAATCGACTCGTCTTAATTTTTTCTGTCATGCATTTATAGGTTGCGATTTTGCATTTTTAGAAACCACGTTTAAATTGCATCGCTCCTGTTGGGCTGAACATAAAACAGTTTGGAGATCTTGTCGTGCAAAAATACAACGCAACTCATTCGTCCTTTTGGATATTGGTTATATATCGTAGGAAAGCTGGATATCTTACGAGAGGATGACACATTTTCCTCTCAACAAGATTATAATGTTAAAAACTGTTGAATTCAGACATGCATCAAACTGAACCCGGTACAGCGTGTGTTCAGCAGCATGTGTGCACTCAGGAGGACCTCCATACGTGAGTAAAAACCGCTATATCGGTGCATTAACGTGTTCATTTTAGGAGAAAGGGGGGAATTCATGGTGGAAATGCACTCGACGTAAAATGCATTATTTAATTTTGATTTGATTATTATTACTTTTGCAAACCTGATTTCTTATAAGGTTAAAACGGTCTTTGCCATTGCGCCTCCTTCGCCAATTTGTAAGAAATGCCTGTTTTATTCCATTCCTTCATTTGCTGTCTGTTATTCCGGGTTTAGGAATGGAGACTACCCGATATTTTGGACAGAGTGTTCCCAGCAGCTTACGTGTGACGAGCGGGCATTAACCTTCTCGCCGGATCTGAGAAGTTAAGAAGCGACGGCAAAAGCCGCCCCGGTAACATCGTTAGCTCCGAGTCGAAGATAATGGTATTTCACGCTGAAGTCGCCCTGAGTTTTCACCCAAAGGGAGGCGATCCATGCCCGCTTGAAGACTTGTGATGAACTCGGTTCCTCCCTGGAGTGAAGCATGATGAGGATGTGTGACAGAGGACTTCAGATGCTCATTACCACCGTGGGAGCTTTCGCCGCTTTCAGCCTGATGACAATAGCGGTGGGGACCGATTACTGGCTCTATTCTAGAGGCGTATGCAGGACTAAGACCGCCAGTGACAACGAGACCAGTAGGAAAAATGAAGAAGTGATGACCCACTCGGGACTCTGGCGGACCTGCTGTCTAGAAGGTATATTGTCTTTGGTATTTTATTAATTTGGTGATGAGGGATACAGGTTTGCATCTTTCACCCCCCTCTATATGTATTGCATAGAATTATTTCAAAATATTCTCTTGAAACCAATCCACTTGTCCTATTGCAAAGTGTCAAACTCTTCTCGTTTACTAGGCTATATCATACTGTGTGTGTTCGCATGCAGTTATTGCCTTGGAACGAAACTCAGTAGACATCTGAATACTTGATCGCGGTGATAACCTGTGGGATTCAGCTGCTGTTAACTTTAATCTGTAAATTGTGTAATGAGGAGAGGAATCGTATCTTACCTGAGAACGAGCCAAAGGGACGCGATGAGCGCTGTAGAGGACAGGGATTCGATTGAAAAAGCGGTGGTCATTTTTGTTTTTTTGTGGTTAAATGTCTGTTTCTGATAATAGGAAAAGAAACATTTTAATAGCATTCTGGGACATAAAATATGACATCGACCACAAATTAAATCTTGTTTGTTACCATATTGCATGGTTGCAGTTTGTAGTGTTTTGGGCACTTATTTATCGAAATCCAATTACGGTAATACAACTTTAGCACTTTTACGCACAGCAAGTATGTGGTGTTGTGAGAAAGTGTGTCAGTAATGAAGATAAAAATGAACAAAAAAAGCAATTTGTTGAGGATATACTTTTTTGGGATAGATATGTTTCTAATTGTTTGAATTTACAGTGTTAGTCTACATTCTGCCTGAATCGTTCTGATTTTTAAATTGAATGTTTTTAGTAATCTGCTAAGTTTTAGACAGAGAGGGGGAGTGTGTGTGTGTGTGTGAGAGAGAGAGAGAGAGAGAGAGAGAGAGAGAGAGGAGTAATCATTGACATGCTTCTCAGACGTGTTTTCTTGAACGTGCTGTAGTGAATACAAGTCATGTTGTTCAATTATATTAGCAGCTGAATGATCTGCTGTTGAAAATGCACCACCCATTGTTGCACAAAAGTTGTCATTAACCTTGATGTGTGACCTTGAACCTCAGCCACTCTGATTTTCCATTTTGGTGCCGTTAATGAATCTCCTTGGCTAAGGATGGGCTTGATGTACTATATGAATTCCCATGAATGTGCCGCTGACATTTTATTCTATTGAATGTTATCTTCTTGGATTCCTGCATCAATATTTTTTCTATATAATCTTTCCAATTTGGGTGTTATTTCGATTCGACCATTTGATGTTCGAGAATATTGAGAAAGGGGTGATTTTTAACACTGTGTGAAACCCGTAGTTATAAAAGCACAACAAAGGCGAGTTTACACAGTTTATGTAGCCTATTTTGTCGTCTCTCACCTGCTCGCCTCGCCAAGCACATTTGATAACATGCGGAGCCAGGCTGACTTCATCCTAATGTCACCGTCTGGCTCGTTATGGCTTACTGTCATGTCCTCTACTGACACAAAAGCGCAACTCCAGCGGTTACCCTGGGAGGTTCCCTCTTAAAAAAACGCTCGCCGAGTGTGGTCCTTTGTGAGGAATAAAATCACCGTTGTGTGGCAGCCCTTTCCCACGGAGCCGAGCGCCAGCCCGCTGTGCTCCGCAAGAGGCGCGTTCGGCGTTACGCGATGCCCAGCCGCAGCCTAAATACGCCGGCAGCGCCGCTCCCGCATTTGCGCGCTCCCGTATGTGCGCCGCCCCAGTGACCCTGTGAGGACGTACCACCACGTGTAAGTACGCGAAGTGGCGTGGATGTAGGAAATAAACATTCCTGGTTATCACATCTATAACGCTTTTTCACGTGAAAATACCTGGTTATGAGTAAACCACACGTTTAATCTCATTGGTTTTACTTTCCAAGCCATTAGGACAGGGGTGGCCCATCTTATCCGCAAAGGGCCGGTGTATATGCAGGTTTTTGCGATAACCTGTAGGTCAGCTGTTCAAACTCAGGTGTGAGGACTGTTCAGCCAATCAGTCCTCTAATTTGTAATATAATTAGGGAGTTGCAGCGAAAACCCGCATACACACCAGCCCTTTGCGGATAAGATTGGCCACTTCTGCATTAGGACATTTAGCATGCTGGAAATACAGTAAAGTCAGGAGCGACAGAGGGGCATGGATACCCTGGCAGATTCAGGGGGCCCAGCACTTGACAGGGGCCCTTGAATCCTGAAAATCTGTTGGGGGGGAGGGGCAAGGTGACATTTTATGAAGGGGCCCAAAATTTCCCGGTAGCCATAAGTAAGATATAAAGCACCATAACAAGGTGGATAGTAAATACATATTCATCACCCCTAATTCACCAGGCTAAATATGTCAAGGATTGTATATGTATAATATTTCTACATTAAAAACCCACACATTATATTTTGATATATATATGGATTATGTTATAGTAATTGTCGTGTGCGATTTGCATAAATGTTTTATTGGCATTTGGGGAAAAAATAATTGCATATCTTCAGAGGTTTGCCAGTATAATCGTAATGAACGAGAGCGTTCACATAATTCATATTGATGAATAACTAAAATGCCTTTAAAAAAAGTGTTCTGAAATTTAACCGCATATCCAGCAATTGTTGGTGTGAGCAACCTTTCAGAATAAAAGGCTCATTTTGCATAAAGACAGCAAATGGAAATTGTGGACCTTCGTAATTAATGTGTCATTCAATTTGCCAAGATAACGGGGACCAGAAGAAATGCAAGTTAAAGTGATGCATGCCTTAGGGTTTCTTTTACACGTATTAAGCGTGTATATAATCAAAGGGTAGTGATACAAAATTAAGGGATCTTGCTCTTTTAAAATGAAAATTGTATTAGTCAAACTTAATATTATAAGCTACTGAAATCTCTTACACTGTGAATCATTTATATACAGATAAATTAAATAATTGTGGAAATATCCATAGGTCTCTATCTGGTGCATATAACTGCTAGATATCAAAACCTTCTCTGAAATGTTAATGTTTCCTATAACTTTCACGATATTCCCTGGTAACAATGTCTCCCATATATAAGGGGCATATACTTAGTGTCTGGGAGGGTAGTGAAGAACACAGATACGATGCTGGTGATCAGTGTCTTATGGGTGTGGCCAAGCTTCAGTTTAATGCATCCCGACTGGTGTGTCCCAGGTGAATGACTACTTGATCATGAAATACACAACAAAGTAAGAATTAAACGGGGGGGGGTTACATGCGTTCGTCGCTCTGTGTGCACCCGAGCATAACCTGTCTTCTATACTCTCATCAGTTCGCTTCTAGGTGACTGGTTGCCCTGGTTTGGCTAAAAGGCTTTTTCTGTGACTACACGCCTTGGTTCCTTTTTCGCTTTCCAGTCCACAGAGGATAAAAGACAACCTGCATGTCCAAAACCGCCTTGTGGATTTTCAGAGGCCAATCCTAAATGCATGTCACAGTATGGTTTGTGACTGCTGTGGTCGCAGATCTTCAGTCTACGGTACTCAAGCACAGCCTTTAAGATATCATAGTCATTTACTTTGGTTTATAGACTAGTCTGCTTTCCAAATGATCATTTATGGAGGTGTTTACAATGAAGAAAGGCCATGAAATTCAGGGGCAGATTTACGCTTGAGTTATAGAATCCCCCCCAGTTAAGGATGTCCTCTGCATTGTTAGCAGTCTTTATGCTCAGTTGTCTTTCTGCTTATGGACTTCCAGTTGCTTAAAGAGTCCTATGCAGTAATGATGTGGCAGCTACCTACAGAGCAGTGGGTTGGTGCCGCTCGACTGCAGAAAGCCAAAGGGAAATGGCTGAGTGCCCCCCCCCCCCCCATCGTCACAAACGTGTTTTGTTATAACGGCTCTCTACACAATGCATTCAGCATTCACAAAGTCAAGTATTCATTTTTCCCCAGGAGGGTCAACAAGCCACAACATGGCTACACTAATTAGGGAAATGTACGACTCTTACGTTCAGTTATCTGAACAATAAATAAACACACCGATACCATTGTCAGTTAACAAATCAGTCACTATAGCGACATATAGAGATAACTGTAACAGATAATCTCTGGCTTTGAAATGTTACCATTAAATATTTGTGTTGAAAATAATTTTTCGGCTTGCTTAATTATTTATCTATAACTGACACCGTAAAGATAGATAGATTATTATCAACTGCATCTCTTTCTTCTTTGCATTTTTACCCCATCTTAAGGGGAAAATAGTTTTAAGTCACACTTTGACTCCTTTCAGTTATCAATCAGGTTCCAACAGGTCAGTTTTAGTTACAATGAATATCTTTTTTTGACGTGCTAACTTTAGTATAAGAAAGACTGATTTTTTTTCCATCTGATAACGCGTAAAAGTTCAGCGTTGTGTGGTCCAGTGGATGTGTGGCATGTCGATGGAGGTCTGACAGCCTGACAGACAGACTATGACAAAGATGACGTGCTGTACGCCTGTGATGGCGGTGAGGAAGGGGGACAATGTGAGAGAAGGAGGCTCACTGTAGATTTGGCTCCATGGAGGAACTCGCTACCAGTTAATAGGAGGAGGAGTATTTTGACAACATAATTTGAAATCCAGCAGGAGATTTTCAAGCAACAGTGACTCACCTTCTACAGACAGTCTCCCCTTCCTCCGTTGGTGGTAGATGGGATGTCATCCCGTCCTTTGTAAGCCCAGAGCAGTCATGGGTGAGTGTGAAAAACATAAAATTATCTTCAATCAAACATTTAAAGGAAACCTGAAAACTGTACCAGCATGATACAGAACGTCAGACTTTTAAACAAACGATCGCGTATTCAGTATCCGAAGTTGAAAAAGGTGCAATTCACCTGCAAAGCATGATTATAATTAATATCAGGCATAGATCGACTGCTAATTTTAATTCATGTAGCGTAGCGCCGGTTCCTCTCTGCTTGGCACTCGTTAGCTAAATGACTGAGAGTGTTCCGATAATTCCACACGTTGATGTCGTGTAATCCATCACCATCAGGCTTGCATGGCCACCACCGTATCACCCAAAGTAAGATTAAAGACAGGCGTCACCTGTGACACGAATAAGACCATGGAATGAGTGAAGGATATTACAGAAAGACCGAATGAAGAATGAAGTTATTTTCTTTTTGTACTCCTCACAATCAAGGATCAGAGCTGAAGATGCTCCACTCTCCTCAGCATGGTTTAGAATCAAAGGGTAACTTTTTTCAAGGAATGTCAGTATTACTAAGCAATACACATTATTATCACTTTCACTCATGACTGTTTTTACATGATGAACCAATGTTTTTCATCCCAGTCCTCAGGGACCCGAGGCAAACCACATTTTTGCTCCCTCCCAGCTCCTAGTATACCTGAACCAAATGATCAAGCAATGTAGAACACTGGATACCTGGTACAGGTGTGTTGGGAACCAGGAACCGGGAACAAGTCAAAATGTGGACTGTCCAGGGGTTTGAGAAACACTGTGAGAAACCGTGAGTTACCTGGTTGTCTAGGGGTCCCTGAACACAAAATATTTCTTTACAGATATGTACAAGGATGGGCGGCATGGTGGTGCAGTGGTTAGCACTGTTGCCTCACACCTCTGGGACCCGGGTTCGAGTCTCCGCCTTGGTCA
>JAODJX010000097.1:25190642-25200981 GCA_026776945.1 Isichthys henryi | reverse complement strand
CCCATCCTGGGTTGTTCCCTGCCTCGTGCCCATTGCTTCCGGGATAGGCTCCGGACCCCCCGCAACCCAGTAGGATAGGCGGTTTGGAAAATGGATGGATGGATGTACAAGTATCATATGTTATCATTTGTGGTTTATTATAGTTGGGTTTTACTAGTCTCTATGTTAAAAAGCCAACATACATATTTATGAGATTTAATAGTCACTTTTATGTCAGTAAAAGCGAGCTCCAGTAACACAGATTTACATAACTCACTTTGCTGAAAAAGTCCAGTGATGGCCTTTAGTCAGAGGAAGGGAGGAGCTTCTCGCAAATCTTGCACACTTGCACACTTTCTTTTGGTCCTTGAGATTATAAGGAGTTGGCAAACACGTAAAGGCACACAGGAGGTGCGGTCCTGGTGTGAGACAGCTGCATGCGTAACTGTCATTGCACAACTTCAATAGATGTTGTAGTATTACTAGACCTGAAAGCAAACAATAAGTATTGTAATTCAATTAACTGTAAATCTGCAAGTGAATCTTGTAGTGATTTGTGCCCATTAACAGCATTAGGAGGTACCCCCATTTCAGGTACGTGCAGGGACCTTGGGGTGCCTGAGCACCTTCCTGAGTACCTGCCCAGTACCTGCCCGAGTACCTGGCTGAGTACCTGCCTGAGTACCTGCCTGAATCAGCGGTTAACACCATAACAGATTGTAATGGACATTTTGTTCAACATACAACCGGACATGGTATACCACAGACATGGTATTTTAAAATAGCATACAAAGTATTTTTTCTCAATCAAAGTATTCCTGTATGGACTGTTTTTGACAATCCCACCCCCCGTTTGAGTACCTCCTCTGAAAAAGTCTTTGCACGCCACTGCTCCTGATATAATTAGTATTACCAACTTTTTGCCACTGTATATTTGACCAATCACACACGTTCATCTAAGACTAACATGAAATGCTCCAAAGAACAAAGTAACACCTTAATGCCCATGACTTCTCTGGGGCAGTCAATTGCACCCGCAATGTCTCCTAATGTAAGCGACCCTCTCCTGGGTTCCTGTTTCATATTAGTGGCAGGAACACATATTTAATTACTCCACATTCACAATAAACTAAGATAAACAACTTACATCTACAAAACTGATTTGTAAGGTACTATGTGGGTATAAGCAGTCCCTAAATGAATACTAAACATACTGCACTCAATAACAATTCAATTATTTGTGGTACCTACAATGCTGGAATTTTTCATAAAACTGTATTGTTTTGTAATGCATTTATGGTATGTATTTGGCAGCATTTTACAATTCAGCACGTAGAAGAACAGTATTAAGTACATTAAACAAAGGTGGCTGGAAAACAGCACGATCCAATAAACTCCATCCATCCACCCATCCATTTTCTATACCCGCTTGTCTTATGCAGGTTTACGGGGTCTGAAGCCTATCCTGGAATCTACAGGTGCAAGGGAAGGAATAACCCAGGATGGGGCTCCAACCCATCACAGGGCACACTGCAAAGCATGTTTTTGGAATGTTGGGGGAAACTCGAGTAGCAGGGAGAACATGCTCTCTACACACTATACACATGTAGAGCTGGGGCAAAGATTCAAAACCAGGCAACAGCAGTAACCAGTGCGCCCCCTGATCCAGTATATTCTGCTACAAAAAAAACAGTTCATCATAGAAGAAAATTCATTCACCACATAAAAACACAATGCGCATGTTTAATTAAAAAGCAGATTGTTAATTACCTCTAAATACTGCTAACAGCCATATCTAAAGATAGACAAAATGTTAAGATATTTTGAGTAAAACTAAAATTACGTTTTATGGGGGAATATTGCAGAGCATTTGCCCATAGGCAATGTGTTACGACACTTTCACAGCCTGATATAACAGATTGTCAAATACGCGGTGGATTATCCAGATCGCGTCTGAAATGCGCCCATGTTGCCTTCAAGATTTTGTGCATAATTGTGGCCTGGAAAGTCGTATGGAGATTCAGGGGACATTTGTTACTAAACTAAATTTTGGAAAGGGCACATTAGCTTAGGGGAGAGAACGCAGTTTTTCACACTTGTCAGAAAAAGTTTCAATGAAACGTCCACAGTATGGCTATAAAGTCTGTTATAGTGGGTGTTAGGTCTATATTGAAGTATTTTTATCAAAATGTTTGTGATATAAATATGTAAATAGTGCACAAAAAGCCCTATAGATATGAAGGCAAATTTTAGTTTTGCTTCTTAGTGTCATAATATTTTGAAAATACTGGAAATCTCATACCTTATACTTTAACGCCACCTGAGAGCATATGGTTGTGTCAGCCATTTCTGTACAATTCTATAGTTTTAAACTGTAAAATTAAAAATTGCTCCTGAGAGTTTTATTAACACAAAAATGTTCTGAGGGCAGAAGGAAAAATGATTGGTTCAGAGATAACTAATCAGATTGTAGAGGGGGTGGGTTCAAGCAACTAAATGAGGCAGGACCAACCATCCAGATTTTTCGTCCTGCCCTCAGAACATTTTTGTGTAAGTAAAATTCCTACGAGCTTAAAAATAATTCTTAATTTAAATTAATGCTATATTTAAAATTATATTTTAAATGTTATAATAGTTTATACATCTTTTTGAAATGGTGAAATGTCTATGTTTACACAACTAGTTTCTAAACGACATTCATAACCAGAATTCTGCACATTTGGTAAATTAAATTTCTTATTTGCTATATTTAATAGTTATTGCAAGATTTCTGGATTATAGAACATTGTCTTACTGTTAGCAGAAGATGATTATTGTCTTTTTTTCTGTAGTTTACTGTGATAAACCCCACATATTCTTTGGAGAGCAGGGCATCATGCCTGGGAATCCCACAAAATGCCTGATTAATTCGTACAGAGTCAGAGAGCCTCCCCTGAATGCGATTTGTTTGAATACTCCTCATTCAGGATGTCAGAGAAAATATCAAAGATGAAGAAAAGGTTTTACTGGTTGTGTTTTACATCAGAATTATATTAATTAAAAACAGTGTTGGACGATATGAGATGTGCTCAGATGCTGATAGTGATATTGAAGGAGCCAGTTGTTTGGTCAGTCCTCACTTAAGGTTAGCCGAGACAGTCAGGCTTTGACTGTTTTATACTCTGCGAATGTCACAGGCAGCATACAAATGTCTTCATTTATCATTGTGCGCTATTTGGCTGTTTGCCACGTGCTAAGATAAACCGTCTGGATAACCGCCTAGCCACATGTGGCATGCTGAAGCTAGTCGTCTATCAGAACCTCCCGTCCACTTTAACGGTCTCCCTCCCGTTTGTGCCACAGATTTCTAGGTACGTTACGATTGATCACACTGCTCCTCGCAGCCACGACTGGTCACGGTGAAATATGAGACTCGCTGTAAACCTGTGTTTATTGGCCAGTAATAGTTTATTATTTACTCAGCCAGTTGGAAATCAATGAAGTTTTAGAGGCTATCTCGGGATAGGTGCCGCATCCCTGTGATTCTCACTCTTATTGTGCAGTCTGAGCTGGGCATCCTGCGGTCAGCCAGTGGTTTAGTCCTCCCTTGTTCCTGAAAAACTTTATGAGAATGCGATACGTGATATTGGCGGCAAACGAAAGCATCAGTTATAATGTTACCACCATTGCCAAGACCCAGCCTCATCTCCTGGATGGTGAGCAGGGCCACACCCTCATCTTAGTGTCTGACGGTGTGTGACAGCCCAAACTTGGATAAATGTAGGCAGGCGTCTGTGCCCCCTGTCGGCCACTATTGATGGCCTTTCGTACGACTCGATTCCCAAGCTTTCATTTGGAGCTGCCAGCTCTCACAGACGCCTGACCTATATCAGCGGCCTGTCCCCCTGCCCTCTATCACAGTATTTCAGCAGAAAGTTACATGAAGCCCTCTGCCCCAACGAAGGACACTGACGTGACCTGGATCACACTGTTTGTGTAACCAAAGCCTGTAGTCAGCTCCTTCATGAACCAGATTCCAATGTCATTCATAGCTGAGAGTGAGTCACTCTGGAATCTCTCTATAGTGTTTCAGACCTCAGCAAACTCACAGCATAAGGCAGAGGACCAGTATAAGCAGTTTCTACACTCTGTTACAACGTGCCTTGTGCCATTCCTCCTCCAGGAGGAATTTCATGTCAGATTTTTGCATCTCCTCAAAGATCACATAGGACGCTAACAAAAGCTACGAGCTGTGGGGGGTGGCAGGGCGAAGGAAGTACCGTACCTTTAAAACGGTGTAAGTGATTTTCACTGGAGCTGTCTGAGTGTCTCCTTTATTGGGAAAGCTGAGCTGTGTTTTGAGGTAGATCACTTGCAGCCTGTGTTACAGCTTCTTTCTAGCACATATGTGTGTTTGTTGGCCAGAGTTAATTGTTGTGGGGCTTTGGGACTCAGGGAATGAGAGTCAACCTCAGAGAGCCTGACACCGGACCTTGCCGGGGTGGGGGGATTCACTGGATTACGGGTGTCGGTGTTCAATTACAGTAAATGTCCGTGAGGTTGCGGTGACCGCTGCCCACCGAGTCTCTGTTATTACAGCAGGAGATGAAATGCTCCCCTGCTCAGAGGTGAATGAGGGCCTTCTCACCTCCTGCCAGCGAAGAATCCTCTCCTTTATGGAACATTGTTTGGGGGGACGATTTTAGCCAAACTACTTTGTTAAGCCTGAGCAAAGGTCACCCACTTTGAGCCAAAATAAGAGACAACAGAAGTGAAGCTGGGAGGAGAGGAGTGTTAAATCATGAAGCTGTTAAATCATTACCTGCCCTTTTCCACACTGTTTGACATTATGGATGATAGGTTTATGATGATCTCCACAGACAAGTGGCACCATTAAAGTTCTCTAAAATAACATTGCTGTCATAGACAGGTCTTACAACACCTGTAAATACACAGTAATGCTACAAAGGGTACCTAAACCCTGGCAATTTAAGAAAAAAACATTTTAAATATCAATATAATATAGATGCAGTGCTTGGAGAAGCTCGCCAGTCTTCATTGTTCAGTAAAACAAAGCCTCCAATGAATATGCAAAGACGTGGTGCTGCCAAAGGCATTAAAGGATTCCATTCCTCTATAGTTGGCCATAAATTTTGTCTACATCTGCAAAATGTACAAAACGCTATATGAAGTCTTCAGCAATGAGTAGGTCGCCGTTTACCTCCTGCAAGCCGTCATTACAATGTTTGCCTCTTTCTCTTTTAATTTCTACACTGAGGCACAGCCAAAGTTGGGGGTAGGCGGCGTCTGCCTGCCTGCCTGCCCAGAGAGCTCTGACGGTAATCTTCAAGCGTGCCTGGAACAAAAGATACAGTAATAAGAGGCTTTCGGTGCCACAACAAAGATTTCTTTGAAGCTCCGAGGGCTGTCTGCAGAAGGTTGCTTGCTTGTGAGGTAATCAGCAAAGCAGTGTCCACTGCACAGCATCGTGTAACGGGGGAGCTGAAGGTGATGGGATCTCAGAAAGTTCAGGGGTTCCTAAAGGTGACAGGATCTCTGACCTCCTGAATGAGATACATGAGCTTATTGAGCTTATTCTCTGTTCTTTGACTGGTAAAACAAAAAGTTATAATGTTGATATCAGATCATCAAGGAAATGTAATTTGGGCCAAAAAGGTATGTCTGGATGAGAACTGCAGTATTACCAGTAAACAGTTATGTTTGGAAGCTGTTTGAGCTGTGACATCTGATTTGGAAACTTTATTATTATGATGTTCCGGAAAGGTTCTGAAAATTAATCCCATAATGAACAAAGTTAGTATGGAGTAAGTTTGGTCCTGCACTTTCATATATTGTCATGTCCTTAGATGGGGAAAGTGAGGGACAATGCAGATGCATTGAGGGAGCTCTGCGTTGTGCTTCAGTGACTGAGAAAACTCTAAGGCGAGTTCGCCCACGATATTACGGACGTCTTACTTGCCTTTCTCTTAGCCAGGCCCGTTGGGGTTCTGTGGGTTTTCCCGGGGTGTTCTCACATCGGTTATCGAAGGACGTGTTGAAGGGTAAAGCCACGCTATCTGAAGCTTTCCTTCACATTCACACCCCTGGAACCCCACACTCCCACATCGGGTGTTCCACCTCCCACGTACAGCTCACCCTCTGCATGTTAAAGAAGCGCTCCCCTATCCCTTTCTGTTTACAGCGTTGCGTCTCTGTCAGGAGGCTTACCAGAGGCACATTATCCATGTCTGTGGCCTGCGCAGGTTAATAGCAGCTATTTATCTCAGTCCAATAATGCAGACCTCAGAACACAGTCACTGTGAGCAAACATGCCGGAGTACAGTCGGGCCTTTTTTAGTTAAATATCCAGTTATTACGGTTCATCCTCATAAAACTTTCTCTGTGTTCCAAAAAAGAGGTAGTTTTGTTTTCATGCCCAAGGGGAACCTAGAATTGTGGATGGCTGTGCTCTCTAGCCCTGGGGCAAATGTAAGCAGAGGCATCTCCCTGTTTTGCTTAGAAATCCTTTGAGATTAGTCTTTTATTTATTTATTTATTTATTTATTTTGCTACCTAGCTTGCAGTGAAATTCAACCTGAACATTAGCTATCAACCAGGGTAAGCGGTTGAAAGATGGACGGATGGATGGACGGATGAAGAAATGGATGGACACTATCTATCAGTAACAAACTGGCTGTTGAGGGAGATAAGCAGGGAAAGATGATAGGCCCAGGTCTGTTCCTCCGTTCCTCCTCCTTCGTTTCTGCCTCTTTCTTCTCACTGTTCCTTGGCGCTTCTCCCCTTCCTGGGCTCAACAGGCAGAGCCATGGCGCTGGGTGCCGCGTCTGCCGCACGGTGGAAGCCCCCAAAGGCGGATGTTTCTAATGGGGTGGGCCAGCTCACGCTCACTGCTGAGGAACATCACTGTCATCCGCATTTAATTCCCCCCCATCCCCTCCGTCTTTTACCGTGTCTCTGCCGAATTATTCCCACCGCTGGCTTCCGTGGCATGGTCTGCTTCCTCCCGCCAAAGTGTCTGTTGCTCGCCAGCGCCCCCCCCGCCCCCCTTTTGCTCGGCAGCAGGAATTGCAGCCATGGAAACGAATACATCACGGCTAGAAGCAGCTCTTCTCGCAAGCTCACATTCTGCATTGCACCTCCGGATCCGCGGGCTGTCGAATTTGGCGCGATGTGCTGCCTGGCATCCGTGTAGCTTTTTAGAGGGATTCTTCCGAACACTGAAGCTCTCTGTACTCCCTGCTTAGCAGGTCCAAAACCACAGACGTCCCAGTACAACCTGTTGAAGAATTGCAGGAGTTCAGACACACAGCTTACAACAATAGGCATTATTCATGCCACCCCTGGACATAATCACACTATCTAATAAAAATACTTGTATTTAAAATGTTAATTTGGCTGTCCAAATTATCTTCAATAACTGAGACCTATCAAGTATCTTCGATAACTGAGACCTTTTTGATTGTGATATTGGCATTCACGCTGTGTGGGATTTTTATATTTTTCTAAAACATTCATTGTTCAGCTAAAAAGAGAGGGGGAAAGTATTATATTTTACATTTTGGCCAGGCTGTGTGTTTTGTACTAATAAGGTAATAACATTGGTTTCTCTAAGAGGATAATTGCCTTTCCTTTAAAATGGACTGCTATCCTTGTATATAATCTATCAGCAAATGCTTTGGTCAGATAAAAGCTGGTAAATTCTTTCCTTATTTAAGGCAGGGCCCTCTCTAAATGCAGATTATTTGACCTTTAGAGACACGCGGCCTTGGTAAAGAGGCTCATTTTGTTCCTTGAGCTTTTAAAATGGCACTATATTCCTTCACCCTAAATGCAGTATAATAGATCCTAAAAGCCAGCGGCTGCTTTGACAGGTTTTAAGAGGTTGTTTTTAATATCGGGGGACGTGGAGCGAAGGTGACCTTGAAGTATGACTTGAATATTCAAAAAGAAACCTACTTTGATTGAAGATGTAATTAAATGGCGTTTTCCAATAAAATCAGAAACGCGGTCCTATCTCCCATTTTCTGTGAGTCGGAAGAGATTGTAGGACAGTCTTTCTCAACCCGGTCCTCTTGGACCCCCAGACGGTTCACGTCTTTGCTCTTACCCCCCTGCTGCCTTCTAGGCAGCCCACATTTTGAGCTGGGAAGTAACAAAAACATGGACTGTCTGGTGGTTCCCGGGTTGGAAAACATTGCTGTAGGAGATAGTGCTGCCCCCATAGTCCCTGAGGTCCAGTGGCCCCCGGGCCGGGTCTCTTTGAGGCGACCCATTACCTTTGCGCCCAGCAGTAATTCCTCCAATAATGGGGAGTCCCCAAAGCCCCTGTTCCCATTTTGTGCTATTGGACGGGGATTAGTAATCCCAGAAAGGTGAGGGGGTGTTAATGGAGCCTCAGAGCCTGAGCCATAATTCGGGAGGGGGCCCTGTGTATGCACCTAGCGACAGCGTTCATTAGTGGCCCCACGTTGGCCTGTGGGGCCCCAGGATTCATCAGCTGCCTCCCTTTAATTGCCTATTAGGTATATCTGCTTCCCAGAGGCTTCTGGGTGGCTGCTTGGGTTCCTCCTCATGACAGAAACTGTGTTGTTCTGCAAGGAAGCTGCAGAATGAACCCCGGCATCTGGCCTGTTTCTTCTTTGGTATTTAAGACATGCTAGGATGCAGGTTTTCTGCTAATCAAAATGTTAGTGTTTGTCACTTAGCATTCAGATTTACGATGTTCATACGAAGCTTTGGGAATGTGTGTTGTCAGTATTCGATGGAAGCCATGTTTTACTGGACAGTGTGTTCATTTTTTTTTTTTTCTTCACTGACCTTTTGCGATGCAGTATCTGTCCTCTTATCTGACCGCCGCCATCTAGAGGAAGGCATGTACATTCCCTCACCCCAGCCCCCGAGTCTCTCATTGATCCATCCTCCCGCTTTCGCTTGTTAAGGCCGCATTGCTCATCTCATACCGCTATGTCATGGCTTTGACTTGGGGCTTCTGTAATTGTGACACTTGCATCCTCGGCCCCTGTCGACTCGGCGTGCCAAACACATGTGGCCGCAGACCGCTCCCGCTAAGCATAACTCTGAATTTGTTACAATTTCCTCCTGGGTCTTCCGTCTCCATGGCAGCATTTAATGAAGAAAGATCATACAGGAAGTTGTGATCCCTCCCAGGAAGGAAGTCAGAGCAGCTTTGTCTCAAAAACGCTCCACAAAACATCACTAGGAATCTAGCTAAATATGAACTACTGTGAGATGTTCCTCACATGCATTCTTAATGAAAGAAATCGCTTTAAACTCTTAGTTTATTATTAATTTTCCTGCAGTTTTCCCATGATATTACAATATTAGGGGGTTGGCTGGTATTTTCTGCTTGTTTACGCTGTGAATTTCCTCTCTAACCCACCACACTGCCTGTCTCCCCCACGGCTCATAAGCAATTCTGTGAGTGACTCCTGAGTGCAGCAGCCACCCTGTCTGAGAGCGGGCGGCTCAGAGCACAGATGTGTATTTCTCAGGCACAACTGTCTGCAGCCACCCAGGAATCTCTAGCTGATTAGTCCCACCATCTCTTGCCTGAGTTAATAGCTGATTTGTCCCCTCACTAGTGGATCCTAATCAGAATTCAGGCCGTTGAGTGACTTGACTCGGGTTCAAGCCGCACTCGGGATGACCGGCCAATATCACCCAGTGATACGTTTTCTCAATGGTAATTTTGTTACATATTGCATAAATCTGTTTATATATTACATTTTGATAACATAAGATTAGTGGGCCGGCACATAAGACAGGACTAGTGTTGATAAGCATTGGAATTGGATTTCATTTGCACCTATTTCATATTTTCAGGTAATTAGCTATTAAAATGTCAGCAGAAAGTTCCTCGCCAGCAAATGGCTGTAGCAGAAATGAGAAAATAAGTATTATTGACATGTTTCATTTTGCAGCTGCACTAAATCAAGACATGAGGGCTTTAGATCAGCAATAGTGGCACAGAGCCTCTTGTTGGGACTGAATGTGACCGAGCCCACCAGCCAAGTGACATGATACAGAGAGCCCCCAGAATGCACGGTGCTGCCTGGTGTGCCCTTGTGTGACCACTTATCTTTAATTTCTATCTCACCCTGTATAAGTTACTCACCTTGAAAAATTTGCTGGCCTTAGGTCATTCACTCACCAGGAACGGCAAAAAGCCAGCATGTCCGCAATACACTCAGTCAACATAAATAGCACAAAGCCAGCATGTTTGGATTACACTCACTCACCATAAATTACACTAAGCTGGCACATCCGTGTTACACTCACTCACCATAAATGACACTAAGCTGGCACGTCCGTGTTACACACACTCACCATAAATGACACT
>JAODJX010000097.1:25158041-25185238 GCA_026776945.1 Isichthys henryi | reverse complement strand
GCCCCCTGCCTCGTGCTCTGTGATGGACAGGCATCCCGTCCAGGGTGCCCCCTGCCTCGTGATCTGTGATGGACAGGCATCCCTTCCAGGGTGCCCCTGCCTCGTGATCTGTGATGGACAGGTATCCCGTCCAGGGTGCCCCCTGCCTCGTGCTCTGTGATGGACAGGCATCCCGTCCAGGGTGCCCCCTGCCTCGTGATCTGTGATGGACAGGTATCCCGTCCAGGGTGCCCCCTGCCTCGTGATCTGTGATGGACAGGCATCCCGTCCAGGGTGCCCCCTGCCTAGTGCTCTGTGGTAGACTGGTATCTCATCTAGGGTGTACCCCAGATTTGTTCGCTATGCTGCTGAGAATAGCCTCCAGAAGCCCTTGTGGCTCTGACTTGGATAGATGTTTTGCTACAGACCATGGAAAAGACAAACAGAGTTGCATTGTGGGATGGCTCCTGGTAGCTTGTGGGAATCCATCATCACATGGTTAGAGCCTGTGGGGGCTATTTCCTAGTAAGGGTCCCTCACCGTCACCCATCAGGCTGTAGACAGAAGGCAGGGAGCCTCTCATTTACTACCGTTTCATGCTCTGAATTTCGATTGGACACCGGATGATTTAAGCGAAGGAACGCTAAGCACTCCACGCCGGTTATTAGTGAAGCCGGCTGAGGTGTGCAGGGCGCCCCTCGACCGAATGCTCTCCCTTAGTACAATCTGCTTTACTATCCTGACAGATGCAGTTAAGTCACCCGTCATTATTCCTCCAGAATGCTCTGTCGGAGTCTCACAGCCATGCTAGTTGGCATATTGTGACAGTGAGCGTCAGTCTCAGAGAATGGGCATCTCAGAGGGAGACTGTGAGTGTGTGATGTGTGTGTATGTGTGTGTGTGTGTGTGTGTGTCATTCACTCAAAGAATTCACTGAAACATGACATGGCAAATTCTGAAGGCTAGTTAAATGAGTGATTGATTAATGCTATATATCAGCCCGATTTTAACATGTACTAAGATTAATCCTTAAATGTGGGTAGCAGTATATTAAGACTACAATTTCAAGCCTCATAGTTACTATAATTATTACTGAAAATTTGCCTTGATTTACTCTGCAGAAAAAGTGGTTTATAACGGGTTATGGATAACGACTTTTAAAGAAGGATATTTATACTTCCTGCTTTTCTCTGCAGTTCTGTGTGAGCACAGTGTTCCATCAGAGACCTGAGCTCACCGGCATCGACGTGTTGAATGTAGCTGCCGCTGATGGCGTGCTTCAAACAAGCCTATAAACAAAAGCGTTTGAACATGGAAGACATACCAGCGAATGGGGGGTGGGGCGGGGGCAGGCTTGGAGGAAAGACGAGGATGATGAGTGAGGAGGAAGGGCTTCTCAGGAACACAGCGAATCCACGAGGGAGGAAGAGGGACGCTGGGCTGTCAGTCAAAGCTGAACCGAATTTAAATAACAGCCGGGGCTCTGACCCACCCACAGCCACCCACAGAGTAAAACAAAAAGCATGCTTTATGTATTAATACTGACATGACATGCGATGGTAAATGTTGTAAATAAAAGTTTGGATAATTTCCCAGAATCCTCTATTCCAGGGCTGCATTTCTATACACTCGACAGGTCCTGTATTATCCAGTGGATGCAGGTTGTGATGAAATGGGACTTTAGAGCAGTAAAGCCATCATCTTCCAGCCCTTGGTGCACATCTCAGCTCGGTGCAGGAGGAGAAAGAAGGACATGCCCTTTGCTGATAGGACGACCGCGAGAATCGTGTCATCCCTGACTTATCCTAACATGACACAAGACATTTGGGCAGAGATCTTTTTTTTCCCCTTAGATACCCATCAAACAAGGACCATCTCTGATTATCTGCCCCGGTGATTATGGTGCTCTGAGGGCTTCCACTGTTTCTACTAGGTGCAGCTGACCTTTTCATCCAATGAATGACCCGCATGAAGCTGATCTCTGCACCTTCCCGACTCCTGAGCTCTGTGTGTTTGCCACACCTGCCTGGGGTGAATTTTGGGCAATTTAAGATGCAGTGAAGGCGATCTGGGCAGTGAGTAACTTTTGAAGGGCACCAGGGAAATGAGGAAGATGTGACCCCCTCCCCCAGGTGCCAAAACAATAAAGAGGTACACAGACAAAGACAGGAAGAGCGTAGAAGTAGGGGTTTGTGTTGAGAGAGTGAGAAGATGCTTGGGACTGACAGCCACAAAATGGGACACAGCACTGTCTGAAACGTGCATCTGAATCAGGAGCCGTGAGAGTTCCTTTTAGATGCGGAAATGTGGTATAACAAGCTTTGTGTGAGACCCCGCTGATCATACCTCAGTGACTGTTTGCTGTTACTTCTGTTCCTGTGAAGGACTTGTTCCCGTCATTGCTTGCATGTTAAATTATATTTAGATGAGTGTACAGACTGTAAAAAGTCAAAGTTCCCTTTTAGATTATGTTTAAATGAAGGATAAATTTGAATTAAATATATAGTTCTGAGTGGATGACTTTCAGCTGAACTCTACATTTCTTTAATGTTTTCCAGCAAATTCTTGGACTCCGTGTGAGAGAGAATAAGTGGGACATGCTTAGTGCGGGCTCGTATTTCCTTGAGCGATTTATTCTCTCTCTCTGTTTACAAGGGCTGGGCTCGCCTTTTATGCTCCATGCTTCAGATAAAGGGAGACGGCGTGCTGGGAAACTGGGACAGTGTGAGGCCTCGCTAAGCCGTGCAAGCCGCAGGTTTATGGGACGAAGGCGACGGCAACGCTTCCAGGTGCCCGCGAGGTGCGCTGGGCCTGCACCCGCCCGCTTCTGGGGATGAAAACCTGAAGCCTCTGCTGATACCTGTGCAAACTGGCTGCCCTCCAGCTGTAAGATGAGGGCTTTATGCTCGCTGACGCACAGGCTGACGCCGTGGGTGTTCATCCTGAGCATCGAGGGTCTTCCTGTCCTGGCACACTGACCTGCTGCCTTCTTGTGGTGCAGGAGTCGGCCACAGGTCTCTGCTCCATGACTTGTCAAGCACAAGGCTCCCTGAAACGTGTTTAGATCTTAGTCCCAGCTGGAAACAGCGTGGGAGTCAGCTAAAATGCTAGACATAACACAGGGTTCAATTCAGCTGCAGGGATGGATAGAGAGAGAGAGAGAGAGAGAGAGACTGAAACCTTTCACCTACACTGTCAGAAAAAAGTAGCAATTTGCACCTTTGAAGGTACAATTACTTGTCACTGGAGCTGTAACATCAAGGGTCTGCCAGTTGAATCCTAGCTGTAGGTAAATGTACCTTCAAAGGTACAGAAGTGGACTCTGAGGCATATTATTGTACCATTGGGGGTACATTAATGTTGCTCGTACCTTAGGGAACAAACCTGTACCTTCTTTGTATGACATCGCCTGTGTTTTCAAGTCTGTTACATGTTTAAATGACTGACAGATCCTGTCCTTCTCCTCATCATAATCAATACGAGAACTTAAGATAACGCTTGACGTGTCAGTCATTCTTTAGTATGCATAATGGGAGTCAAAAGGGAAGGAGAGTGGAATATGAGTTTGAGACTGGCCCTTTAACATACACCCTGTGCAAAAAAATTGGCCAAACACAAATTGCACAACATTAACGGGACCCTATTATGCCTTTCTGGTTTTTCCCTTTCCTTTAGTGTTATGGAGCTTTATGTGCATGTAAATAGTCTGTGAAGTCTTAAGGCCAAAGTACATGCCGAAGGTAATATCTCTCCCCACAAAAACAATTCTTCGATAACCTGCTTGAAATGCCTCATTGGAATTCCAGCCCTTACTTCTACAACATGGTGAGGTCACCCTGTAACACAATCCTTATTGGCTGCCTACCTGCAAGGATCTCTCTGCAGAACAGGGGCAAAACGTGTAGGGCAAGCTGAGCAGTTGGGCAAGCAGACCAATCATAGCACACTGGGCTCATCGAGGGTAAATTCTGAAATAGAGATGTGCAGTATGACAGAAAAATGTGTTTTTGGAACACTGAAGCACGTAGACCACAAAAATAAAATTATGAGCGGTGAAAATGAGCATTATACGTCCCCTGTAAGCTTTGGCCCAATATATTTTACCCAGGAGTATATGTAGTGGATTATCATGTGATGCGGAATCCTGTTTGAATGGTCAGCTTCTCTTTGGTTGAAATGCACAGACACAGTGTGTCTTCCATAGATCCCTGTGACCTGAACAGCGCCTGGTGCTGACTGCTGTTGTTTCTGTGTCTGTCTGTCCCGCAGGGGCAGTCAGGGCATCCAGTATCTTCCCCATCCTCAGTGTGGGGCTGCTCTTCCTCGGGGGGCTGTGTGTGGCTGCCAGTGAGTTCTACAGGAACCGGCACAACGTCGTCCTGAGTGCCGGAATCTTCTTTGTGTCTGCCGGTGAGAACGCCTCCATCTTCACTGGGATCAGGGACGCTCTCAGGAAGCCCCTTAAGGGCCTGGATCTGAGTGTAGTGGGTGCTTTAAGACAGAAAGAGACCTGGCTTCATTTTTGGTGACACACACGATGACATTTATATTACATTTCATTTATTTAGCAGATGCTTTATCCAAAGAAACATATAATTGACAAAACCGGGTCAGCCAGTCCCTGTAGCATTTGGAGGATAGGGGCCCTGCTCAGGGGCCCAACAAAAGAAATGTTCTGTCAACCATGGGAACCGTCGACCTTCTGCTTATACGCACAGCACCCCATCCTTAGTCTCTGTACTGCCTTCACAGATGTGTATAGGGTCAGATGGTGTATAGGGTCAAAATGGCTTTGAAAGTGCCATCCTGGTATGTGTGAACTCGAGACCCCGCTGTTGACATGGTAAGGGAACGTTGACTCTGATTAAACAGCGGGCTGCAAATCTGCAATCTCCTTGTTGATTAAATATTTACAGCGTGTCATTAGGCAGTAGCAATGCTGAAATTTGGCTAATTGAAGCCCCTGATGGAGGGGCCACGTAATGTCAGGCAATTAAAATGTTGTGCCTGTTTCTATGCCATCGAATACAATATAAATATAATCTGTTCTTGCTCATACTGCAAAGTTTAGCTTATTTTTTAGGGGAGGAGAATTATTTTTTCTCACATGGAGCATTTTGCTGTACATCTGTTAAGTCCACCACTCTTAAGACATATGGAATTCTGGGAAATCCATGTGTTACTCCTGTCTGTGTTGTTTTTTTTTTTTTTTTTTTGGGGGGGGGGGGTAAACTGTGTGATGGAACCGGCTGCATGTTCTGCTCCCCTCCTCCAGGCCTAAGCAACATCATCGGCATCATAGTGTACATATCGGCAAACTCTGGCGACCCCGGACAGAGCGACTCCAAGAAGAGTTACTCGTACGGCTGGAGCTTCTACTTCGGCGCGCTCTCCTTCATCGCGGCTGAGATGGTGGGCGTGCTCGCCGTGCACATGTTCATTGAGCGGCACCGCAAGCTGCGGGCCAAATCGCGCACCGAGCTCATCAAGAAGTCCAGCCTGGGCCGCATCCCCAGCTACCGGTACCGTTTCCGCAGGCGCTCCAGCTGCCCGTCCAGCGAGCCGCACTCCCGCGACACCTCCCCCCTGGGCAAGGCCTTCGCGGGCCCTCCCGCCAGCGCCGCCGACATCTCCATGTACACGCTGTCCAGGGAGCCCAGCAAGTTGGCCATGAGTGCCCTGCTCAACTCGGAGAGGGAGTTTCTGCAGGCGCATAACTCCATGCCCAAGGACTTCAAAGACAGTCTGCACAGTAACACAGCCAACAGGAGGACCACCCCGGTGTGAGAGCCATCCAGACAGACGGAGAGCAGGAGGGAAATAGGGAGGCGAGAGCAGAGGAGGAGGAGGATGCCAGCTGTATTGCTGAGGCTGTCAAAACAGAACCACTGAGGTCAAAAGCCAAGCAGCTGCTTTCAGTCTGTAGGGTTGGAACTTCTTTATATATATATATGTATATATATACATACTATAAATGTTGGTGCTTCCTTGATTTAGCTTTTCCAGTCACTGTTATCTTCTGTTACAACCCCACACATGGTCAGACCCACCAAGGACTAGCTACTGGAAAAAAGGAACAATTTCATTTCTCCCCTCCAACTTGTGAAAGAGTGTGAAAATGTAATAAGTCAGCAGGTTCTCTTTTAAAAGGTGAGCAGTGTGTGACATTGGGGGGAGGGAAGGTGTTTGTAGTGCAGGTGTATCTGTTGGCTGAGAAGCACATGCTGCTGAGGTATCAGTGAGCGGGCCTGCATGTCTGATCTGGGCTGAATGCCTCGTTGGGAGATGACTTTACCCAGCAGCCTTTGCTGTCCTATTGGCTATACATCAGCACCAAGTCCGGGCTGGTGTCAGATATGTCACCACTAACACCCTGACCATGTGACCCTCACTTTTTTTTTTTTTTTTTTACCGCCCTAAATGTCTATCAGGATGTCCCCCTTTTTTTCTTGGTTCCAATAGATGTGAAAGCCATTTTGTCCTATTACCAAGTCAGTAGTATCATATTATGCAATAAGAAAAATGTATTTGAAGAGAACAATAAAGTTAGCCTCTCTATGATTAGTAATGTTTTCTGTGTTGCTAGACTGATGTGGGCATGCTCATGTTCCAAAGCATGGGAATCTGTGGTGAGGTATGGTTTAATACCGTTGTATTTCATGATGCCAGCCAGTCACAACCTCAGCCAGGCAGGCAGGCAGGCAGACACAACCTCAGCCAGGGAAACACAACCTCAGCTAGGAAACATCAGGCAGGCAGGCACAACCTCAGCGAGACAGGTAGACACAACCTCAGACAGGCAGACACAACCTCAGCCAGGAAACATCAGGCAGGCAGGCAGGGAAACACAACCTCAGCTAGGAAACATCAGGCAGACACAACCTCAGCCAGGCAGACACAATCTCAGCGAGACAGGTAGACACAACCTCAGCCAGGAAACATCAGCCAGGCAGGCAGGCAGGCACAACCATCTGCCAAGCAGGCAAGCAGAGACAACCTCAGCCAGGAAACCAAGGCCAGCCAGGCAGACACAACCTCAGCTGGCCAAAGAGACACGTCAGCCAGAATCATCAGCCAGTCACGTCAGCAACAGTTGGACACATCTGCTCCAGACAAGGGTCCTTCTACTACCCGAAACCATCCTTTACTCATTTATTCACTCCTTCCCCATCTGCCCCTGAGACGGGTGACCCTCTGCTACAACAGAACAAGAAGCCCAATGTATCCTCAAAAAACGACACCCAATACACAGGATACCTGCATTTCTGCTTCAGATGGAGCTCACTTTCAAGCCCCCTCTGTTCTCCTTATGAAGCATGTTTCATTCCTCCTTCCCTCCTGCACTGGGAACACCTCCTTTATAGGACACTGCAGGTCCACCATTAAACAAATAAATCAAATAGACTTATCTCTGTTCACCAAAAACCTTTACTTGTTGCATTTTACTTTGGTAACCATTAATCAACAGAAGTCAAACGATAGCAAAAAAAAAAAAAAAAAAAAAATCAGTCATTATTCCCAAAACCATTTGTCCAAGTCAACAAAAGCGATAAACATTTCAAATAAATGAATAAAACTGACTTTGGAAAACAAAAGCATCAAAAGTATAGGAAGGACATGTGCAAATTCTTTCATCCGCATGTTCAGTAATTTCTGTATGAAACTAAATACATTTTGTGTATTTTTAAATAACATTTTACACAAGGTACGAAGTAGTCAAAGTAATATACAGCACACAAAGTGTTAAAAAAAAAACAAAAAAACACTGTATAACAGGGCCCACAATTCAAATGGGAGAATCAGAATTTGATAGTGATCACATTGTCTGCAGGTAAATGATGAACAGGCTATGGGGAGGATTGTGCTGTGTGAAGGACAGACCTTAATGATGAGGATAATCCAAATTACACAGGTGACCCTCTACACAGATGCCAAAACAAACACATTTTCATTAAAAATAAATGCCCACCCACCACTTAGAAAATAACCCCCCCCGATTTTACAAAAAATTCTAAATCCCTCCATGAAAAACAAAATCTCTAACAAAGTTATCATCATATATTCCATTAGCAGTGAGACCATATTAAGCACTAAGGCAAATAAAACAAGTTGCATTTATGTCAAACATATGGGGGCAGTGTAGAAAGGACCCCCCCCACCATGGCAGCTCAGACCAGCGCCCGCCAAGCTCATTGGACGTTGGAGTGGTAGGCACTGTCACCTTTGTCACCATCGTGGTACATTTCTGGCAGCAAGCCAAACGAGTCGAAACCCTGCTCCAGGGCGCTGGGGACGCCGGTTGTCTTGGAGACCATCTGCAGAGGTACCTCCTGGGAACACACATCTCCTGGGTCTTCAGGAAGGCAGACCGGATGCAGGAGGTGAGAGAGCGGAGAGGCGAAGTTTTGGGGTGGGAGAGGCTAACATGCCATTCAGACAAGGCAGGAAAACACAGAACGCCCCCTTAAGCTCAGCGGGAACCTTCACGCTTTTAAAGGAAATGTTGGAATTTCCAGCCTGCTGCCTCTAGACCCTCGTAATTCCTCACCAGTAAAACCCAAACCCACCAGTATCATGGTAATCGCATCTCTATTCACGAGTTCTTAAAATCAGTACAAGCATGCAAATTCCCACCCCTGGACCTGTAGGGTACCCTCACCCAAAGATAGCAGACAAACTAATTCGCTGTAGGTAATGAGCTCTGACAAGGGGGATGAATGAGAGCAATCTGTCTAGTCCATCAGGAAGCCAGAAAAGCTCGAAATGCAGCATGTCGGAGAGATTAGGGCTTACAGGCAGTCACGCTCTAAAAATCAATAGGTCTCCTGTCCCCAGCCTAAGAGATACTGGTATTGCTGCTCAATAATGATACAGGATTGCAGTTGGGAGTTGTGGGTGTGTCCACTGCCCAAAAACAGGCTCCGCCTCCCACATCCCCCTGTGTGTAATACAGAGGGACACCTCAGCTTGGGAGAGGGTGAGAGGTCCAAGGTCCTAATGACAAATTTGAGAAAGAACACTGATTGGTGTGCAGGGATGCTCTGGGATTTAGGGTCAGCAACAGTCTTCAGGCCACTGACTGCCTCTCGCATTACTGGATATCGTTATGGTGTTTCTCCCTTTTTAATCTTGCTGGTGGTCCCATGGGCTTAAAGGAACAGGAAACATAATATTCCAAAAACCCAACTGCCACGCAGTAACACCCTTGCTAACTGGGAAATGGGTTCAAAGCAGTGGACCATTTCCCAAGCAATTGGTTTAAATGCTTCATCACTCCGAAACGCTTCACTTTGTCTAACCTCTAAAGGCTGGTGACTCCAGTCTCACAGAAAGGGGCCCGGTCCATTGACCCCCCCCGCCCGCCCCCACTACACCAATTCTGCTACTTTCCGCCCTGCCAGACGACAACAGACCATAATACACTCTATGGTCGTCTCGCTGATAAGACCAATGTCATGCTATTTTCAGAATGAAGCATTAAACGTTGGCAACTGGCAGCTTTTACTAAATGTGTAATGCGAGGTGTAGGGAAGCGTTGACGCATGTTTACATAGGCTTTGATGACTCATCCAGCACACACACACAAGGATAAATTGGGGACAGTAATCCCGACTATCATACCTAAGATGTCCACAAACATTCACAAGCTGAAGCCAGGGAATTCTGGGTGGACAGTGGAAATCAGCCTAGGAGGGGTCCTCTAGCTTCAGCTACACCATGTCCTACTAACAAGGGTCAATAGCCATGACCTACCTTAGGAGGATTGGAGGAGCCCTCCCCACCTAGCTGGGAGGACACCCCCCAACCTACTGGGGGAAGACACACACACACATACACACACACAACCCCCCCATCCCCCCACCTACCTGGGGCGGACACAGCTGCTCTCTCCCCCATCCTCTCCTCCCAAGTTGAGCAGAGACTCAGTGAGATACTGTCCTCGGAAGCAGAGTCAAGGCTGCTCTGAGACTGGTGGGACCCCCCTGGGGGGTGAAGGCGGGTGGAACAGCGCTGGTAAAGCCTGCGTCCACCTTCCTGCTGGGGGGGCAGGCAGAAGTCAAATTTACAGCCTTGTATGGAAGCAGTAAAGAATGAGCATTTGCTGTCAGTGTCATGTGACACCGCCGCCATCAAAATAAAGGCTTAAGTTTCCCTCACACAGATCACATGCTGGTCGTGCTGCACTAGGTTAGTGGACTGGCAGTATAGTTTACATTTACATTTTTATTTATTTAGCAGATATCACTCTGTCGACCACGGGACTTGAACCGATTACCTTCTGATCACAGACATAGCATCCAAACCGACTGTGCCACACACTGCAGTGCCTCCACACACCGGGTCCCACCACCAGAACGTACCCGCCTGTTCGTCTGGCTGAATCGCGTAATCAGGCAAGAAGCCAATGTGGTACTCCTGCAAGTTTCATTCAGAAACACACCAGCGCAGTCGGACTCTACTCCGACAATCACTGCTTTGGCCCTGGGGCAGAATATCTCCCCCCCCTCCTCATTTACATACACCCCCCTCCACCTATATTTTTCCATCTCACTCATGGATGGTAGTGTGGGGGCGGGCGGGACACAGAGGCGTCCCTGGGTGCGAGTTAAGACACTGAGTCGCTATTCATGAGCGAAACCGAAATGAATTTCACGTGCGCCTGGCCGGGGTGGGGGGGCAGCCCCGCGGAGATAAGGCCAAGAAAGCACCACATTCAAGGGGGGTAAACAGATAACAGCAGGGCTGTGGCTGGTGGGGGGTGGCAGCATCGGGGGCTGTGTGAGCGGAGAGCGACACAACATAAACGCATTTACCATAAACGTGTGAAATAACACGTTGCGTGACACATGGAAGAAGTCACAGAAGTGAGAGGTGCTTTTAGGGAAATGACATCGATATGTGGCACAGACAGAGCACTGGCTGGACAGCAAGGGAAAGCGAAAGGAGGATAGCAAAGGGTGATAGGCCGAATCCTGATAGGCCGAACAGAGCCTTAAAAAGATGACAGTGATGTTGCTGTCAGGCCGGAGAAAGCACTGTCTGCCTGCAGAGCTTGACAAGCACCTGTACGCAACCTTCCACTCAACAGCTGAGTAAAGGAGGTACCGCTTGCTCGGACTAGAAGCAGAACCGGGTCTGATGCGCTGTAATTGTCGCACACGGCTTAGTCCTTTATGACCCCCTCTCCTTCCCCTAAAGCGGTGGTTCTTAAACTCGGTCCTCGGGACCCACTGTCCTGCTTATTTTCCAGCTATCCCTGCCCCACACACAAGTCCCACCGTCTTTCAGCTTCGGATTGACTGAACACACCTGATCCAGGTAATCAGCAGCATGTAGGGCAGGGATAGCTGGAAAACAAGCAGGGCAGTGGGTCCTGAGGACCGAGTTTAAGAACCACTGTGCTAAAGCCTATACCAACACAGCCTGCCTCTAGACCAGAGGTTGGCAACAGGTCGATAGCGGAACCCAACACGTAATCTCCCCTCAGGATCATACACACAAAAAAAATGTAATTAAACCGAGGGGATGCCACCTTGCCTGGTAAAATCTACTAGTGATACTGTAAAGCAGTGTTTCGCAAGCTGGTCCTCAGGATCCCCAGATAGTCCGGAAAACATGGCCATAGAGCCTTGGTAGTTCCCCAGATGAATTTTTTTGTACAAGTAGCTCCACTGCTCTGGATGTTCAACTGAGCAGAACCGAGAACGGAGCACCAGAAGGTGAGGAGGCCTTACCATGTGCCCGAGGTGCTGGGGCCTAATGCTGGAGTAGGGGTCTGCAGGGGTCCGGGACTGCTGCTCTGGAGGAACATTCTGGAAAGTGCAAGCCAGGTCGAACTGTGAGAATATGATGTCTGCTTCCAGCAGGGGGCAGCAGGGAGATAGAGAAAAGGAAGGACAGGGTCCCATGCAGTAGGGGTGGAGGGAGGCTTTTGTGTTTATGCTGGGTGGGACCATAGGGTTCTGTGGATGATGTGTGGGGTGCTGAAGCAGGTTCTTCCAGGAGAAAACAGGGCCCCTAATGTCGCCCCATGGTGCCGGGTTCTCCAAGCTGGAAAACATCAAAAACCATCTGGCTCAAAGCTGCCTTGGCAAAACCAGAGGAACAAACAGAAGAACATATGGACACAAACAAGGGTTTCTCTCATTTTCTCTAACGATATACAATGTTAGATCTTTTCAAATCGCTCATATTTCCCATCTCCAGGTGTCTTTTCTGCTGGAGAAATGGCCCAGAGGAAAGACTTTTACAGAAGGACATTACTCAAGACCCTCAAATTCCAAGGAAGCTGCCTGGGTCTCCACATGGGACGTGGATGAATGAGGTTCAGCTACCACTCACACTTAATCACATGATCATCTGGATTGTGGTTGATCCACCAGTCAGCATTCATCACAATCAGGTGTGGCTGTACTTGCAGTAAACACACAGATATATCCATCCATCCATCCATCCATCAACCACCATATACCCTGTACTGGCACACAGCTACTCTGAACCCTTTTTCAGGAAACACAGAGCACATCCTGGATGGTATGCAAGTCACATTTATAATTTGAAAATGTATTAAACATATTCCAATTCATACAGCTGAACCAGGTTCAGGAGGAGCCCTGAGGGCATCTGAGCTCAGTCCTGCAGAGACACCTGTCCAAGAAGAGCTTTGCTCTTCATCTGTACTAAATGGAACACCTGCTATGAAAAGGTTATGGTGTAGTGTATAATCACGTCATTTAAAAAAACACAGGCACGTTAATAAAATAACCTTTACGCTACTTCAACAGGCATTTACTTCTCTGAGAGTCTCTTAGGCACGACATGACAAAAAAGGACAAAAAAGGCGTGGCACCGGATTGGCAGCCCAGGTGTTCCCCATGGGCCAGTACCGGGCCCCAGCTGCTATCTTCCAGCCCCCTGCTGGGTCGCCATGGGGCCCCTCTGCCTACAGGCCCAACTCCCAGCAAGGACACACGGGGTGAGAAAACTGAGCGTGGAAATGCTGTTGCTGAAGGCCCCCCCCCGCCCCCGGCTTCCCCGCCCCATGCGACCACCTGTAAGGATCTCCAGATTGCAGCGCTGTCTGAAACATCCACCCCGCACGGTCGAAGGCGTCCCAGTGTTCATAAACGACTTCCGTCCTGGGAGAACCCATTTTGCCTGTCTGCGTCATTCCTGTTGCTTAACAAATTCATTAATTTGCCCATAGGCCACCACAGCAGTTCGACTACAGTCTGAGCATTGTCACTAAATTTAACGACAGCCATATTGTGCTAAATATTTAAAAGGCAGATGTTCTTGCCCCCGCACCCCCTTTTCAAATGTGGTAAACCTACTTTATAGATGACACTGTGACACTGAAGCACTTCAAAGAGGTGGCAGGCCTGAGTTCAGCCAGCCAGGTTTCCATCTGCGATTCACACACAGCTTTCAAGAAAGTCAAAATCACTCAAATTAAACTGCAAAAAAAGTGAACATTAACCATATGCGGATCTAAAAATAACCAGGATTTCAGTGATGCAGAGTTCAACCAGGATCTGCACCGTATAATTTTACATTATACTCTTTTTATTGTGGCTATCTGTTTTTCACAGGACCAGGTGATGGACGGGCACCCGCTCTCTCTTACACTGAGGTACCTGGGACAGGCAGCAAGCTCACCAAGAGCCAGTAGCAGATAAGTAGTGAGAATATGTATGTTTTATATAATATATAATATTTATATAATATGACAAACATTTAAGTAATTGAATTTCCTCAAGGAAAATGTGTTATAAGCTACCAAAAGTTTGAGAATACCTGCTTGTTCCTGTTTTAAACCAGGGGTTCCCAACCCGTTGCCAACTTTTACCAGTCTGACATTTTATGCACAACGTACATGGTCATCAAATGGGTTTGGAGCCCTACATACTCATCCGTTATCCGGAATGTTAATATAGCACCAATCAAAAGACGGATACACCTGTTTTTAATGCATTTGTCTCCATTTTAGCTCTGTTAATCACCATATAGCAAAAGGTCTTTAGGCAAGGAAGTAATACACATCAAATACTACAATGACCAAGACAACTGTTCAACATCTCAAATTTTTCTCGTTTTCGACTCTTTAAAATATCCCCCTGCGTCTATGACAGCATTGCAGACTCCTGGAATTCCTTCAACCAGCTTCCAGATGTAGTCACCTGGGATACTTCAACAGTCCAGAAGGAGTTTCCATGAGTTCTTGCCACAAGTAAGCTACCCTGCTCTTAATTTTTGATCCAACTCATCCCAAACCATCTCTGTAGGGTTTATGTCAAGAGATTGTGGGCCAGGTCATCCATCACAGCACTCCATCTCTTTCCATGTTAAGATGATAATACTACACAATCTCAAGGTGTGCTTAGAGCTGTTAAACAAATGATTTTCAGTACGTATGTCCAGTCATTTGACTGGTACTGTATTTGGGTCAAACCACTATAGATGAATAAGATGGGGGGGCTCGCATGAGTGGCTCCCCCTGCTAGAAGTGAAGGGGACACATCATGGTCTGGGCTTCCTTTGCTGGTAACAAGACTTTTCCAAATCCACTATAATCCCAACCTACATAGCAAACTGCATGGCTGATACTCCACTGGGATTATGGGTAATTGGACAGTCCATCAGTAAGAGTCTGTCCGAAAACAACTTAAAATTGTGAAAAGAACATTCTAAGGGACGATACACAGCCAGGCTGGTGTTGCAGCAACAGCAGGCAAAACGCACAGCTGCTGCTTTGCAGACGAGGCCCTGAATGGGGACATTTCAGGACAGACTTACCTCTCCAGAGCAACCAGGCTACCCATAGTGCTCTGGGTCAGGGGGCCAATGGGCTTGCTGTGTGATGGGACTGGGGGGACACCCCACAGCCCGTCAAGGGAGGCATGCATGTCATGAAAAGGTGGAGAATGGAGCTGACTGCCCAGGCGATCAGACCTCTGGGGATACCTTAGCGCGCCCTCCAGGGGGCCCCTCACGTTCGCTGTGAGAGGAAACAGAATTCATTTATCACACCCAACTCAAGAAAAACAGGCATATAGTAAAAAAAAATTATGGTTCAGAACTCCTCCCCTGAAGGGTCATTGCCAAAAGCATGCACTGAGTTTGCATTCTCACTACTATCAAGCTGCCATAACATGTTACTGAATCACCAAAATGTTAAGGGCCTTTCACCTAGGATGAAATCATCAGCCAAATCAGTAAAAGCTAAGCTGTAAACATAAGGAGCACTGCCAAGTGCTGATTGATGAGATCATCTTCCTTGACCCTCAGTAGCATCTGCCAGCCAGCTTCCATACCATGGCCAACGTCCCACGCCGAGGGCGAAGAACAGAACGAGTGCCGCGGCCCGACAGACATACTCCTGCCGGCAAGCCCGAAGCGGGAGTGGTTGAAGGATATGGGGGAGTTCTCCGGGCTAAATGGGGGCTGAGACCCACAGGACTTGGGGGTGGAGCTTCGGCAGACATGAGGAGGCGACGGGGGGCAGCTCCAGCAAGGACTGAAGGTGCTGTCTGTGCGAGCCTGATGGGAGAGGCACTCGGTTAGAGATGGGACAGAGAAAGGAGAGATGCCAGGAGGCTGGGGGGGGGGGGGCTGTAAATTAGAGGGTTGGAGCAGGGATGTGCGTGGTCTCGATGTAGCAACTCAGGCTCCCACCTGCTTGCAGTTCTCCACTTCTCCCCACAGCTGCAGTGCCCCCAGAGCTGTGTGCCAGTCACTGCATCCTGAAGATCAAAGGCAGACACATTACGCAATGCTACGTGTGAAACAAGCAATTCTGAGACACTAGTGGTTGATACCAGCCTCACTGCCTTCCCAAGACATCACAACAGACAGAATAATAGGGTCTAATAGCATTACTGCGCAACAGAGTCCATAAAACGGCATAAAATCAGCACATAACCATTTTTAACAGGCTAACACAAAGGTCTAGAACAGCTGCTCATGAGTACACATGTAAATGGTCTCTTCCATCTGGATATTAAACAGCCTCAAGCAGGTAATTTACTGGAACCAACGCGCTACTGGAGACAGAAGTCAAATCTCGAACTACCGACTCTATGACGCCACCTGCAAACCACGGTACCAAGATACACGTGCAGGTCCGTGTGTCACATTAATGACTCACCCGCCCTGGCACAATCGGGAACATCATCCACGGAGTTTCTGCATAGCATGGATGAGGAGTGCAGGAACTGGGGGAGAGCAGCAGGGGGAGCTCTGGGTCTCCTCAAGAGGCTGAGGTTGTAGGCCATGACCGCCTGGCCAACAAGGGCTCGTGGGTTGACGGGACGAGATACCTGAGGAGACACAGCTGTCACACACCCTCTGTCACATGACGGGACACCACGAGGGTGACGTCACACTCACCGACAAAGGGAAAGGTGGCGGCAGGCCGCTGCTGTAGGGGATGCTCCTTCCCAGGGAGTCTAGGTGCCCTGCCGCACCCAGACTCCTGCCGTAGGTACAATGGCGGCCAGAGGTCAGTGGCAAGAGGTAGGGGGGACCAGCAGGGGGAGCCATGGAGCCTAAGATGGAGAAGAGCTGAGCCTGACACCAAACACCTGCGAAACAGCCCGGTATTCAAATGTGGGGGGCCCGTTTAATTGTGCCCTGGGGAAGGTATCAATCCAAGGTCCGCTGGAGGGTTGGATGGGGTCCATGGTTAGCCAGGTGGTCCATGGTGGGGGCGGGAGTATGCCAGGTGAACCCATCAGGTCCAGTGAAAGACACGAATTAAGAGAGGAGCCACAGGGTGCCCATGTGCGCCCAAACCCTAATAATTTAAAACATCTTAAAGCCAAAATGACATGTTATGCGTGGGCCTGTTATCCCAGATGCCACCTTCACGTAGCAACAAGAGGCACCTGAGAGCAGCCAGGATTTCTTTTTTACCCCCTTACTCAGTTTCAGTCAGCGGCATGCCTTGGTGAATGCCCCAATCAGCGCCACCCCCCCCCCCCCATGGAGGGTACGGCGGCGGCCCACATCAGCACCATTCGGATCAAGGAGCCCACGTGAAGAGCAGAAAATGCAGGCTGAAGGCTCGGCCCCCGTGGTGGGCCATGACGAACCCCAGAAGCAGGGACCCGGGCTTACCGTAGCGGCCCCTGGGAGAGGGGGAGGGCGGCTTCGGGTGCCAGCGAGGGGGGCGCTTCACCTTGGGGGAAAGGAGAAGAGCGGGAATCACAGGGATACCGGCCCACCAAACCCAGGTAAAGAGACGAATCCGTACAGGGGACACATGCCCAGAGCATTTTATCTGAGAGGTTTGCCGCACTGGAAGGGGAAAAGTGTCTTTAGGGTGCGCTGAGGGTGGCTGTGTCACACACTGAACAGGGATAAGGGGGCCAGTGTGTAAAACAGGAACATGGAAGGAATCATCCAAGCAGCTGTTACAACAAAAACAAACATGTGATCATTCCCCAGTCCCCCTCCCAGTCATGTTTCACAAACCAGTACACATAAAGACCAGAGAGAACCCGCACAAGCACCATGCAATGCAATTCCCATGGGGGGGCAGGGCCTGTTTGTGAGTGCTCCAGCCGCTGAAGCGGATCTGTATCCGAGTTCACAAACTGGGGGATGAAGGTTATGGTCCCTGGGGATGTCCGCTCGACATGGCTGAGCAAACAAATATGGGGGGGGGCTCCAGGCGGGCGGTCGAGCGGCCTCACGGGGCTGCGACATCACCAGTCAGCCACACTTCACAGAGCGTGAACACGCGGTGAGAGGGGAACCAGGGAGCCGCTTAAATAAAGTCTGCCTGATTGGGCTGCTTTCAGAGGGCAGGGTGGGGCTAAGCTGGGAGGGGGTTTGCACACATCTGTGTGGGGGCTACTCTTAAGAGCCAATGGGATCACTAATTTAAATCTCTCCATAACAGCACGGTGACATCAGCACTTAGCTTTTTATGCAAATCCTAAAAAAAAAAAAAAAAAAAAAACACACCACACATCACATGAGATATATTCCCTACAAGATGCTAAATAAACCCCTCAAACATCACCAGCAAACTCAGCCTGAGAAGTCTACACTCCCCCAGTCTGATGTCATTCCCAGCCACCTCATCCAATTACGTAACAGAGCACTGCAGGTTCAAGCCATCATGTGACCAAAGGTTGCCTTCTTGGCATCATGACAGTAGCAGGCGTAGTTGAGGAAGGTGCAAGACATAGGGTGACTAGACTGGGGTCCTTCGTTGGGGCATGAGAGGAGCAAACTCTGGGGCCAGGGGGAGGTACCATGGTGCAGGGCGACTGGAAGGGGGTCCTTTGAGGGGGCACGCAAGGAACAAACTCTTGGGCCAGGGGGTTGAGGACGTACCATGGTGCAGGGTGACTGGACGGGGGTCCTTCGAGGGGGCATGCGGGGAACAAACTCTTGGGCCAGGGGGTTGAGGACGTACCATGGTGCAGGGCGACTGGACTGGGGTCCTTCGAGGGGGCATGCGAAGAGCAAACTCTGGGGCCAGGGGGTTGAGGACGTACCATGGTGCAGGGCGACTGAACGGGGGTCCTTCGAGGGGGCATGCGGGGAACAAACTCTTGGGCTAGGGGGTTGAGGACGTACCATGGTGCAGGGCGACTGGACGGGGGTCCTTGGAGGGGGCATGCGAGGAACAAACTCTGGGGCCAGGGGGTTGAGGACACATGCACGGCTCGCTTCAACGGCATCGATCCGCTCAAGCACCTCCGACAGCAAGGCCCCCTGCAGGCCTCCCTCTGAGGCACACCGGCGCAAGAAGTGCTCCCAGATCCTCCTGTGTGAAAGCTGTGATGAAAAGGAAGCGGCTGGGATGCCCTCGCTGGCACTCGCTGAGTGGAGGAGACACCATGGGGACACACCTGCACTTGCCGACGGTGCAGAGGGCCACAGGGTCTCCCACGACAGCCAGCAGGGACTGAGCGCGTAGCATGGTAAAGTGCAGGGTCCGTGGGGACGAGAGAAAGCCCAGCTCCCGATCCTCCGTCGTCTCCTCTGCCGCCAGGAGAGAGCCCCTGGGCCAGGCTCCACCAGGCACCCCCCTACCAGGGGCCCCCTGCCTGCAGGAAGCCCGCGTCCTCACTGTGCTGAGGAACAGCACGCGGAAGGGCGGGGCTACAGCAGGAAGACACACGGGGACAGGGGGACAGACGTAAAAGTGGCGTCAAATTGTGGAAGTTAGAGAAGGAGGCAAAGCCAGCCGTAGGGGTGGGGGTGGCAGGAGTTATGTGAAAGACCGAGAAGAAGAGAGGAGGGAAGGTAGCATTGTGTAGTGACAATATGCAGCCAACAGGGTGCCCTCAATACCAAGGGGTCCCCAAGGAAATGCATGGTTTGTGTCCACAATAGGACAGATTCCAAACTGCACCAAAACCTTCAATGCATATGGGCCCCAGGCTCCACCCTCACCATCACCCACTGCTCACGCCGAAGTGTTGGCGGCCATGGGGCCAAGACACCAGGAACACGAGAAAGAGCGGGTGCTGACCAGCCGGGGCGAGCAGCGTGTGCACGGTGACGCAGTTTAAGCCGCGTCGACGCGCCTCAGAGCGCAGCTGCACGGCCTGAGCCGGGTATGGCGTCAGCACCCCCACACTGCTCTCGTCCAGCTTTCCCCAGGACACCGGCCACTTCTTACATAGGATCTCCAGCTGATCGGCCACTTCCATCACCTGCAGCCATGGGGGGAAGTCGAAAAGATCTAAATAAAAATGGTACTGGCTGCCTGAGAAACAAATCCATTTTTTTTAGGGAGACCTGCTAGGTGACTGGAGCACTGATCTCCGCCATTGCTTTGAGGGTCGGGTAAGTTGGTATTGTTCTGTTTATTTGTAAAATGACTATGAACTTAACTAATTAATAAGCTTCACTTAGATTTTGTCTTCTGTGTACCAGCCAGTGATACATAACATACGACGATCGGCTTTGTTAATGGAAATAACAGACTCGCCCACTGTCTTGTTTGAAATGTAAATTAATTTAAGTAAAATGTACTTATCCTGTCTTTCGTGTGCTGGTTTTAACACAGGGGAAGAGAATGCAGATGGACAGGAGCATCACTTTTTATAGTTATTTATTCCGCATGAAAGATTTATGTATTTCTTTTTCATTTGTATATTTGTAAAATAAAAGTTTACCAAAATGCTTTATTTTTTTCTTGTCTTCACTCTCCCTATTAAAGTAGTCCATTATTGCATAATGCGCAGTACTTCCTTCAGCGTCCTGTACTTTTTATATGTGCATTTGCGCTGATTTGACAAGATTTATATGCCATTTCGTACTTCATTTGTGGTATAAACGTTAAAATGCATAATTTCTTGTCATAGCAAAGCAAACGTGCGCTTATTTTATGTGCATTTGCGCATACAACAATCGATTGTTAGCGTTACAACAATCGATTGCTACATGTATCGCTTTTAAAGGTGAATTCATACATGCATGAGTTATGTGCATCCCTGCGTATTCGCATGCATGACTTGCAGTTCATCCACGACTCGCAGTTCATCCACAAACACATCTCCGATTGCAACCTGCTTTTTAACTGGAACACACAAACGGTAGTACTTGTTGGACTGCTGAAGAGCAGGAATAAGTCACTGGCAGATGTGCAAATAATGACTCGTGGGACACCCGGAAATTTTTGAGTGAACTATGTTGGGTTAAATCCAGGAACAATAACAAATAAAGCTAAAAGTAATGTAAGCATTTGCAGTAAATTCAAAAACGTCTTGCGTTCACTGCATCTCGTACAGTCCTTTATTTATGTCTTCACTTCTGATACAGAACCCTTCCCACAGCGATACACATACTGATGTTACAGTTCTACCCTTTCAGAACCAAGTGCAGTGTGAAAGCCAGAAGGTTTTTGGTGGGGCCGATGTGAGCTCCAGCTCAGCTCTGGCCAGGTACCAGCAGCAGCTCTGGCCAGGGCTCGGTGTGAAAGAGGTAAGAGAGAGACTCAAAAGGGAGGGACCGGTCAGGCCACAAGCCCCAGTTAGCATCATCATATTCATGAAGTTTAAAATCACTGTATGTAAGATGTGACTCAAATATCACCAATAATGACAGTAATGTTTTAGATTAGAAACATTTCACAGTGTAGGTATACACTTTGTAAGATTTGCAGGATGTGTTATGGGTGTGGCACATGATGGGTGTGGCACATGATGGGTGTGGCACATGATGGGTGTGGCATGGCCGAAACATGACGTGTGTGGCACATGATGGGTGGGCATGGCCTAAAGATGATGGGTGTGGCACATGATGGGTGTGGCACATGGGTGGGCATGGCCTAAACATGATGGGTGTGGCCCAGGAGTATCCCTGCTCACCTCAGCCTGATTGTAGTAACCGCAGGAGCTTTTCTCCGCCCCCCAGGCCACAAAGAAAGACAGGGGGAAGAAGTCTTTATGTGCAGGCTGCTTGCTGGCTGCCTTCAGCTTGCCCCCATAGAACACCTCAGAGACCAGGCTAGAGAGAGAGGGAACGTTGCAGTGTCAATCACAAAAACATTCGCAAAGGAAAAATGACAACTTTGCAAATCCATTTACTGGAAGTATAAACCCAGCATCATAGACAATCCCGGGTCAGACACGATACAAGCAGACTGCAATCGTCATCAACAGAAGTATTCCGGAAGCATCTATATCTCATACTTCGAACTCAGGAGGATGCCACCCACCCAACAATGTGTCGCTGAGTGCGATACTGCTCCGTCAGCCATACCATGCAGCCACAGTCAGGGGGATACAGCTTACACAGCCGTTCCAGCAGGGGGCGCTGCAAATCACGCTCACAGGCAAACTCGCTGTGCATCAAGGGGGGGGGCTGAAAGCCGTAGAAGGGGGGCAGGCAGTCAGAGCCCTGCTTTGCGTGTTTACTATGTGAAGCACGAAAAAAGGCGAAGCAGCAGCTATGTAAACAGCTTGGCAGGAAGACGGAAGGATCTCTTATGGGAAGACAATAGAGGCCCAGGAATGTAAACAGACACATCGTCCATATGCACGTGTCACAAATGGGCACCCCCACCTGATGGGGATCCCCTGCCAGCACCACCCGTGTGGAGTGGCTCGCCAGAGACAGTGCCATCAGGGCCTCGCACTCGACTATGGAGGAGGCGTCGTCCACCAGGATATGCGTGAAGAAGCCTGACAGAAGGCAGCAGAAATCAGCGGCTGCGGCACAGCCTCCATAAAGGCGCATATTTACAGCGGCAACGCCAAGTGCACGAGGAACCAAGCGAATATAAATTGCCATAAATTGTAAAGAATGAATCTTTGTTTGCCACCTACTGGCCATATGTGGTAAAACATACTAAATGCGGTCGACTACGAACCCAAAGGTTTATAGTAGTTCATAAACAGGCTGGAGGCTCCACCTACCAGAGTCAAGTCCCAGGTGGATGAGCTGCTTGGCCTGACGGACTGTGCTGACCACCAGCCGGGACTTCCTCACCTCGTCCATTCCTGGGGCCGAGGCCTCCGCTCCGGCACACTGGGGAGGCGTCTCCGTCGGCCTCGAACCCTGACGTCGGTCCCACAGCCTGTGGGTGCGTGTGAGATAAGGCTCTCCAGCACAGGAGAGAGACGCGTGGTCGCTGGCGCTGAGCCCCATCGTTACCTGAGCAGGAACCCCTGTGCAAGAGCGAGCGCAGTAACCAGGGAATCCGCCGCCACCTCCGACCGCGTGCACAGCAGCACCCTGGATGCCCAGGAGGGAGCAGAATGCAAGTTACGGTTTACGAAGCCGGCATAAGACACAGCAAAGGACCAGTAGTGCTTTGAGGGGTCATGACCCCATATCTTAAGGTCATGTACGATGTAGCAGACAGGAACACATGGCTGAAGATACCTTGGGCACCCCCAGAGAGCATCCCACCGTGTCCCATGCCACAAACTATGGATACACACCGACTGGCATCCTCCTTCAGCAGGAGCATGACGGCCTTGAGCAGGACAAAGGTCTTTCCAGAAGCCGGGGGGCCGCACAATAAGATGGGGGGCAGCGGCAGAAAGGGAGCCAACACGATTGCCCAGAGGGCATCCCTCTGCCTCTCGCTGAGCCGGGAGTCCCAACCGTCAACACTGAAACGCGGCCAAAGATGGAGGTCAGGCCAAGAGGGGCGCGCCAGGACACCAACCGAGTAATCGGCCCACGGGAGGTACCTCTCAGGGCGGAGGGGCAACTCAGGAAAGGGGGGCTCTGGGAAGAGCAGGGTGCAGTCGCGGAGTGCATCGACAGCGAAGTGCATCTCACACAGTGGCAACCTGTCCAGCTGGAACTGCAGCTCCACCTTGTGGCAGGGATGCAGAAATGCGAGCGGGTTAAGCAAAAGCTGGTGACCTTAATCAAGCAAATGAGTCAATGAAACGTTAAAAGGTATAGAGGCTATTTAGAAACCCAGAGATAAATATGTAATGCAAAATGAGACAGTAGAAATAGTTTGCACTGCTTTTAGTCTGGAACAGAAGTCCTTAATTCGATTTGTAATTTATTAATCAATTAATCTGTTCAGGTACAGGTTCAAAAATCACTGAGACATGTGCAAACAGACACACGAGCCTCTGTGGAGCTCATAGGTTGAGGCTGAGCTTTGAACGCAGCAGATGTTGTGCCCCACTGGGGAAATTAAGCATTGAAAGGAAACAGACAGACAGTGACTTATGTTCTTTTACACATCTCCTATATTGTGGCAGTTTGATTAATACATGGCACAGGACTCAGTGGGTGGCACAGTCACACTGCCATGGTTAGGGGTTCAAATCCCACATTCCATGCTGCGCATGTGTGGAGTTTGCATGTTCTCCCCGTGTCACATGTATTCTCTAAAGCGGCCATATTGTGCACAAGCGTGTGTGTGTGTGTGTGTGTGTGTGTGTGCCCTGTGCCAGACTGGTATCCTGTTCTCTGCCCACTGTGAATTTCATGCCCTGTGTCTTCGGCTGCCGTGAAGAGGCTCCCCCAGCTCCGCACTGGGCAGTTGGCAGGAAGATGGACAGCCGGATTGGAGTGTCCGGATTGGAGTGTCCGTATGGGAAGCGTGACTGTGGCGGACCTGCAGGTCCGCGCCCTCTTGCAGCCTCAGGTCACGGCAGCACTCCTCAGACAGCCGCAGGCACATGTCCTCCGGGGAGCACGCCTCCACCCGTGCCTCGTACACGCGCTCCCGGCTTGCGGTACCAGACTCGGCCAGCAGGAGCATGCTGCTCACTGACTCGCGCACCAGCCGCCCCACAGAACTGTCTGGCTCGGTCCCGGTCTCATGCAGGCTCAGCAGAGCAAAGAGCTGGCCAGCCAGAAGGGGCCCGTATTCCCCCCGCAGTCCGGGTGCAGAAGGCTCAGTCATCAAGCGCAGGCATATTTGGAGGTTAAACCTGCAGGGGGTGATATGAGCAACAAATGAAATCCATCAGATTCCCTGCATCTCTGATTCAGAGTCACAGTCATATAGTGGTCGCAGTCAAAAATATGACAAAGATTTAAAACCTTCACTTCTTTTTAGTAACTGATTAATTAACATTGTTTATATTAAATGAGCTACAATGAAATTTCAACACTGTAAAAACATCCAATACACAAAATTCACGGTGTGGCACAAACCTCTATTTTAAGTTAGTACGGTTTAGTGCAATTTATGCACAGCAGGGAAAAAGTCATTTCTTTTTAACTGTTTATTATTAAAGCCGCAAAAACAATTAGGAATAGTTGTAAATCATACAAAAGACAACATTTTTGCATAACAAACCCTAAGAGAGATGCTTATTCGCATAGTGTAAAAATAAATGTCTAAATCCCATGTCCTCTGCTATCGAGGATGGTCGTACAGGCCTGCCCATAGTGACAAATTCCCTTACAGTGCCATTATAGCTACTATTTAGCCTGAAATTCCTGGCAAAAGTGTGTTAAACGCCATATTTGGGTTTGGTCTTGGTTTTATCAACTGCTATTTCTCCAGTGCTGGGGTACTTCACTAGGAAACCAAAAACAACCAACCAAAACATTTCCAAAAACTGCCAGTTGTGACAAACTGTAAGCAGGATTAGCCATAACAAACTCACAACCACAATTAGCAGAATGTTTTCTATGCTGAACACTTATGTGTGAATTTAGGTTCTGTGCATGTTGAGAAATATATTGATTCGTTTCGTTGTGCGTAACGATCCGAAAAGGATGACCGCCCAGATACATTACAAGAAGAAAGGTGCCCACACTGGACAGGATCAAAGGTTTACCAACTGTACCCTAGATGTAGATCAATGTACTCTATAGCCTAATTTAAGGTACAGAAATTGACTCTGAGGAACATTTTTGTACCATTGGGGGTATGTTGTTTGTACCTTGGGGAAGAAACCTGTACCATGGCTGTATCGTCTGTTCTGACAGTGTGTGGTGGGTGGACGGAGTCTACAGCTTCATTAGAGTCTTCGATTAAAGATTTGAGTCTCTAACAACAGGACCTATTACAATCAATTAAAGTGCGATACAAAGACGGACTAATGCATATAGCTGAGCTGTATCTCAACCTTCAAGAAATCACTCAGGATCCACCATTTCTGGAAAAATCCTGACTAGCTCACCAGACCACTGACCTGCTCTGTCTTGGCCAGTTATCCCGGCCGGTTATGGCCACTTGCCAATGCTGGACACTCTTGTATTTTGCTAGTTGTCTAGCAGAAACCCAGTCCTCTTGGTCAGCCTAACTACTTCTGGTGTGAGGTTCCTACATCACACATGTTTTGTAATCTTTTGTAGTTCTTGCTCTGACGCTACTTACACTTGTATCTGGTCACTAATTTGAAGCTCAGTCTGGGTGCACTTGACCCTAAGTTGGTTCCTTGACAGTTGGATACTTCTGACTGTATTGTCTACCTCACTTGTAGATCGCTACGAACAAAAGTGTCTGTAAAATAAATTATTATTATTATTGTAATAAATTATTGACCAGTATCTGGACCCTGAAGGCTAGAATAAACATTAGCAAACACAAGGCACAAAGTCTACGGGTGTTTCTCAATATGCGTACGAATTTGTGTTATTGTGTACACGTTTTACATCATCCTCCATTACCAAAGAACAGTTACAAAACTAAGATCAGAAGTCCAGAGGATGGTAAAAACCCCCAAATATTGTTCTTGCACTGCCCCAGATATCAAGGATACATCGGACCAATCCCATGATTCACTGCACCCCAAATTCATTCTTGGGAGGTAAATTCGTAAGACCGGTCTTGCCAAGACCACAAGTATTATCTTTGCGTTCTTGATATTGAGAAACATGCCATAGTCCTGGGCCTGACCCCATGACCCTGTGACCCTGTGACCCCATGACCCCAGTGACGGCAGCGGCCCACCCGCAAAGCAGTCGGTACTGGGCATTCTCCTCGATGTACAGCAGGTCATGCAGGCGTGAGCGGTAGTTGTGCGGCGTGACTTTGCAGTCCAGCACGGAGCGTGTGAACAGCTGGTCGGCGGCCGCGGGGATGCGGTATGACTGCAGAATGGACCGATCCAGGGGGGACAGATCACAGGGCAGGAAGGCCACCACCGTTACCTGCTTACAGCCCACGTCCCAGCGCATCAAGGACCCCTTCTGTGGGGGGCATGGTGGCTCCAGCTCCATGTCTGCAAGACAGGAACATATCACAAAACATCCACATTATTAGGAATTATACAGAAATTACATCTGAATTAAAATCAGAATACATGTGCTTTGAACTGCATTTTTAAAATGAGGTTTGTTTGCAGGTCGGTGGGCAGTCCCAGCTGCTGAACACCGGTAAGCTACCTGCAGGAGGTGCCTGTTCCACCCTGACAGTTTGGAGGAGCACCGGCTCGGAGCCCAAGTCCAGCACCACGGCCTGCTGGAAGTTGCCGTAGGCGTGGGTGCTGAACCGCAGCTTGAGCTGGTAGATCCGCTCAGCCCCAGAGCCCGGCCCAGTCCACTCCCACGGATCTGGTCCCAGAGGGTAAGGTCGGGGGCCAGAGGCAGTGAGGGTGGCTACCTCCGAGATGGAGAAGAAGGGCCGGTGGAGCTCGCCAAGCAGGGCCACGCAGCGCAGCACTCGGGGGGGCTGTGGGGGAAGCAATATAAAGGTTAGCATTTAAACACCAGCCCCGTGACCACCCCCCTCCCCCCGGCTTACATCGCAATGCAGCTGCAACATCCAGCAGAGGGAACTGTTCTTCTCCTGGACGACCTGCCGCAGGTCTGGTACG
>JAODJX010000097.1:25143375-25157890 GCA_026776945.1 Isichthys henryi | reverse complement strand
CCCCCCCCCCCCCCCCCCCCCCCCCCCCCCCCCCCCCCCCCCCCCCCCCCCCCCCCCCCCCCCCGCCCCCCCCCAAATGAATACTTATGAAATGTGAGGAGGCACATTACACAGGGTGGGCCATCAGCAGCGGTTCTGATCGCGCAGTGAGCGTTGGGGGGGCGACTCTAACCACAGCATGGGGCGACGGGCTGCCTGTCCACTTCTCGAGCAGCTGCTCGCTGTAGGAGGGGGTGGTGCCAGCACGTGGTTCTCGTAAGTGTCGGCGCACCAGTCTCTCCCTCCACTCTTGCAGCTCAGCGTGAGAGTGCGCAGAGACACAGAACTCCCCCAGGGGGCAGCCTCCACCCCGCAGGAACCTGCACACGCAGACAAAGACCCCACGAACCACAGCTGGGTGTCCGTTTCACATTTACACTGGACTTTTATTAGATCCCATTACCTTTTATTTATTTAGCAGTTGATTTCACCCTGGAGAAACCAGGGCTTGAGGGCCTTTCTCAAAGGTCCAACAGTGAAATGATTCTCCAGGATTTGAACTGGCAACCTTATAATCGCAATCACCTGAAGCCGCCAGCCACACAGCACCCTCATCAGCTTACCCCCCATCAACACCATACCCCAACCATCTTTGTGTCCGGGGACCTGTATGAATCTCAGGCCATAACCTTGCCTTCTTAAGACCTGCACCTGAAACACAGGGTATACTCATCGAGGCCCAAGATCCCTCGGGGAGGGTCCCGGAACAGCCACTGTCGCTCAAGCGGAGTGCCTTTGAGGAGAGACAGCATTTCAGCAGATTTGTATTTTATGAACTCCTCCACTCTCCCAGCTGACAGCACAGGTGTTTTGTTACTCTGAAAGTTGGCACTAAGATTAAAAAGAAAACTCAAAAGCACCCAGTCTGGAAGCACAGAGTCACATTCCTTCACAGGCTGACACAGTCAGGGCCGAAATGGCAGGACGCAGCAGTAAGGAAGACGAAGAACAAACCTTCCCCTCCAGTCTTGACTGAACCTCCAGCAGCTGTACAGGAAGCCTGCAAGAGGAAAAACAGCAGTTATACAGACAGCTCGGCGTAGCACCCAAAAACCATACAAATGTACAAACCCAAACTCCCTAATCCAAAGGCAACTAAGGTTAAATCCATCGCTGAACAGCTACCTAATGAGTAAAGCCATTCTCTGAAGCCATTTTCAATGAACTTTCAAGCTAAATAAAGGCTTATCCTCCCTCCACTTGCTTAGGTAACCTTAAATGTATAAACACTGTATAAAGTCTCAGTCTGAATGCCGATACAGGAGAACCTTTTCATCGGTTCCACTGTGAATATATAATTTTGTTGTATTAGACCTGTTCTGGGCGTGCTTATCAAGAATATTTAATTCATAAAAATTGTTGAACTGTATGAAAAACATACACATTTACTACATATCGAACGCTCTGGAGATTAAATGACTACCTGTGATTCTGTCAACAGAAGCAGCAACTGTCCAAAATATTTCATATCTTCATTCTGAGTGTGACCAAAAAAAAAATTTGCTGAAATTTTATGTAGGACTTGTACACATATTTCTAAACATGATTGTTTTTTATTGTGTTGAACAGCGTTTAGTTAAATTGCCTCTTTAACTTTTGGTCGTGTGTGATCACTTCCAGTCGGCCACAGAATTAGCGACATCTTACCATGTGCTCTGCAGACTGACAGCTGAACAGCGCCTGGCACATCCCCCTGAGGCAGCTGTCAGCCAGCATGGAGACCAGGAGCTCCTTGAGGGTGCCACCTCTCAGCTCCCGCTGAAGACACATCACTGCACAGGAGAGTAATCCTGTTATCATTGGGAACACCAGGGATAATATGTGACTTACACTCTTACAGCGATTATTTAAAAGTAACCAAACTCAAAACCCAGGACCTTAACACCACACACACAATGCAACCTTTAAATGTAGTAATTCAGTTGTAACAAATAATTAAGTTTTAACATTAAATCACATCTTACCGCTGCTGCTATCCTCTTCAGCTTCAGTGAATTTTTTCTGCAAGTAAAAAAGTCTCATATTTTAAACGGTAGAATAACCCGCTTCAGTTTAATTTAAATACCATATGAACCCAATAACAGATATACAAATAAAAAGTAAAAAGAATCTACCAGCTGGACAAGTGCATAGACACGGTAAAGCAAGACTTGCAGTCGGACACTGTGATCAGTGGCGGAGGAGGAGCAGCAGAGGGCGCTGGATGGACTGCGCAAGCCGGCTAGGATCTCATCACAGCACTGCAGAGCCAGCTGGTACTCCTGCCTGCTGAGGTGCTGGCATGCCTTGGCACATAAGTCATCGGGCTTCCTCTCACCCATTCCTCGCCACTGTAATATTTCCTGGAGACGCGCGCAAAAGTAGAGTGACCATATTTTGCTTTACAAAAAAAGATGACACCGGGGCTTTCATCAAGCAAATATCATCAAGAAACGCAGCGAAATCCCCGTCATTTCAGGTCCCAAGAAGGAGGACGTATGGTCATCCTACATAAAGCCTGTGCTCCCCCACATAAACCTGCATCCCAGGTGCACAGTAATATATAATACAAGGTGACAAAAACGGAATGTCGAACATGTTTTAAAGTAAACATAAACATGATACATTGGAGAGGGCTCGTCGTATGTTTTTATTTTTTTACATTACAATTATTAGCAGAATCAATGTTAAACATACTGAATATGAATACATTGTGTTAATCACGCCATTTAACTAATTTCAGACAGATTGAAAATGCAGATCCCTACATGATTCTCAGGTGCATGCGCATTCCTTGCTGTGGGATATGTACATGAAGGGCGATGGGGAAAAATAGCACCATTTCTAAACATAAGTGGTCTAACAGCGTTCGTATTATTATTATGCAAACTATAAGCAAGATGTATTGTGACTGATAAATGCACCTACATGAATACACTCTTTACAATACCTATTCGACAGGAAATCGGTTTGGCGTAAAAAAAAACGCTTCCAAATAATGAGACACATCACCCACCTCCACTTTCAGTATCGCCCGCTTGTGTTTGGGCCTCGCGCCAGATCATTAAAATCTCGCCGTGTTTGGTGTGACGTCACTGTGAACGACGCAACTGTTTGGGTTAGAGGCAGGTGAAGCGGAAGCTAGAGTGCTATGCTTATTTCTTATTTAATTACATGCATATTGTCAATATTCATAGATAATGTAGCGTAATTGGATGAAAGTATGTATTAGCTAGATTAATATCGACGTATTTAAACTTTAGCTCAAATATATTTGATTGCCCAGTACTGTTGCCTCACACCTTCACAGTTGAAGGTTTAAATCCTGCTTCCATTTTAAGGCTATGGGTTATGCATATTCTCCTCAGGTCACATGGTTTTCTCCTATAGTCCAAAGACATGCATTTAGGCTACTTGCTGACTCTCAATGGACAAGATGGACAAACACGTTCTGTGCCTGGTCATTGGAGACTAGAGTGCTAGAGTGAGAAATTGGGAAATGTCACTATCCAACATAAACCCAGAAACAGCATAAACCCAGCCTTACATTTTATATATCCAGTGACTTCTTTACTGCTAATATACTCTACAAGCATGGAAAATGCTGTCTTTACACCAGGACATCACCATATGAAGTTAGCAGAAATCATTTTAGAGCTTATTTTGCCTGGTCAGTGTGGTCACATGTTCAGAGAGCACATGCCCGGTTATTTTGGCCTTTTTCTTTCTCCTTACCTTTTCCCCAGTATGAGCTTTAAACTGGTTGAGGGAAGATTTTCCTGCCCTCTGGCTGGTGTAATTATTGGCTGCCAGTCATGTGCCCATTGGACGTCTTGCAGCTGGCAGTGAGGAAGCCACTGTTTCGGCCGGCCTGCTTGCTGCTGGTGGCCCCCTCAGAGCAGATCGTGGGACGGATCGTGAACCACTTATGTGCGAGTTCTGTGAAAAGGAATAACAAGGCCACCCAACATCCAAGCTGAAGCCTGGGTCTTCCAGAGCATCACACTGACCTAATAAAGGCTCTTTGCACTGGAGGGAGGGACTCTCTGATCAAACTGTCAACATGAGTCAGTCAAGGCATTAAATCATCATATCACTTGTCAGCAACACCTCTCCTATTCAGACGTAGAAGCCCGTATCCATTTACTGTCAGTTTTCTATTTTGTTATGGAAAATTTGACCCCACCCTGACCAAAATTCTGTGTTTTACGTTGCTACTTTCACAACCTGCAGTTAACAGGTGGTGTCCAGACATATGTGTAATTCTCCAGCGTGCGCATTGATGCTGTGCTGTTTTTATTTTTGAAAGTCAAAGTGATGACAAAGACAGGCTAGACTACTCCGAGAGGTTAAATGGCACATATCAATGGCTAACCTCGCATTATCGAGTGAGTCAGTCAAACCTGAATGTCTAATTTTAAGATGTATTTGCATTGCAGTTGTGCTGTGGTGATATTTAAGTTCTGCTTTACAATACCAACAGTCGATTTACTCTTAATGTGCTTGCACACAAATTTAGCTTCTGTATTTGGGCCATCATCCACTATGCGTTGACTTCTTTCTGCAATATTGCCGAATAATTGAGAAGGGACATTTTAATTTTTAATTGAGTAATCATGACAGCTGTAATATTAATAGAATGTACATATTTTTTCATATTATCTCAATATGTATATACAGTAAGTGAATTGTCTTTGTTGTATAATGCACACACACAGCAATGGCCGACCTGCTCTTTTTGGAAGGCTGAGCAGAATAGGCCCCCGCTCCCCTGAAGCGGGCCATGTTTCCTGACGACAGGATAGCCCCCTGCTGCCCCGAAGCGGGCCTTGTTTCCTGACGACAGGAGAGGCCCCCACTCCCCCAAAACAGGCCATATTTCCTGACGACAAGAGAGGCCCCCGCTCCCCCGAAGCGGGCCGTGTTTCCTGACGACAGCAGTCAGCTGGCAGCCGAGCTACTGAGCCCCGTCTGTAAACAACCCATGAATGACGACGCCCCCCCCATGGAGCGCAGACAGATACCACCGCCCATTAGTCGGCTCCCCCGTTGCCAAGAAAGGTGACATTTTACTGCGTATTTTCTCTTTTGATTTTGTATTACAAAAAGTGAGCTTTAAATCCAAGAAACATTTAAAGTGTAATATATTTATCTTGCAGATTAAACATAACATAATATTGTGTTATTTTATGTATATCTGTTGTGTTCGTAGGTTCCCTAAAAATCACAGTATATTTGAATGGCATAAAATTTCTTATGATGATCTTGTATGACTTATTGGGGGTCCTGAACTCCCCAAGACCCCCTCTTATTTAACTATGGTTGTCTATCCTAGACACACCACTTTGTAGGGCAATGTGATACAAAACCAATAGCAGACCCAGTCTTTTCTGACAAGGACATTTCTGAAGGTCATTGCTGCCTACATTCTCCCTTCTATTGCTCTTTCTAGTGGCACTTATCTTGGAGGCAGCCTTACCTCAGCTTCATGCCCCAGGTCCCCATCCCACTCCAGATCACTTGTTTACTTGAGTAGAGAAGGCTGGGGTCATAATCTGAGACACTACATCTGTCTCCAAGGCAACCAATGCTCTCATTCAGCAGCTTACCAAGGGAAAGTTGGCAGGAGGGAGCAGGCATAGAGAGTGTGAGATCGTCGCAAGCCACACTTCGGAAAGGAGGCCTGTTGACCCATAACAATAAGAAGGGAAAAGGAAATATGCCAACCAACACACAGAGAGGTGCCCTTGTGGCAGTGGAGCAATTACAAATGCTACATAAAATGTATACCACAGTTTTTCTTGGCTACTTTGGTACATTTCAGGAAACATACTTACTCAACATACTCAATACAGTTTATGCATATAACATAACTAGGCCTGCCACTAAAGACTATTTTTAATCTATCGAGTATTTTGTCTATTGGTCGATTAATCTAAACGATTAATCTTCCTCCAGAAAATCAACTTTACCATTTAAGTTAATTTTATTTTGACAGCAACACATTGTATGTCATTGCAGGGCTTTAGATAATGTATTCCAGATTTTCGACACTTATACGGACTTATCTTCACCAACAATTCAATAAGAATATTAGCAGTATGTATAAAAATATTAAGGAGATGTATATTGTGATGCCCAAAACTTAGTAATCTCTATAAATTTGGCGTATCCTCATGCTTACGAAATTCGGTTAGAGAAGCACGTCATGTGCGATACAAGCGATAAGCACTGAAGTTCCGATGAAGGAAAGGACAGATCAGCAGACACAGCATCTTTTAATCTTTTTGCAGATTAAAGTCTGACTTTTTTATATATATATATATATATATATATATATATAGTTTTCATTTTTATTTCAGTCCACAATTTATTTTCATATAGTGTTCATTTTTGTTTCAGTCTTAGTTTATCATAACGACATTGTGGCACTGGTGCCAAGAAGTCCAACGCACACGATCGTGCACACTGGCACTGTCAATGTAGAATAAGCCCTGATTTTAGCCTGAACATTTTTACACTTTTTCAGTGGAGATTCTAATGTAGCAGGCAGAAATCTTTATGGCTTTAATGATGAATGTATCTAGTAGCTACAAGGGCAAAAGATATTAAAAAGCTGTCGATGCTAATGCTAAGTTAATAAACATGAATAGAGAGGAGCAAGAGTGCTTTTGCCTACTCTGACAGCCCATCATCCAGAATAGCGCCTGTGTGTTGTCTCTTCAGGCGCTCGTGCATAGCACCAGTGCCACTGTACTATGCCATCAAACTTTGCACAGTGTTCTAACCACCTTTTTGTTTATGAAAATTTGAACTACTCTCATAATTATGCAGTGATATTAAAGGGAAATATTTGTTATAATGAAGTTTCTTAGAAATCATAAAGGGTCATTTTATTTAAATAATTAAATAAAAATGATGCGTCTATTTAAAATATTGATGTCGACCCATTTTCAGCATCGGCGTCTTCAGCTACGTCGGCTAATTGCGGCAGTGCTAAACGCAACACTGTGGTTAGGCCGCCAAAGGCCGTAACTCAACCAGAGCAATTAACTCATCTTTCAAAATTTAATAATTCTATCAATGAATTTGTGAGAGCCACCGAAATGAAAGGTATCTTCTGCATAATTTTAACCATGAGAGTCAAAATGCTTAGATATTTTGTCAAAATGTCAGTGTAAGTATGCTCCGCAGCTCATCGATTCTGAAAGATAATTTACCACTTAATCCCAGTCATTGACTGATCACTATTTTTAGCAAACAGATACTTATTTATGTCAGAAACACCAGCAATTTCACCATTGCAAGGCTCTACATTACAGTATGTGACATTCGCTGGCAAGAGAAAACATTCGCATGTATATGTAGCTTTTTCCACATCTCAAAACACAATAGCAAACAGAAAAGTCACACAGCACAATATAACAGAAGAACAGCGAAACGACAATACAAGACAAATAAAATGACAACAAAAGCCTGTACTATGGCAACCAAAAATACAACAATGCTGTATCACAGCAATTTATGGAATTAATTTTTTTAATTATTTTGAATGCTTGGTCAACTGTTTTGCATGTGTTGGTTTAAACGATGATCCCTTACATATGTAATGTTGGATGTATAGTTATTACAATGCGGAATTGCATAATCCATTTTTACCAACAAGACTAAAGCAAGTGATAACTCTGTCAAATGATGACAGTTGTACGAGACCATTTGCATACATGTACTAAAACATTTGGAAATTTGTGTGAAACAATGAGAAATGATGTTCTGCTGTGCAGAAGTGACATTATGGTATGTATTACACTAGCTGTTCTACAAATGCTAATTATCATTTACGGAACGTGCCAAAGCAAACTGAGAAAAACTGTAATAAAAGCAACTCCAGAGCTGTTCCAAAATAAAATCAGTGTGTTCTTTTTTAATTGAGCTAGTGGGGCTCCAAAGATTTTCTACATTGGCATGAAGTCTTACTTTGCTTCTGCCAGCTCCGGCCAAAGACACTGAGGTGCAGGAACCTGCTCCTCTGCAGTTGTGAATGCCACAGTCACACAATATCCTTTTACACTGAATCCTGGACATATTTTATTCAGGTATTATAAGTATAATGAATAAAATGGGAATCTGGATTACAAGTAAGGAAGCAGAAGTACAGTGGAATATAGTGTAGTATAGTGGAGTATAGTGGAGTACAGTCAAGGAACATGTGCCTACAAATATTGTTTCCTACATTTAGGGGGCGGGAGTTTGGGTCTGATTTGGTCCCTACTGATGTTGAAATCAAACCCATGCCCTTGAGTAAAGTGGAGTATAATAAAGAATAGTAGGGTACTGACCAGGGTGGTGTGGGGGGGGGGTTTGTTGTCCATGTCAGAAGGGACAGTGAGAGTAACCCATTCATTCATTGACTAGATCCTCTTGTCACCATATTTTTGTGTGATCTACTTCTGTTTTGACTGAATCTCCAGCTAAAGCCTCATTCATGTAACTCCGCTAAAGTGTCCTGGGTACTTGATGTGGTCTTTGTGTATTTTCCCTGGCAGAATGACGTATTTTCTTGATTTTTCTCCCCCACCCTTAATTCCATATCTCTGAAACGGGTCAATTCTGGTCACCTAGAAAGTCCCTGCATCACATGGTTCTGTTCAGTAAACCGATCAGACTCTCATCGATGCTGATCTCCTTATTCCCCCTGTCTTTCGAGGAAGCCTCAAGGACAGTCAAGTTAAAAACCTGGAGTGAGAGATGTGACATCCGGAGACTCCCCAGGTTGTATTTCTCTAAACTGTCAAGAGGGTGGCGGCAAGGACCACAACCACAGACGTGAATATGACAGAGCTGAATGTCCTGCAGCAAGGCCTAAGGCATCTCTCCTCTGACCCGGCCCAGGGGATACACCGACAGGCTCCTGCCTTTGAAGAGGGATGGAGAAAGAGCCAGGCACTGGTCCCAGTGCTGGCCTCCATCATCTCCCCTCAGGCAGTCGTGTCTGCAGTAGAAGTGCCAACTCTTCAGGCAGCCAACAGAGAGTCAGGGAAGTAAAGCAGAGACATGTGAAGCATGGGAAACTCAAAACATGACACAGCACAGGCGAGAAATCAGTCAGTCAGGTCCAAATGGCCAGAAAGCAAAGCTCACGGAAATTCCCCTGTCCATCACTGTCTAATGTGCTCATGGATAAAAGTGAGACTAATTGTAATCACTTAGCTAATGTCACAGGGAGCCTGGAGGCTGTCCCTGTGAGGCATGGACACACACACACACATACACACATATACATGTGTTTTGCATGGAGCACAACCCATGCAAAATCCACACGCACAACTAATTATGGGAAAATCACGTCCCCTATCAGTACTTGATGTGAGTCCACTTGAAACAAGCAAAAACACTTAATCCACCATAAATTATTTTTATGGTTAAAGCACCTTCTTTTCATGGCACTACGTTAAAAAGGATAAAATGTACTTCATGTTTGACATAATACATTTCTTGATGTTGATTACATTTTTTCATTTATACTCAGTGACAAAAAAAGTTAAGCACTCAGAAGTAATGGTCCGATTTGGATGTAATGCGCAGACCAGCGATGGGTATGTAAATGATTCGATTTGCAAGGAGCTGGTACGTCTAGTCACCAGACACAGAGGATGCCTCGTAGATGCATTAGACAGCATTACCGGCACTTGACGGAGTTTGATAGGGGGGCATTGTGGGTTTTCATGAGGCTGGGTGGTCGTATCATGCAATTTCCCGGCATATGGGGCATGCACACGTCACAGTTGGAATTAGTGGGCATGTGAGGGCAACCACACGTGTCGTGAAGGTTCCGGTCGCCCAAAACAGATCACACCAAGGGAGGATCGTCATATTGTGCACCAAGCATTACAGAACCCCATGACATCTGCACCTGTCATTCGGTCACAGGTACTGGGCTCTCTACAACACCCTGTATCATCTAATAATATAAGCATTACGATACAGTCACATGACCTTTCACCACATGCAGATTTATTTCATTTTCACCACTCTGTCTGGGTACTTCACTTTTTTTGTTACTGGTGCAATGAGCATGAGGTCTATCCCAAGCAGCACAGGGCACCAGGCAGGGACACCTGGGATGCCAGTCCATCACACAGTCAGGACTGACACTCTTAGTCCTGGATATGTGTGGTACAGCGCTGCCCAGAGATGATATAGTATAAGCAAATCCTACATTTGCTGTTAGCCTGTACTGGAGAGGTGAAGTGCACCAATGTAGCTTATTTTACCACTAGATGGCATCTGGTGTTGAATTAGTTCTGCATTCTGGCACATATTACTTTTGTGAAGGGTCTCACTGCTGTATAGAAGAATGCACGCTCTCTATGTACAACATTGAAATACAGCAGCATTACACTGCGTGCAACGTGCCAGTCTGTTTTATTCACTTCAATTTTCTGAAGTAGACATTCGGGAAATTTTTATCTCCATTGATAAATGCATTTAACCATAACTGCCGTGACTTTTTGGTGTTTCCTGTTCACAGTTTATTATTTAGCAGATACTTCTGTCCAGAGCAACAAACAAAAGAAGAAAACTTGGGGTCAGCCAACGTCCCCAGAGCAGTCGGGGTTAAGGACCTTGCTCAAGGGCCTGGGGATTCAAACTCATAACCTTTTAGATTTGGGTACAGACCACTGGCCCACACATCACCCAGCTTATGGACGAGAACATTGCCTGTGAATTTACTGCTCTATGTGAGAGTCTAGAAAAATATCAATGAAGAAACGTGGGCTGAACAAAGGAGCCATTCACAGTATGGAGCATTAACATATATGTAAATGAAGTCTGTCAGCATATGTCTGCTCTTAATCCCATAACCCCGACCCTGGAGGTGTGAGGCAGCAATGTTGCCTGCTGTGTGGCCCAGTCAGCCCAACCCCCATGCCATTCCTCTCTTTCCCAATTAATCTCTTCCGTCTCCAAGCATCGCTGGCATCTTGCTGCCAAGGAGAATATTTTGTCTCTCTTTGGCCCCACTAACTGTGTCCTGTGCTAATTTGGGTTAATGGTCACATTTGCATTTGGGTCTCCTTATTAAAGAGCTACAGACTTGCATTATGTTCAGAGCAGCTGCTCATCACCAAACTCATATGTGAGCCTGAATTTGGAATTTGGGGGCGGGGGGGGCAATTGTTTCCCCTGCTCAACACTCACCCTATCGCGTAGACAATGTGTCCCATAAAAAATGACAACATTCACAACCTGAAGGTTGTGGGTTCAGATACCGTGATCTTACCTGCGCTCTATATACATGTGTGTCTGTGTCTGTCATGGAGACATGGATGGGACATGTAAAAAAAATACCCAGTCATTATCAAGTACTGCTCAACTGTACTAAAAGACACTGACCTATAAGCAAGATGGCTTGGGATTCCCTTAGGGATTAGGTTTTCCTTTGAAAGGTGCTTCATCAGCCAGAAGTGATGGTTAGTGGGGTCCCCCAGCTCCCAGTTTGAAATCTTGTCATGTAGCAGTTCTCCCTGACGACAGAAATGTGTGTCATGGATTAATCAATTAAACGTTAGATTGGCTGATGAGATTTACTAGTGTTGATAAGGACGATGTTGACAAGCCAGTGTCCTAATCGCAAACAAGCAAATTAAGAGCAATAGTGCTAATGCTCATCATCAAATAAATTATGTTCTCTTACTCCTCCTTTGGCTGTCATCGTTTTCTAAGCCAATGTGTAAATTGCATCCTTTGTGAAGTAATTTATGTCGGCTGTTTAATTACTCAGTTGCATATGTTAGGAAATTTCCCTTAGTGGTGTCAGACTGCACACATTATTCACCCGTGGCTTGTTCACTTTTCATTATTCTCTTAAACAGCCTGTGAAGCCAAACCTCACTGGACAGCTCGTCCTGTGGTATAAATCACTGGATGATAAAGTTCCAGGGCTTTACTAGGCTTCCTCCAGTGCTATTTGATAAAAAGGAGCTGTTAATGTTCTTTAGTTAAAGGTATCCATTGCCAGTGTCATTATGGGCCTGCTGGGTGTTTTAACACGTTTTCTTTCTCTGTGTCTGTCTTTAGTGCTTAATGGTTTCCTGGGTTTCACTGTAACACAATGGTTACGCGCTAAAGCCGGGTCCCCCGATTTCCTCCAGGGTCAGTTTGCCACATAGTTTGCAGATTTCCCTGCTCAAACAAACCTACTAAACTTGGAAATTGGCTGATGAGTTGAGTAAGAGTGTTTGACCAGGGAAATCTGCAAACTATGTGGTAGACTGGTCTTCCAGGACCAAAACTGGGGTACCCTGCTCTGGAGATCTATCAGATTAACTAAAGTTAGATTTTTCTATAATTAATGAAATGTGAGTGAGGATTGCATGACCCAGAGTCCCTTTAGTAATCAGGGTTAAGGGTTTTTCTCAAGGGCCCAATAGTAATACTATTACTGTAGCATGTTTGGGATTTGAACCTGCAACCTTCCATGAGGTCGGAGCCCCAAACCCACTAAGCTACATATCACTCCATTCCACTAATGCATGGGCATTAATTACGGGGGGGATGAGGGGCTTGTAGCCCCCCCCCCCAATAAATCAAAATTAGCTAATACAACCCCCCCCCGCAATAATCATGTTTCTCCCGTAATGCGTGGAGATCTCAACGCCCCCAATGTTCCAGCCAAAGTTACACCCATGAACTAATGTACAACAAAGCCAGTGTCACATAGGTTTCACTGTCTGTACTGTCCTTCCATTTTGGTTTATATTTATTTATTGTGTGTGTGATTCAACACAGTGTTTGTATGGATCTTATAACCACTCATATCTCCTGTGTCTGTTTCTGGTCAGTCACTCGCTCCTTGGCAGTCGTACCCTTCTAATGTATCTGCCTCATTTGTTCATCACTTTGTATGACAATATCGTCTGCCAGATAAATAATTGTAAATGAATGTGTAAATTGGCAGGCTGTGTAAACTGTGACAACCGCAAAGCAAATAGCTTTTTTCAGTCTTCCTACTGTATCAGCAATATGTACAATTAAAATTGAATTATTAGAGCCAAATCCAGGACTGTCTCGCGTTTGTAGAAGTGTATATTATAGCATAGCTTTCCCTTTATATTCTGTATTTCTGTCACTTTGCCCAGGAGATTGTTTACAGAAAGTACTTCTATTCAGCTGAATGTTTTCAGGCAGTTTTCTGTTACTGTGGGTTTCTTACCTGCTACCTACGTGACTTTATGAGGCAACATCACACGTTATCTCTGCCCCAAGCATAGTCGTTGTGTCATAGCTACACCTTTCCATTCTGCCAGTAAAGCGTTCCTTCCATTCTTAAGATCTAATTATTCATGTGAAAATGATGTGCTGTCTGCATATTCAGTAATTTATTTCCATTCCAATTGTCTCATTCCTTTTGTAATTTTAAAAATAATGGTAAAGGTCGTATAGTTGCTTAAGGAGTGAATCAGAGAGTCATTCTCAGTATAAAGCACAATGTCATGAGAATGGATTTGCTAATACACTTCATTTTGCCTGAATGAATATATTTCCTGTATTGCATACCTATGGCATCCCTCTTAGCCATCAAAGGAAAAGCCTTCCAGAATTAAATGATGCAACAACTGGCATTTTCTGGATAAATTAATCACATGTAATGAAGCATTTAGACAGTAACGCACATCTATACATCGAATTTCTGGTTTAGATAGATAGATAGATAGATAGATAGATAGATAGATAGATAGATAGAAAGAAAGAAAGAAAGAAAGAAAGAAAGAAAGAAAGAAAGAAAGAAAGAAAGAAAGAAAGAAAGAAAGAAAGAACTTTATTGATCCCACAGTGGGGAAATTAGAGTGTTATCACTTTAAATTTACATATTTGTTACACCGGAATAAAATACTTTATACTAACATGTACTGAATGAGATTTATTTGGATATTCCAACCATTTGAAGCAATAAATTTTAATTCTTCGTGACTTACTGCCAGCACATACCATACTGTGCAAAATTCTTCTGCAGTCAAAAGAAATATTTAATGCTTTATCTGGCTAATAAATGCACAGTTGCTCAGAACAAAAACATATGCAAATTAAGAGAAACAAAATAAAAACTAGTAAGAATTTTTTCCACTCACCAAAAAGTTAATGTTATCTAATTAGATAAATTTAAAAATTTAGTAATCAGTGTTGACACACCACAGCGACACGTGTCCTCTACGTTTAACCCACACCTGTATGTGATACCATGACATAGTGTTCTCTCTTGAAGGCTGCCACCTCACTCCTCCCTGGCTCCTTTCTCCCAGCCTGTGCCCAGAGCCTCGCTCTCCTCTCCTGAAGGCTGCCACCTCGCTCCTCCCTGGCTCCTTTCTCCCAGCCTGTGCCCAGAGCCTCGCTCTCCTCTCCTGAAGGCTGCCACCTCGCTCCTCCCTGGCTCCTTTCTCCCAGCCTGTGCCCAGAGCCTCGCTCTCCTCTCCTGAAGGCTGCCACCTCGCTCCTC
>JAODJX010000097.1:25118828-25135676 GCA_026776945.1 Isichthys henryi | reverse complement strand
CACCAACACCCGATCCTCCCCTTGCTCCCCACTCTCCCCCCATGCAGGTTCATCTTCTTCAGTGACACTTGGGACTCTCTGGACTCTGGGTTCGGTCATATGATTTGTGACCTTAGTCATGTGACCGTGCGGACCTACGCTCATAACAACATGTGACATTTTCCCAACGCATGACAAAAAGAACTGAAATTAAGAAAAGAGCCACTCTCCTCCTTACATCTTTCACCTGCCTTGCCCAGTGTAATTCGTACCTCGGTGCAGTAAGGTAGGTCCACACAAGCTCCCCACCTCAGTCTGCGAGGATCCAGTGGAGAGATTGTGCCACACAGAGCTTGCGTGGGAAGAGACAGTCCCCATTTCCGAGCTGCGTGCGCCTTCCAAATTGGTAAGTTAACTGATACTTTGGGCAATTAATTTGCGCGGCGTCCTCAACGTTGCTCATTAGCATGCGGGGCGCGGGGCGTAAACACGCGTGCCGCTTCCTCAGACAGCGGGAAGGGCTGCTGTCAGAGTCGCCTGTCAGGCTGGGACGCCGGTGCCGGCATGCCTGATTACAGCCGTTTTAAATCTTTCTCTAAGACGCGTCTTTTGTGATTAACGTGTTTAGCGTGAAATGCACGCCCCCCTCCCAGCCCCGGTCTTTATGTTTTTTGCCTCTTTGTGTTTTTTGTTTAAACATTTTTCAAAGATTGGGGGTTTCTGGCTCGTTTTATCTTCATTCCCAGGAGCTGCCACACTGTCTCGCTGAACTGATTATAGCGGTAGTGTGTAGAAATGCTCTCATATTCCTGGTATCCACTGTATTGTACAGTTATTATTAGTATTATTACTATTATTATTAGCAAGTATGACTTACTAGTACAGTTACTGGTTATCTTTAGCACGTCGGACATCAACAAAGGAGATGCACAGGAGAAGTTCAACTTTCTATCGGCAGGGATAACAAGCGATCACTGCAGCTCCATCGCCCCGTCAGTCTGGTTAATCGCTCCCGTTGCATTGATATGCAGATTCCCCTCAAGCGGCTAGCAGCAGACGCTCGGGTCGGACACGGCACGCTGGCTCCGCACATTTTTGCTGCGACGAGCTCAGTCATACCGTCTGGAACATCCCTGGCTGTTCCATCGCCTCCACACTGATCCTTCCTCCCTCCATTTAATTTTTTCTTCCTTCATACTCAAATCCCTAATTTCCTCATAACAACCCTCCTCTTTCTGCTGACTCTCTCTCTCCCTCTCCCTGTCTCTCTCTCCGTCCTGCGGTGCTGTGATCCGCGGTTGATTAGGATGCAGGAGCAGACGCGAGGAAAGGATGGGGGGGAACGAAGGAGTTGTTTTTTTTCTTTGCTGAGGCAGTGTGTCTGGGAGAGGACTCCCAGCCCCACCCCCTCACCCTAGAGTGCCTGAGCCAGTCTCGGCCCTTTGTCACCCAGCCCTCCCCCTGAGTCACAGACCGACATGGGGAGTCTGTATTCTGTGCTGGAGGTGGTGGGCAGGAGTACCTTAGGGAAATAACAGAAGCTCTGTCTATTCAATGCCATCCTCCTCCCTGTCTCTCTCTCTCGCTCCCTTTCATCCTTCCCCCTCCCCTAAAAGCAAACGGCAGCAGCCTGAAGACTGGGGTGCGTCACTGGGGGAGTTAGCGCCATCTTCAGAGGGCACGCTATTCACTATTGATTAGGCGGTTTGTAATTCCCAACACAACGGCGATGTGCATATGAATGCGCTAGTGGGGGCGCGATTAATTGTGTCATTTTCATTAGTGCGTCTACAGTACTTCTCACTGGCGGATAGTGTGAAGAAAACGCCGAGAGTCTGAAAGGACGTGAGCGAGAAGAGGGCGTTTTAATTGGTTTCACCATCGATTAATTAAACCAAAACTGAAACCTAGTCAAAAGATCTTATTTTGTGGGTGTTTCCGGAAATCTAAAATAGACATGGGTGTCCGATATGTTAGCTCTGGATCCTCTGTCAGAGAGCCAGTCTATGTACCAGTCCATTGGATTACCTGTTTATCAAGTTATATGCAGTGTAAAATGCACTAAACCCAAGGTTACTTTAAGTGCTATGTAAATATGCAAGGCTGAGTGTCACATGACCCTAGAGAAGGCTTTTCTGTATGTAAATAGTTAGGACACTCTGCCACTAATCAGTAGGTCACTGGTTCAAGTCCCATAGCCAGCAGAGTGACTTCACTGATAGGCCCTTAACCTCAATTGCTCTAGGGACTGGCTGAGACTGTTTTCTCATACATGTATGAAACGAATTTGCTTAGGAAATAAATTTGTTGTGGAATAAATCCTTACCAGTTCTGCATCCATCCATCCATCCATCCATCCATTTTCCAAACCGCTTATCCTACTGGGTCGCGGGGGGTCCGGAGCCTATCCCGGAAACAATGGGCACTAAACAGGGAACAACCCGGGATGGGGGGCCAGCCCATCGCAGGGCACACTCACACACAGTTCTGCATGCAGTCAGGGCTTAATATGTTTAACTTGTTAAAAAAAACTAAATTACAATGGCATAGAAGATAGTGTGAAATTTCAAGGAGGTAAATCAATTTAAACGCAAAGGTCTGTTTATGGGGGGGGGTGAATGAGGCCAAATTAAATATGGGGGGTATAGCCTACACCCCCTTCGTCCTCCGGTTCCTACTCCCCTGGATGGAGATTACATTTCACTTACTGCTCTATATTAATATAAACTCCAGTATTTCCTAAGAAAATAACTCCTGACGGAATACAGGGCTTTGTCAGCCTAAATCATTAATTAATAACTTTCGTATTTTAATTGGCCTGCGAAGTGAACCTTTCTTGAGTAACTAAGAGACTTGTTATTAATAGAGGATACTGGTGCGGAAAATGCTCTATCAGAGAGAGTCGGGTCGATTTGCGGGTAGGTGCCTTGGACCCCCACCCCAGCCCAAATAAGATGCCGCTCATTGTGAATGTGCACCCCAGCCTCTCAGGGCAGACAAGACAGGACTGGACTGATTATATTCCGGAATTAGAAAGCAATTTGTCAAGATGTATTAACCAATGGTTAGCAGCCAATGAAAGAGTGAACTACTGGCGTCGTGCTGGATGCGTCAGAACCCGGTCCGGTTTTGTGTCTTTGCACTAGCAGGACGGAGGGAGGGAGGCAGGGAATCCGAGCTTTTAATATTTAAATGTTTGGTATGCGTGTTTTTGAATCAGTGTCTTTGATAAATTGTGAGTTCTGTAGTGTTGCTCATTGCTCACTTGAACGGTTTAATGGTTAAATAAACGTGTCGCGTGTGGATGCATATCCTTGTTTTGTGCGATCGGTGTTTAAACTGGATCCCGATCTTTGATCAAACGTTTGTTACCGACAGTATGCGCTGCTGTTTATTTCATTTCGCTGCTGCTGGAGCCGGGCTGGCTGATTCAGAAGGGAGACAAATCCTTTAATGTAACTCCAACATAAGGGAAAGAGGAGGGTTGGAGGGACCCGTAAAATGAAGGGAAAGCCCCTTGCGGTTTGGTGGCGTGTTTATTTCTCAACAATATAAACGTTAAAACCTTTAATATATACGTGAACATCTGAAGCTTGCCGAAGTCCATGCCTGAGGACTCGCATCGTACGCGTCACCAAAGACGCACCCGCCGACTATATTGACGGGATTGGGCGGTCAGAGGGTGTTAACTGGGGGTTGACATCGCTGTCCTAGAGGTGATCTTGAGTTTACGTGGTCGCTGCCCACATGCCGGGGGATGACCGGCTCCCCGGCCAGATCGCCCGCAGGATCGCGGTTACTCCTGGTGATTCCTCACCGCCGTACGGGGTCTTTAATAACCTCACGCTCGGCTGGTAAATGAGCTTTAGATGAAATGATGCTGCGACTGGAATAGAAAATCCAGCCCGATTTTTAGGGGGCTGGCAGCACGCCTTAAGGCTGTGTCCTTGCATGATGGATGGATCCTTCAGTACAGATTACTTACTTTTGAAAGCTGGAGCCCTGCCTTTATGTCGTCTGGGGACATAAGTAATTACTGGAAATGGGGGGTGTTGTTGTGTTATAGGCTCCTATATGTATTCAAATAAATGTCTCTCTCTGTGTATGCATGCTTTCGTGACCTTGAGGGGACATTCTTTGAAATATAGACCTTTGTGAGGAATTCCCAGTAAGGTAAAAATGACTCATTTTTGAGTTAGTCTTTAATATGATTTAGGTGTCATATATTGCAATAAAGTGCATGCCAGTGTGTTGTCCCATCAGTGAAAGGGTGTTCGTTGTACGTGTCTCAAAAATCAATGCAGCTTTTCAACTGTATCCACGCTATTAAAATCCAACTACAATTAATTACCATTCCAGTGATATAAACAACTGTCAAGTATATATATATATATATATATATATGTGTGTGTGTGTGTGTATGTGTATGTATGTGTGTCTTTTTATTTTGCTTGTGTTTACATATTTCATGTCTGATATTTCCTGAAACCTGAATTCTGTCTTTAAATTATAAAATGTCAGGTGCTTCATTCCCCTTGTGTGTGCGATATACACGCACAGAACATGGTAAAACATCAGGAGAAGTTGCACTGGCTTTACCGGGTCGTGGCCCAAACCCAGGTATTTCTCCTGATAAGGCTGGAGTTACACTGAAGATTCCAAAATAAGCTCAGGAAAGCACAGCAGCTCGATTCGGTGCTATGCCCTGTCTGCTGGCTGCTGCCAGCTCTCGCATTTACCACGTTCACGCAGGTGTTTGTTTCTTCTCCTCTGACGGAGTAGCAGATAGGCTGAGGGAGTGCGGCAGTCGGAGAGCTCTCCACCCCCCTGCTGAGCCTGTCAGGATCGGCATGCAGCTCGCAGCCATACTGCCCTTGGCAGTCCTTGACCAGAGGCACATTCTCCAGGGTCTGCCGGAGAGGAGATGTCACTGCTGGTCTTCTGGCTTTCCCAGCAAAGCACTCCCACATAGGTTATATGTATTGTATACCCCCCCCCCCACACACACACACACACACATACACAAGCACATTTGCGTAGTGGGTTTTTAGCGTGTATTTCCCGCCGGGTAATTGTGCCACCCGCTTTGGTGGAACACGGAGGCCATTCCGCCAACACATGAGCATTCCGGCCCCGGATTGGGAGCTGCTGGCCGGATCGGGCCCGTGTTTTGATCGCTCCGCATAAAGGCAGCGCTGCTCTTTTGTTCCTCATTGAACGTGAGCCAATTGCAGCTTGGCTGGGCTCCAGAACGCAGCCCATGGCACAGAGGGGTCTTTCATGCACCCCCCCCCCCATCCGCGGCCAGCCAGCTTACCCACGCTGCTCTGGCTAAACACGGCCATTAATCCGGCATGATGATTCATGCGTTAACCCACCACATCCAAATCGATTGCTTCCGGAAATAACAACAAAAGGAGCCAAATCTGAGACCGGGGGGGCAAGCATGGCTCCCGCCAGCACTGTTATTCTTAAATGACGGTAAAAGATTTTCCCCATTTTTAAAAGTTGGACATGGTCATGGGGGTAGCCGAGGCTCAGGAACGCCACCCCCCCCCCAGGAGTGAGTGGAGGGCAGCTTCCCGTCACATCAAAAGCCAGCCTCCCCCCATGGACCGGAGGGAACGCTCCCTGGACAAACATTTATTATTTGGCCGGCAATGGAGGGCTTAAGCGAGAGGGAGAGATCAGGCAGGCAGGCCCCCGCATTGTGCAGAGGGCTGGTGCTCTGCTAAATTGGCCTCTCTGTCTGAGAGAGGGATTTGTGAGGTAATCTTGGAGTTTCCTCGCCAGGTTGACCTCGCCTTGCATCCCAAACATATCCTCTCTCCTCCCTCCCTTGCATTTACAACAGACAGACAGACACACATACACACAGGGCTGGTTTACCAGCAAGCCTGTCACACAGTCCACCCAGACCCCATGTTTGTATTCCAGAGGCGATTGGCCAGACTGCATCATGTGATCACATGAGAAACACAGTCTTTGAATGCCTCACACCCCAGGAGGTTTCCCCATCGGTTGATCACTGAGCCTTGTGCACCGGGTGTTTATTGTGACTGGGCTGCTCTGATCGGTAGCTGTGTGAAGAGAGGCCTGTCTGTCCATCCGCTGGCCTGTGAAAAACACCAGTGATACTGTTCTGAGAAAACAAGCTGCGCTGATTTAATCCCTGCGCACAATGAGAACACAGGGAAGGAAAAGTGGAGAGAAACACAGGGGATTTCTTTACTTACTGTCCATTTATAAGATTGAGATCTGTGCGATTGACTGGTCGATTTTTAAGACATTCGCAGTCAGTCGCGATCATTGGACCGCCACCTTGGCACAGAGCGAGATCTACTGAGGAGATCTCCGGTTGGAAAAACATACCATCGTAAACTGATATCTAGCTGCGTCCTGTGATGTAGTCCAATACCAGTAAGTGTCCATTTGTCTGAAACTGTACCATTCATAATAATACCCCAAGTGTGTGTTAAGACTGTCAGTCAAAAACAAGCCCAAAGTTCAGAGCTCCTGGTTCCTGGTCACATGCCAAAAGTAGCATTTTTTTTCGGTGGTGATTTACAGCCCGTCTCACTTGTCAGCCTCCATCATGCCGGCTGTCGGAATGAGACAGGGTCTGTCTCGGCCGACTTTGTGGCTCTCTGGCCTTACTGATCTGTTACTGCTCATCCTGCGCCTCCAGGGAGATTCTACCTCGCCTCAGACCCACTGCTGCTATCCACAGAGGTGAAACGGAAGGCGTTCAGGAGCTTCCGCTAGTTACAGTAACGCGTTGTACTGGCTGCATGTATTCTTCGCTAGCCAGGCTCTGTACTTTTCCAGCTTCCCAGTAGTGAGCAGAGTCAGAACGGGTCGGCATCTGGCTGTTTGTGACATCGATTGATGTCCCGCTAGATTTGTGAAAGGGCTGTAATGTTTCTGAAGAACGTGTGAGTTGTTTTCATTGGATTCCTATTTCAGTTTCAATTTTGATTGTTATTTTCCCTGTGAACATTATTATGTGCCCACTGGAACATTATTCATAGATCAGCATCCTACAGGTTCCAGTAACGTTTTATAGCAAGGACTGAAAATACGACATGTATCATATAAAATATAAAAAGCATTTGCACAAAGCATTGTTTTACAAAATTGTCTTGGACTATATAAGGACCCATAATGGTAGCAATACATGTCTGATTCTACAGAGGTGAAGCTGGCTGATGTGCTGAGAAGCTCTCGGTTCATTTTGACCCTCCTTGTACACCGTAGGACCGTTAATGAAACTCTTGCACAGTTCCAGCTTGGGCACACTAGCAAATTAGAAGGGGACTTGTGACTCAAGTATAAAATGTTAAAATTAATGAGGTGTTTGTTTAAAGTAAATTATTCATGAAATTGAACATGGGAGCAGCTGTTACTGATCATCTCTTCTTACTCGTTACTCCCTGATGTAAAATTAAAAGGAACTTCAGCCGAGTTGACATTATTTTTGCCAATTAGGTGAGCCTTGTATTGTACTGTGATAAACTGGCATCCTATTTAGAGAGTCCTCTTCTTTGAGACTCATGCTTCCTGGGATGGGCTCCAGGCTTCCCCTGACCCAGTATAGGATTAGTGATGAAGAAGAGAGCTCTTCATAAGTTGCTGTTTCCTCCTGGAGTGATTGCCAGCATTGATACTTCGCCATGATCCTCTGGGCCATTGGTCCGCTGGTGTTCTTGGTAAAACTCTCCCACACCCTTGAGATGGATGGATGGTCAAAGTGAAAACAGATAGCTTGGAAGTTCAAATCAAATGAAGTGAAATCATATTGCTCGTCATAGCACTGGGGTTACCACAAGGACACAATAAGCTGCGAATATCCTGAATTGGTACATGCTGAGGTTACTTACTCAAGTGATGGAAGCTCATGAAGTTCTCAGAGATCACTGAGGATGGTTGCTTAAAACTGCATTTGCATATTTAGTAGATGCATTTATGAAAAACAACGTGCAAGTAAAAATCAAGGAACAGGTTTGGCAAGTACTTGGAGCAACTGGGGTTAAAGGCTTTGTTTAAGGGCAAAAAGGTGAAATTACTTGGTTGGCCATGGGATTTGAACCAGCAACATTCTGATCAAAGACAAACACACAGAGCCATGCTTCACCCCCATCCATTCACCTATTTCCGCTGTAGGAGTGAGACTACACAAAGCTGGCTATCATAAAAGCAAGTAAAAGTTTTATTCTGTGAAGCAGATTAATAGTTATCAGTACTGCATCAGTATTTGTTTAGCAAACACCAACCCCTCCCATCCATCTTCCAACTGTTTATCTTTGTCAGGACCACAGGGGGATTTAACAGCATGCCAGTCCATCACTGGGCAATGAGTCACACTACAGGCGATCTAGAGTTGCCAGTTAGCCTGAGTGCATGTCGTTTGACTGGAGAAGGAAACCCAGCCACCTTGTTAGATTTGCTCTCCGATAGCCAATCACAGCCTTCAGATCTGGCATGCATGCAGAACATCCCTGACTACTGACCTCTCCGCTTCTCAGGAAATTATACGAATTCCCAGTAATCACAGGAGCCGAGGAGCTCGCGGTCGGCTTAGGCTGTCGAATGGTGTCCACGGCATGCCCGATTCAACCTCCAGAAGTTACACTGAAACATTTCCCCCACCTGAACTTAATCATTATCATTTCCTGCGGGCACCTTGCAGACCAGCTCAAAAAAGATTACCCTAAATATTTCATACTGTAGCCTTTTCATGGCAGGATAGCCTTTCACAGAATGCTAGGGAGCTTATCTGTCCCTAGGCGTTTTACACCGTCGCAGCATGTCATTTTAAATCTTTTTTTTTTTCCAATTTCAGGCTGTGTTGTACCTGTTGGTATGATTAAGATAAACATACATATATGCCTTTCACACCCTGTTGTATTTTTTTATTATTATTATTGCGGGGGGGAATAACTTATGTCAAGCCAGCCGCTCCTGAAGCATCCTGAGTGCTGTCTGTCAATAAGAGATTTTCCTGGAGGTGACTGAAGGATGAAGGCAGATGAAATTGAAGGGGGGGGGGGGGTGTCTCGCCTGGGGCTTCAAGATGGAAGAATTAAAGAGCGGCCTTGACAGACTCCCCAGTGCCTGCAGCTATGCATGTCTAATGTGGCCGAGATACCATTATAACCTGAACATAAAGTCACCCTGACTGCGGTGTCCAGAGTGAGCATGTGTCTCTGTGACCCCCGTGGGGGAGAGACAATCCTGGGTCTGACCATCTCCTTCCCCCGGCTGGTCTACTGTGTGCTGCTGAATGCTGGTCATACCAAATCAGGGGGGCATTCACCGTAAAGGAGGTATTTTATATATATACTGTGTATTACAGTGTCTTTTAAGAATGAGGTGTAAGTATTGCTTTGCCTAGTTGACTGGTGAAGTAAGAATGGCATGAGCTCAACATTCGATGTTGGTACTAATTGTCCAGCTCTATAATACACTACAGCCATTTTTTGAATTCAGTACAAAATACCTGTCTCATGTTGTGATGTCATTTGGGGGCGTTACCAGTTTTTAGGCCAGTGGAAAACTAACATCTTGAAGTACTGTACTTTTGTTACTTTCTTGAAGTACCAAAAGTAAGGTACGTGGTGGAGTGGAAAAAAAAAGAGAATGCAGAATTATGGAACGCTTGAGAGTCTGGGGACTCAGTCTCTCTGTGTAGGCAGTCATTCAGTTAAGGCAGGAGCGCTTGGTTTGATCTATCTGATGTAATACAATGTAGAAGAACTATTGTAGAAAGAAGATCCCATAGTGGTGTGAATGGAGCTTACGTTTTTTTTGTGTGTGATTGATTGTGCAGCTTTAGGACACAGCGGCCGGCAGTGCTCAGTGGCCGTGGGGTGAGGGCTTAGGGTTCGAGGCAGGAACAGCAGCCTTCTGTGTGGGAAGTAGACCGCAAAGGCTGTCGGGTGCTCTGCACCAAACTGACCATCCTCAGACTGGGAGAGCCCCCTCTGCATTCACATTTTTCTAAGCAGTACTACTCTAAGGTTTTTTTCTCCTTCCATCCTCTTTCCTTCTCTCCAATCCTACGCTCTCCTTTCCTATCTCCTCTCCTCTACTTTCCTCTCACCTCCCCTCTCAACTCTCCTCCTCTCCTCTGTACTCCCTTCCTATTTCCTCTCCTCTCTTTTCCTCTTCCCCCTTCTCTCTCCTACTCTCTCCTCTCCACCCCTCTCCTTTCTTTCACACTCCCCTCTTCTCCCTTCTGTTCTCCCCTCCGCCCTCTCTCTCTCTCTCTCTCTCTCTCTCTCTCTCGTGTGAGCTGTTGCTCTGTTCCTCACCCCCGTTTTGTTGCAGTCTGTGATCATGGTTCATGGATGAGGTGTCACCACTAATCCCTGCAGCCTAACTCCACATCTGCAGTGTCTGTGGCTCGGCAGGTTCTGAAATGTGATCAGAAGGTCGCTGGTTCGATTCCCGATGCTGATGCACTGATGCCACCATTGTGCCTTTGAACCATTCCCTTAACCCCCATTTGCTTCAGGCATGCTGGATAAATGGCTGCTCCTGCACTTTGACCCCAAGCTTTGCTCTTATCTGTTTGTGTTTGTATGCTTCAAATGAACGCAAGATGCATAAAGATGCTTTCCAATGTACTTGTGCAAATGAAGCCTCACTTCATTTTTGTAAAGCATGGCTTCAGAATCTCATCCAGGTTGTAGTGCGATGAGGGGCAGCGATGGTCAAGATCACATGTGTCAGTCACTGTCCTCCCATGAATAGGGGTTAATACTGACACATGTCCTTTACCCAACACTGTACAGTCTCTCTGTGTAGGGAGTCATTCAGTTAAGGCAGTGTTTCCCAACCCTGTCCTCAGTGAACCCTGGTCAGTCCACGTTTTTGGCCCCTCCCAGCTCCCAGCCAATCAGGAACACCGAATACCTGGTACAGGTGCACTGGGAGCTGAGAGGAAGCAAAAACGTGGACTGTCCAGGGTTCCCCGAGGACAGGGTTGGGAAACACTGGGTTAAGGTGATATTACAGTGAGCTCTCCAGAAACATTATTGTCTCAATTAATGTCAGCCATAGAAAATACACATCATTTCTGTGTCACAGCTTTAAAGAGAGACTGGTGAGCCCAGTCTCAAGTGTCACGGAGGATCAGGTTTAGTAGCACCAAAAAACTTTCGTAAATATTTGTGCCCAGGTTGGTTCCTTGTCAGCTGTATGCTTCTGATCCACCTCACTTGTATATCACGTTGGACAACAGTATATGCTAAATAAATAAATATGAATGTAATTGTACAGGGGCCGACCTGATTGCTGTTCTTCATTTATGTGGGTGACTGTACACTGTAGATTCAGATCTTAAAAATCTGCAGAGCTGCAGTATTCTGGGAACTGTCTCCTGCCCTGTCTTGAAATTTCTTGAAAATGTGCCTCTTACGGATGACTTTTCCTGCACAAGCCATCTCAGCGCCGCATGTTCACATTGTCCTGGACAGCTCGGTGTCGCAGGCCCAGAGGTGTCCAAGAGTCACAAATCTGAAGTGTCTGAGTTAGAGTCCAGTTCAAGTCGAAGTCTCCAAGAGACCAGTCTGAGTAAAGTCCCAGTCTTTGAATTAGAGTCCAAGTCAAGACTCCAGTCTCCACTTCCAACTTAATATGTATTCCAAGAACTTTTTATTCTTTTGAATTGTATCCAGTGCAATAGCGAATAAGGGTTAATAGTACAAGGACCACAAATACAATATCATTTAAGCACAATGCCAAAATTCAGAATGAAGAAAAATATATATTTAAAGAATTTTTTTTCTCTTAAACAGAGGTTGGCATCAATGCGAACATTTCCTCACTGAATTGCCAAGGTATAAGGGTCATAGTACCTTATGCAAGAATAATGCCATAAGTCCATAACAAATTCTAAAGCATAAGACACAGCGAAGGAGCTGAGAGATAATTTTTCTCTGTAAACCATGTTCATCTGTGCAGGCAGTCCCCAGATTATGAATGAAATCTGTTCTCTTTAAGTCAAGTTTGTAAGTAAATTGGAATAATGATGGAGTACATAATAATTATTATTATACAGTAATAATAAAAGTACATACAATACTGTACTGTATCTAAGATGAGCATTAGTCCGTGTTAGTCCATTGCGTTTGTCTTGAATATTTAATATAATATGCCTTATTGCAGTCCGTTCATAAGTACGAGTTCTTCGTAAGTCAGACATCATTAACCAGGGGGCTGCCTGTATATGAGATGTTTACTCTGCTCATCTTCACTGCAGCACAGCCTTGTAAAACACATATAGGAATGCGCGGAAAGCTATGGTAAGTTTGACAAATTGCAAGCTGTTGCAAATATTGCAGAGCTTGCATGATTTAGCATTAATTTTTGCAACTGGTAAATCCTGGGGGGGGGGGGACAAGTTTAAAGATCAGGCAGGGTTGTAAAAACAATACTTTAGTCCTGCAGAAAAGTTCAACTCATTAAATTATGAAGGACTCTTAATGTTCATGAGTCTTTATCCAGGAGTTCGGGTCAAGTTAGGAACAAGCTGTAAGTCAACTCGGAAGTCTAGTTAAGTGCAACTCGAGTGTAACTCGAGTAGGAGTCACCCACTTGAGTGCCCATCTCTGCCCAGGCCGGTGGTGGAACTCCAAGGGTTACAACGTCGACCCGGATAGCTGTGATGTGCATATCTGGCCCTGATGGATGTGTGATTGGCATCAGGGGCCAGGACGGGCTGCAGACAACATGGAACCAAAATAGAGGGTGACACTAGGCTGTCGGGAATGATGTTGCATAAGTCACCCCGGGAGCTGGGGGCTGGTGTGTTAGCACTGGGCCACTGAGGTAAATTATGAGCAGACAGGTGGTTCTGCGGTCATATAGCTGTGTCATGGTGGTGGTATGTTGAGCTGACCTACAGTCCATGGGGGACTGGGGGCATCTCAGTGACATGCTCTAGGTTCTCTCTTTAGCACATGAATGTCTGATTTGGTGAAAATTGGTCACAGATGTACATTTACCATTTTAGCTTTTATCCAAAAATACGCATATTTTTCAGAAGTTAGGGTCAGACAGTTGCTTAAGCAGTTGGGGGTCAAGAGCATCATGCTCAAGGGCATCATGGTGAAATCACTCATAATGGTGAAATCACTCATCATGGTGAAATCACTCATCATGGTGTTATTTTGTCTGTGTGTTTAACCTGATTGTTGAAATGATATTAGTGTCCCACTCCTGCTATCAGTGTTCTGCTCCTGCCTTTGATGAGATGAGGGTAATCTTGCCTCGGAAATTTCAGACATGGGTGCGGGAGTTTCAGCAGAGTTCCTGTACTGGGTGTCTGCTGGGATGGGTGAGGCTCTGTACCACCAGATGCCCCCCTCCCTAATTACCTTGTGTAAGGAGCGGCCTCTGACCTCTCATTGTCATGGAAATGCTGTTGGTCAACTGAGCCATGCTTCTTTACGAAGCTCAAGTCAAGTCAGGCTGTTGACGTCCTGGCAGGTAGGGTGGCCATCTCGATCACTTCCGTCACGTTGGATGAGGTTTACGAAGCGAGTGCCTGCCTGGTGCTCTCACTTTGCTGGCGATGTGTCATTTAATGCCGATGTTGTCAGTAGTAGGGGGTCGCTGATGTCCTCTGCACAGGGCAGAGAGTGGAGGATCTGCTCTCTGAGATCAGGGTTTGGATAAGGAACCACAAGAATTTATGCTGCTAATTACACACCAGAGGTTGCCATAATACACTCGGTGCACGTGCCCAATTCCCTAGGTTTTCCATCTCAGATGGATAAGGTTCCCTGCTGTCAGAACATCTGTGACATGACAAACTGACATCCATAGAGAACGTGAATATGGTACAACGTAATGAGCTAAATGGATCAGTTTCAGAACATCAGAGGTCTTGAGGTAGCCACAGCGATGTGAGTGAGTGAGTAATGTCCTTAGAGTGAGCTTAAAAAGTAATAAACCAGCCCCGTGCCAGTGAGCAGGCATGTGCTTAAATTTACAAGCATGTGGTCTTTGCGTGCTGCCCTGTTTCCTGCCTCTAAACCAGGCACTTCTTCCCTCAAACAGCAAGGTCTGTTGCTTTCTGGGAGCCGCATTAATTGCGACCTCGAGTGCAGCTATTTCGGAGCTGCTCTTTGCATTTTTTCACACTAGCCACCAAGCAGATAGAATATTTACGGCGGGCCGCTCTCGCTCGCAGGAGATCCGTGTCGGCAAGTCGCTGGGCCATTGTGCTCCGGAGTGTTCTGTGGATTTGGCATTCTTTTCTCACACTATTCACAGGCCTGTTCTCACCCTGATGAATGGGGAATTGCTTTGTTAAAAAAAATGGTCCCTCCAGGCGTCCTGCCCTCGAATATCTTCAGGCTGAGTCAGTGCTAGAATACTGATTTGCGCAGGGTGCAAAGCTGCCATTGTGACTCAGGCCAGCTAATGAGCATTCAGCTTAGTTTGCGTTGTTTTCTCGCATTTGGTATCCTGTGTATAATTTAATTTGTAGCCTATAATAAGAAGATTAATAATATAAATAGCAATGTCTGTATAGTGTTGAATTGTGTACTTCAAAAAGAAAGAAGGCCTCCCTCTGTACTTTGCAGTACAACTAGAAATTTTGGTAACACTTTCTATGAATGCCATAAAAATCTATGAACACATTCATAACTTGTTATAATGCATCGATAAAGCGTTATAAACATGGCTATAAAAAATTTATGATTTTTATGAATACTTTATGACCTATAATTAACTATAGAAACCTTCATAATGCAGTATAAAGCATCCTTAATTCTTATACCACCATTATAATGTATTATGAAGGTATCTATATTACATTGTAGATGGTAACTTTATTGAAGATTACGAAGTATTTCAATAGCTATGAACTCCCCTGATTAACACTATAATACCTTATGACTGTCAATAGAAGATGCTGTAATGCTTTATTAATTATTATACTGACCATTATAATGCATTATGAAGGTATGTATAATGCATTATAGATGACAACTTCAAATAAAGTGTTACCAAAATTCCTAACATTTTTACTTCTTAAATCTACTATTTCATGCTTGTTTTGTAAATGGAAAATGTTGAAAACTCCCAAGTATATCTACAAATGTATTTCAATTTTTGATGGTGTAGAAGCCCTGTGGGCCAGGCTTATGCAGTTGAGGCCACTCTGTAATAGGCGTGACCCATCGCGTAACGTTCAAACAGGAACCCCGGCGCGCAGAGCAAACACTGGTGAAAGTGAATTTCTGTGTCTGTGAAAAGAAACCTCGATGTGTATCTTGCAGAGGTCCAATCAAGAAGGAATTTCATTTCCTAAAAACACATGGCAAGCATCCTGTTGTAGGCCTGAATCTGTGCTCTGGGCCTGGGTGACAGCACACTGATTTGCAAATTTATTGTATGCATTACGCTTTTAAAAAAGATAACGTTTTTAGATTGGCGTTAAGTTGACAATGGGCAAATTTACATGTGGTCTTGAGTTTATGCTTACAAACCTACAGCTATACCTACACTGTATCTGTGGCTGTACCACACTGTAACATCTGTAGACACAGATACATATACAGTACAGATGTGCATGTTAACTGACACTGTGTGAAAGCTCAGTTTAATTGTTCTCAGCTGGTTCCAGTTGACATAATCATATCTTTGTACAAAAAAGGCCTGCTCGGCTGTAGCTGAGAGAAATCAACAATTTTGAGGATGGAGCTTTTTCAGTCAGTATTATGTTGTGTGTTCAGTAGCCTCATCTTTTTAGAAATGGTCGGACAATGGGAAACGTTAAATGTCCATTTAACCAAAAAGTCTGATTTGGGTTTCTTTAATGAGCAACGGGTATTTCAATAATAACCCAAGACAAGATGTTTCTCACTAGAGCTTAAAAGTAATTTTTTCACTTATGTATACATTATTCATGGGAAGCGGTTAATTAACTCGTTAGTTAAAAGGTTCTTTCTCATATGTGTTTTGCTGCTGCCCCTGGCAGCTGTCAGGTCCCTGAGATCCCTCCCACTTTTCGGATTTACTGGAGTATCTAACCCTGCCATCCGTAACACTGTACATTTCGGGGACGAACATTTCCTGTCCACACCATTCCCTCCCTTTCATGTCTGCCTCACATGACACGGCACAGAATCTTCACCTCTGACCTTTCACATCTGTCATCTTATTCTGTTATTTTAACACTTCCTTATTATGTGGGTTTTTCCTTAAGAATCCTTGTGTTCTTCCATCGACAGATACTCAGATTAACCGCCTTCCTGGGACTTGGACAGCCGTGTGGGAATCATAGGTATAATGGACAGTTTGTGTGGTCGGGAGAGTTTAATCTTGCATGACCCAGATTATCTCAAATGAAAATGATATTCAAAGGATCCCAATTCTCTGTGATTTTCTCATTACTGACACTGCTGGAAGTGGGAAGTACAGCTTTTATTTCCCTCCCACCCACCCCCTGTGTAGGATAGATGAGATTTCAGACAGTCACACTGTGTCATGGATGCTCACTTTTAGTGTACTCCTCCTCCATGCACTCTTAAGTGCATTCCTATGTGCACTCTTAAGTGTACTCTTAAGTGCAACTTCAAGTGCACTCTTAAGTGTACAGGGAGGTGCATTCTAGATCCTCTTTCCACAGCTTAGCACACACTAATATGTTGACTTTGTTATATGGACATGTACATTCACCGGCCACTTTATTAGGTACACCTTGCTAGTATCGGGTTGGACCCCCTTTTGCCTTCAGAACTGCCTTAATCCTTCGTGACATACAGTAGATTCTACAAGGTACTGGAAACATTCCTCAGAGATATTGGTCCATATTGACATGATAGCATCACGCAGTTGCTGCAGATTTGT